>RDPX01000122.1:1589936-1611389 GCA_003991215.1 Morbakka virulenta
TAGTAGTAGTAGTAGAATAGTAGTAGTAGCAGTAGTAGTAGCAGGAGTAGTAGCAGGAGTAGGAGTAATAATAGTAATAGCAGAGTAGTAGTAGTAGTAGCAGAGTAGTAATAATAATAATAATGATAATAATAGTAGTAGTAGCAGGAGTAGGAGTAGTAATAGTAGTAGCAGAGTAGTAGTAGTAGTAATAATAATGATGATAATAATAGTAGTAGTAGCAGGAGTAGGAGTAGTAATAGTAGTAGCAGAGTAGTAGTAGTAGTAGTAGTAGTAGCAGCAGAGTAGTAGTAGTAGTAGTAGTAGTAGTAATAGTAGTAGTAGTAGTATTGCAATGTTATAGCAGTAAACAGCGAATAAACATTGCAATCTTGAAAAATACAAGTAAACCCTTGCTTCACAAATGATAACTGAAGCCAAGGGATATATTTTGAAAAACCTAATGGGCAGAAAAGTAAGGATTATGTAGAGCAATAACTAACCTATCTCAAAAATTTTTAAATTTAATAAAGAAAACAGAGTAAAATGTTACTCTTCAAACAATTTGTGGTTATTATTATTTGTCGGTTATTCATAGCCATTTTACGTTTAATCAGAGTAATAAGACATCAAAGTAAAGAATTAGTTAGTTTTGTTTGTTTGTATTAACCGCATTTAAACACTTTTCTTTTCTGCAGTGTTATGAAAAGAGGATCACCCGTTGAGTTTATTGATCTTTACCAAATGGTCATTGATGAATGTGGAAAGCCCCCGTTTGAGTCATGCTACATGACCAAGAAGCCTCGAGATGTAGTAAGTCTGAGTTTTGCAAGAAAAAAAAGATTATTTGTTGCACTCACGAAAACCATATACTATACTTGGTGCTTTTGTTCCTCGGGTTGGATT
Source organism: Morbakka virulenta (assembly GCA_003991215.1). Classification (NCBI taxonomy): domain Eukaryota; kingdom Metazoa; phylum Cnidaria; class Cubozoa; order Carybdeida; family Carukiidae; genus Morbakka; species Morbakka virulenta. Next base: position 1,590,822 of record RDPX01000122.1, read on the forward strand.
ATTGTTGTTCCAATTGATCAATTTCATATTAACTTCATACTTTGTTGGTATAAGTTTTTACAGTTTTTGTTCCATTTTTAGCAAGATTTATTATCAAAGAAATCCTCTGGATTTGCAAAATGCAGAATGTAAAAATCACAATTTTACTTTACCACCGACATTTCTTCTTCTTCTTCTTCTTCTTCTTCTTCTTCGGCTTTCTCCACTTGGCTCGGTCTTTCCATTCACCTTCTCTCCCTCCCATTTCTTTTATGTCACGTTCTATGGCACCCCTCAATTTAAGCTAATATTTGATTTCCTCAAAATAATTTTTTTTTATACCGGTACTAAATCCTGTGAAAGAGAAGAAGTATTTTTTAATTCAGGGAGTTTTTCACTTGAATACCCTTCCTAAGTTAAAGATAATTAATTACAGCTTTAAAAATAAATTCTTTTTGGCCTTCTACACCCTAAAACTAAAAAAGAAAAGAAGAGGAGACTTAGTATTACATTCAAATTGGAAGTCATTCTGTAAACATCTTCCATAATATAGGCACAGTTTATTAGTTCTGCATTAGCTGGGTCAATTCTGTTCAAAAACACTGAAACGTTATTCTACGATAAATCTTTTGTCTGCTATTGCAAGATCTACCAAGACGATATTCACTTTTTTTGGTAACCGGCATGATACATTAATTTCATTGCAAATAAAAAACCTGTTAAAACTATTAAAAACAGTCCCGGTTTGGAAGTAACTGTTTGTTGTACCAAAACATCTTTCCAGAAATATGCTTATGTTTCAAAAGTGTGCTTTTCATGCTCAGACACATACTTCAAAAACAAAACCATAGTTTATATGGGATTATTTAACATTTGAAATACCTGCAGCACTAATATTTTTACATACGTTTCTTTTCCTTTTACCTTAAAAAAATTACTGTCTTATCTTACTACTGGATTTATACTATCTACGAAACGTGCCTTTGTAACATTGGAACAAATATATTCTAGTTGTTGCTTCTTGTTACCCTTCACCTTGATAGTCCCACTGAAAGTTTATCAACAAAGGAGAAAACAATCAACTGCAGTTATCTGACCAAAAAAATGCTTTTTGTATTTTAACTATCAATAATTTTGTCTCAAGCTCAAATCTAACATATTTCATTAAAAAATTAAGAAACAAGTTGGTAACTGTAACGTCACTATCATTTTTATGTTGTTGTCCTGACCAACAAGCAACAAAAATCAGAAAGACGAAGGAGCTTGTCATGAGTCGTAAGCTTTTTCTGGGTTAAGCTTTGAAAAATATTCCTCCCATCGCCATGCTATTAGGATTGACTTCACAAAAAAAATTCTTTCGTGTTTTCACAGAGCGAGCCTCCGTGGTGACAGGGGTTGAGTTACAAAACAATGAAAACACAACAACTTATCAAACAACTAACAGCGAAAATTTCTTATTAAGACTGAGTTCCATACTTGTAGTTCGTAGAATGCTCTCTTTTGTGTCATTCGCGGCATTTCCTCACTGCTAGAAAATAGGTGGACGAAGGGAATTTACATATTTCGATAAATTTTTATAGACTTCACCATACTTCTGTTGGTTTATGGCCATCGAAAAAACTTTCTCTCTCAAAAGTTTTTCTCATGCTTGATTTTTCTCCTCTCATATTTGGTGGGGTAAGTGATGTCAGTCAAAATATAGATTTTACCCGTTGGTGCCAGTTTTAGACACGCCATATTGTGGCCGGAACTTGCCTTGAGGGCAGTTTCTGGCTTCTTTGAACTGGGAACACTGTCCCATACAGGACATCCTCATGGTCCAAAAAAGAACCAAATTGTTTCTTCCACTCACTTCATAATTAATATCCCTTAACACTGGTCTTGGTGGATAGACATTTGTTCAAGATCACAGCTAGATAAACTGATTCCTCAGGGTACTTCAGAGAAGGCCGGTGGAAACTTTGCTCACCTTTATTTTCCAGGAAGTCTTAGATAAAAGGTGTACTTGTGTCCTTTACATAAGTAAATGAAGGTATTTTTCTTTATAGGAGACTGAGGACTTCCCGTTCGATGAACAAAGTCAAGTTCGTGTATATCTAGAAAAGGATAGTCTACAGAGACTTAATGACACGTTTTCTGACCTTTCATGTCATCAGTTGTGCGAAAATTAAAGAGAAGTGGCCAGAGAACACTAGGCATGATCAGGCTATTTATTAGTCTCCCCTTTTGCCTTGCTTGCTGCTAGCAACCCCCTCCCCCAAAAGAGTGTTTTTCTGGCTGCTCTTAACCAACTCTGTTAGGGATTAAGGTTCTTGATGGACAGAAATGGCTAACTGCATTGCACGAAAACGATAAGTAGACTGGCAGATGTTCATCACCAGGCTAACTGCACAGGGCGGATCTAGGGGCTTGAAAGCGTTGCGTAAGTCACTGGCAGATTTTCAAATCATTCAATGACAGTACGTGCTGTGATTTCCAATTTTAAGTTATTACTAAAATACTTTGTCAATCATCCAGTCTAATCAGAAGCACTTTTGTAAGATTTGACTACAAATTATATTATGTTTTTGGGATTAAAAAAGATGGGAGGAGCCACACAACTTCTCCTTTTTACGGAATATGCTACAATCACGGACCAGTCATTTTCTGATTTCCTCAGGAGGAAATCAGAAATAGAGAACTAAATAAAGGGCTTTATTTATGGAGGAAGCTAGAGTAAGCCACAGCGACCATTTGAATTTCACTATTTAACCAATTGTGATCTGCGTTTATTGCGCAATTTCCTTCTGAGCAAAGGCAAGATGTGGTCTTCCCCTGTCTCCAAATATACATTACTGAAACGGGTGTCGGAATGCTATGTTGTTTGTAAGTCGATTTTTCTTTTTGATGACAGTTTAAACAGAATTAGATAAACTTACCAAATTGTGGTAAATTAAATACCTTGATTTTAGACTAAGTTTGTTATTCCTCTGATATACATTTCCTTCACCACAATAATCTCTGCAGAGATCTGGGGAGAAAAAGTACAAAGAAAAAATTAAACAAAAATATATGCAACCATCTGCAATAAAGTAGTTTCTAGCCTAGCTTAGGATGAAAGAAGTTCTCCCTTAAAACACAAAAATATAACAAAATTGGCTAAAATTTTACAAACGTACAGCTAATGTCATTATAATTTTGTTAGCATTGATCTCTGAGTTGTTAATATATTTCGTCTTTGATTTGGCATTTTAATATTGAGTTTCCTGTTTTTTATTTTAGGTACTATAATAAGTTTGAAGATGTTAGTGAGAATTAAATATATCATTTAGAGTTACTTATGACTGTGTATGTTAACATCAATACTTTGACAGCCAATGTTTTTACCTTGGCGCTTGTTGGTAAAACGGTTCCAATGTTGGAAACATTATATTCAATATGGAAGGGCTATGAGAAAACTAAAAAATTGAAGACAACACACAATTTTCATTTTGCAATGTTTGTCAGCGGGCATTAGATCTGAAATTCAAATGGATACTAAGAATCAACTGGTGTTCATTCCTTTCAAAGGAAATTACTCAAGCTTGAACTGTCTAAATCCAAAGCCAATTGGAATTTCATCAGAATTCAGTTTGTGAAATAAGATGAATCTTGATGATAAATGTTGCAACTGTGTCAATTCCGTCCATTGTGGCTTACATCAGACTTAGACGGAAAAGGTCTTCTTCTTGTGCGTATTATGTATACGCACAAGAAGAAGAAGCTTGAGGCACTCTCAAGAGACTAGCAATGTCCGTTGTCTAAGTTCATGACGGAGTAAAATTGTTGAATGTAGATGTTTCCCGTCCTTATTATGTAAATCATACTAAAGCGATGGATCGCAGATATGCTGTGTTAGATTCTTTTAAATCGAAAGAAATTCTGACTAAAATAGATACTTTATTGTCTCAATGCATTCAGGAAGATATATCTAACAATCTCACCAATGACATAAACGTTGCAACTTTTAAATATATCAAATATTGCTTTTCTCAAAATTATCCTGGGAACTTGATTTATACTGAGACGTACCTGAAAGAAAATCAGTTATTCCTTTTGATAAAAGCGTAAGAATTTGTTTGGTAAAATTTAAATCGTGCAAAAATTAATGGATTTAATACATATGAAGGAATTTCAAAAAACAAAAAGACTGAATAACAACAAGGAGTTTATTCTCAAAGATGAAGAGACAATATATTACGCACTTGATTTCTTGTTGAAGAGCAAAAAATTGAGTAAGAAACTTACAGAAGACGTGAAATCAAGTGAGGGGAAACCTCCCCGATTTTATGGCTTAGCAAAAGTTCAGAAAGCTTCAACTCCTTTGAGGTCGGTTTAAATAATGGTTTACTCTCCCTAGGGTGAGATAGCCAAAAAGGCATCTAAATGGCTCTCTACAATCCTTGAATCAAAGATCCAGTATAGTTCTAGAAAGATATCTGATGAAATCTCAAATGTAAAATCAGAAGAAGATAAAGTTCTAGTTTTTTTTATTTAGTGTCATTATACACCGACGTAACATTGAAAGATGCAATATTTGTTGAGGCCAATAAACTATACTATAATGAATTTCCCACGCCTCGTTGATCACTTCAATTAAACTACTTGAACTTGCATCTACGAATGTCATTATGGATGCCCATGATAGTTATCATTGGCAAACAGTTGGTTTGGCGATGGGTTCTACTCCAGCACCTCCATTGTCAAACGTATGGTTCGCAAGGTACGAACTTGATACAAGAGACCACAAAAAAAGCTTCGAGAGATTTATGGATGATATTATTCGATCAATTAATCAAGGCCCTGCATCTGAAGTTGAAATTAACCATTGAAGTAGGAAAAGATGACAAGGTACCATTTTTGGATATTTTTCTTAAAGGAACGAAACTCTTCTCCAACTGGTAATATAAAACTACAGGTACAGGTCTAGTAATGAAGTTTTATGCGTTCGACTCAAAAAGTTATAAGAAACTGTAGATAGTGGATTCTTTTACAGAATTTACAGTGCTTGTAGCTTTTGACAACACTCTCACTACAGTTTAGACAGAGTTAAAACTATCCTGGAAAAGAACTAGCACCCACCGCTCTTCTTCAATACAATTATCTATACTATTAAAAAATTGAATTCAATAGCTTCGCCTTATGGCGTTCCTTATAACAACTGTAATTCCCAAAAAGTATAGGGTAATGCTCCAGGTATCCAGGGAAACCAACAGGTCGTTTCATTAATCAGTTATCGCACTGCAAGGTTCCTGTGGATGTTGTGCTTACCATAGAATAATTGCATACAGTTCTACTATCTCTGAAAATTGAAGTTTCATTTTTTCTGAAAAGTGCAGTAGTTTATGAAATCACTTGTCCATGGTATAGGGTGTTATGTCGGTTAAAGGAGTCGGGATTTAATCATTTGGCTCTCAGAACACAGAAACAAAAGGGCTCAATCTGTGAGATAACATTTTGAGCAACGTGGATTAGAAAATCCTACAGCTGATGATGATAAAATTTTGTCTTTGACAGTTGGTCAAGTTAAGGTGCAAAATTTGGAAATGCTATACATCCCTGACATGGGTCTTTGTCTGAACAGAACAGATGAGTCTAAAGACTATACCCTAGCTATAAAAATTTAACTAATTTCCGTATATTTTTGTTAGTATTGGCATTATATAGGTATATTTTTTCTTAGCATTTTTAATATTGAATTTTCTGTTTTCTATTTTAGATACTATAATATGTCTGAAGATTTTTTAAGAGCAAAATATATCAATTAAAGTTACTTATGTCAATATATGTTTACCTCGATTATTATGAAGTCTTTTAATGAATTTTAGCATTATAGTATAGCTGGAGCAATTATGCTTGGAAAAAGAGTTGCTGCTGAATTTGCAAGAGCATTAGAAAGCAGAGGGCAGTGGAAACGTACGTTTATCAAAGGTAATTTACATTTTGCTTCGTAAGGTAAAGTTAAGTTTAAACCTAGAGATTAAGATCTTGAAATCTATTGGGAAAAATAGGAACACTTTTACTTATAAACAGTATCTCTTAAAAATAAAACCATGAATTTCTACGGTATTTAAGTATAAAGCGAGTTAAAAGAATAGACTGTTCTTTATACGAGTTTTAGGTGGCTGAATTATGTATAAAAGATGCAAGGTTAAACCATGATATCATTGTTGTAAAATATCGGGTTAGCAAAAAAAAGCTTTCCCTTCGTTAAAATCAGCAGGAACCCAATTCTTTCCTTGAGGTTTATTGTTCCATTCTCTTTAAAGAGTATTTCTTCCAAGTAATGGTTCTCCATGCAATGACCCAACCTCTCGCTCAGATTTTCAGTATGTCAGAATTATTTTTAGTTTGTCAGAGACAGATTTTAAAGGCTCATAAATCAGAAGTTTTACACTTGCTTATCTTGTTTTCTCCTATTCATTTTCTTTCTTAAATGGCAGTTTTTTTATCTCTTGCTACTATTACATTTACTGTATTAGATTTAAAATTAAGCATCCCTCTCCCAATCAAACAACAACAGCTCTCTGAAGTATACCACCTGGTGGTTCTGCTATTCTTTACGTTGATATAGGACTAAAACAGCACGTTTGATATACAATATATGAGAAGAAGCTATATAGTAGTTTCGGAAAGGCTCACAACCCTTCCATATCTTCTGCGTTATTCTTCTGACACAGAGATATGAATTGTTTTTGTTTTGTGATATTCCAATTTTTCTTTTTTCTCTAGAATCGTTAATATTGGTATATAGGTGGAATAATACCAGCATTATCATTTCGTTATACTTAAACTGCTAGTGGATATTTGTCAGTTGTTGATATTATGTTATCCTTCGCAAGTTCCCAATTGAATAAAAGCAACGTTACTAACATTAACAATAATACGAAAAATACCATTAATAATTAGTAAATCAAAAGTTAATGCAATTTTACTGCAAACACCTCTTGTTTTATTTTCGATATAATTATTCCTCTTCTTTTCTCAACTTTATCCAACATCTTTGTTGCTGAGAACAGATATCTCCAATCTCTTTCCCTGCTCAATGATTTTTTTATAAGAATGATTTCTTTTCATAAATGGTATTATCATGGTATTATTCCTGGCTAACTTTTAATCATAATTGCTAAACAGAAAAAATATGTAAATAACTGTTGACTCTGAAATTAAAAAATTAACAAGTGAGAGAGTCTGTTTTTCTACAATATCACAATATGTAGCATAGTACTTGGATATAAGCAACAATTACGTCACGTTGTTGTATGTCTGCATTTTTTTGTTTGAAATTAAGAGTTCTCCTATCTAGACGAAAACTCTTGTCAACCGAGCAATCCTTCCCTAAAGAAAAAGTGCAAAATCTCTTTCAAGGAACAACTCGACATTAAAAACACAATGTATGTATTATATCTGGAGCTAGGGATGTATACTTTGTTCATGTCCTAAGGCATTTTTGTGTCAATAAAAAATTTAGGCTTTCCAGGCCGATTTGATCATCTTCACCATTTCACAAACCATAATTCCTGACACTTGACTTTTAATGACCAGCACATATTGGGCAATTGGCGCTTTTACAAGCAACAGAGGATTCCCCGATTCCAAGTACTAGATGGTTCTTTTCCTTTTGTGAAAAAGTTGTGGTACCTTTTACTGTTACTGGCGGAATAGTCCTTGTCTCTATGTAGCTAATCCCAAATCTGAATTAATAGTGCGTGTATCTGTCAGACTCTTTAAAATATTCCATTAAGATATGATAAAAATAAATTTAAGAGAGTAAAAGCCAATAGGAGAAAATGTGTTATAATTTCAGTTAGAGTAATTTTTCACCAGCTCCCACTAGTTTTCTTTAGGAAATAAAATGAAAAGTAATATGATGCATGCTTTTATGCAAGGTTCCAAATATTTCCATCTACAAAGTATTATGAAATATCACACAAAAAGAAGTGTCGAGATTAATTGGATGACGTTGTGCATAGAAATAGTGGTGTATTGAATTACTGGTGGGTAAATAATATCCAATTTAGACATGTAGTCAAATTTAGGTATCCAAGCTATTGCACTATTTTCACTAGGATCGGATGAAAGTTGTTTGGTTTACTCAATCTACTCGAAGTGTTTCGTTCTTGCTGGAGAAGAGTCCAAGACAGTTTGCTCCACTTGATACCAATAAATATGGAGCAATTATGTCTATCTTACCTTGTAAATTGAACTGACAGCAACACGAAGAGCAATTACAAGAGTAACTATAAAGCTGGTCGTTGTGGAGCTTGGAAGAACGTGTAAAGTCAACAAACATGTATCCACCAAAAAAACCTAATAAGGCAGTAGAGTGGCACTGCGCGTGTACTGAACAACAGAGTTCAATCTTAGTCACTTGAAAACCTCGTTATTCATGCATATGGTTCAACAGGTCATTTAGCAAAAAAAGTGAATGAACTTGGGCAGGTCAAAGTGTTTCGTTTCTCAAAGGGACATCAGTGCAGCTTGGAAAATATTGATATGTAAATGACAATCGTATATTTCTCTAAGTCCATGATATAGGCATCTAGTATAATATAGCCTGCAGGGGTAATTTCCTAATAAAGAATTGGATTCAGGAATTGCAATGAATTGATAATAATAAGTAATGTGAATTATAGTAAGGACTTTGACATAGTATTTTTCAGGAGAAGCAGCAATTAAGGGCAAGGGGGTTCTATGTTATTCGAATTAATACGTTTTAAAAACTGTTTTTAAATAAGTTCCTTGCTTGTCTAAATCCATTATCTCTAAAGCAAAGTTGTTAGCATTTTTTTCATTGACAGCCAGTTAAAGAACTATGGTGCTATTTTGTTCTTTTAGTGAGTGACAATTACAATCCAGTCTTTGATTTGCGACCCGGATCGGTTAGTTGTCCTGCTTCACAAACAAGATGTCCTTACAATACTGTTTGCCTTGCAAATGTTGTATCAAGAAGTGGATTCGGCTGTTGCATGTTTGAAGAAGGTGTTGATTGTTTAGATAATTGGCATTGTTGTCCACGTGGAACCAGATGCCACCCTCAGTGCACAGAGACGTGGTGCACTTGTACTTATGAGTAAGCAAAGTAGTATTTTTGCTGTGTCTATAGATAATTTATAATTTATTTGAGTGGGAGAAACACCTATATAAAAAAGTAGAATCAGGGGCTGGTTTACCAAAATATCCGTCCATCAACCAGAAGATGTACGAAAACTGAAGCATTTTCCCTGCTTCTGCAAGAGAGTAAGGAAATATTTTGAGGTAGATAACAGTTTTACCCATATGCAATGTAGGCATTATCTAGATGTTGAATAACGGTACTGCAAACTTAGGCAGGGCACAGTAATAATGAAATAAAAAAAATACCCTCTACTAGTGTGTCTGAAATTATACACATTTTACTTAAGACGAAAATATCCTTATGACTGCATCCTGTAATTATTAATGACGGAAAAAGAACAGAAAAAAGAAAACATTTTTTTTAATTTTTAAAGTGAGATTCGACGAGTCTAAATATATGTAAGGGGTATGGATGGAGTGTACGTCTGTTATAATTTTGTCCATTTTCCTGCTTTGTTTTAACTTGACTTACAGCAGAGTAAAGATTTTGAAATAATCTTTAACAAGGGACTGTGTGGATTTTTTCCATTTTCTTAAAATTTCCGTGTCGACCTCTTGAAGACACCTGATAAGCTACAAGAAAACTTAGTCTTTAAATCAAAGGAGAAAAATTACCATCATTATCAGTACCATCATTACCACTACCACCAATGTCGTATTGCTAAAAAAAATTGTCTATTATTATTTTTGTTAACATTACACCTAAATTTAAATACTCCTTAAATTAGAATCCAAGAGCAAGACGAAATATTTTCTTATTCTATAAAATAGCCTTACTTTTGGTGAAGAATCGTCGCTTGATAGTAAACACTAGTAGTAAATAGCCAAAAGGTTTCCACTTGGGTGGTCTAAGGTGAAAAAAACTTTTAATTGTACAAAAACCAGTGGCTATTGGAAAACTGTTTGGTCAATAAATAATTTAATGTTCCCAAAAGACACTATGCACGGACTGCATACAAAACCAAGCCTGACGGGGAAAATGACATTACAGTACAAGAGCCACTTCCTTGAAAATTTTTTTCTTTCTCTCTTTCAAAGACATAAAAAAATGTGCTCCTTTCCATTACTAGCTCCTATTGGCAGTAATGGTAGCCATATGGTACTGTGTTTACAATTCAAAGTATGTAATGAATAATCAAAAGGATTTTTTTATCATACCAAAATGTCAAATTCTGTTTTTTTCATTTATGCTTTTGTCTTGCGAAGGAAAAAGATAAATGGACAACTGCAAATTTTGAGAGTTAAGGTAATAAGGTAAATCCAGGATGACTACTAATTGAATACGATAAAAGAATGCAATTGAGATTGGCGCTTTTTTTTCCTGATAGCGTTTTACTTAAAAAGCACTTCACTTTCTCCCAATCAAGGACTAACCAAATTAAAGGGTAATTAGTGATGAAAATAATATTATGTAGATGGAGAGGATTTGGAATTGTAAAGAAGTATAAATATGTGTGCATTGAACTGGATATAGTAATTATGTTATTGAGTTAGAAATGATAGTTATTATATTCAAATTATAGTAATTATCTGTAATTAGTTATGTTGAAAGAACTAAATCATTTTTATGGCTTTAACGTACCGTGACCATGTGTCTCCAGGGTCTTCTTCAGGGATTCTAACATCAGGGTAACTTGCAAATTCGTCAATATCAACACCTTGGTGAATATGAAAATAATTTTCTATAGCGTACGATACATTGCTGATCAGATTCGATGAAATTAAACTTTTAGATCTTAATGACCTGTGCTTTTGGTATCTATCTGAAGGACAATACTTCCATTATTTCTCGAAATAACATAGCTTGGATGGAATTTATCTCAAAGAATTAGGCATTGTAAAAGTGTTGATCCGAAGTAAATCTAACTGCTATTGTGATTTCTTAGATATATTACCAAACTCCAAGTCAGGTGAGGTATATACCTTTTTTCAAGTCGGGGAGTAGAGTTAAATAATGCTATTTAAATATCAATTCTCTTTTAATGAAAAACAATCAAAGTCAAAAACAAAAACGTCACACCCAGACAGAGCTGGGTGCTTCAGCCGATCGTTCTAAACATCCTTTTGTAGAATTTATGCCAAACCTGGGACACATTTTATGCTTTGTTCACACCTCTTACTTTATCCCTACTATTTTTGACGGATCAATTTACTTTATTTTATCATACCTTGATTTTAGTGTACGTTATTGTTGCAAATACACATAGCAAATAATTGATCCGCGTAAATGTAAAGGTTAAAGCTTACTGGTTTACAGATACCTAAATTCCTCTAGAATATAACACTCTTGTTTAACTTAGAGTCAAGAATTCCACACCAACTTGCTGCTACTAAGATGTCATAAAAGTACATAAAACTCTTTAATATTTTTAAACTCATTATCTACCAGTTGCTGGCACAGGCAACAAAACCAATATATCGATCTTATTATACAAATGACATGATTAAATTCAGATCAAAATGTAGTGAACGAACAATGGAGTAGAGAGGTTTAGTCGTTAAGCAGTTGTGTTTCTTTGCTCTGTTTGAGTCATGACATTACATCTTTTTTATGAAACTACAATGAGCTAGTATCAAATGGCTCTCTAATGAACTGCTTAGTATTCCCAACCTCTTGGATAGACAAGACGTATTACCAGTTTTGCCTTTAAGGTGGAGTAGAATGTAGGGTCTGAATAGCCTTAGACAAGATGTACATATGTTTGTGGGACAATTAGGAAACAAGTAACTTCCATTGCTGTGGCACTATCCAATCAATAGTGGTATATGTTGCTTAGTGATTGGTGCAGTTGCACAGTAACAATTATCTTATTACGCTAAATTAGACAGCGACCTAAACAAAGCGCATTACATTAAACGATGTTATATTAAGCCTACTTTTAAAAATATGCATACCGGCTGTCATTAATAAAGCCATGCCCCAAAAGATGAAATAAAAGTGAAGTGACAGAGAAATGGGATTCATAAAAAAGACTTTTTGAAATAGTATGTAAAATCACCAAAAGGTTTTTTCGGTACCAGTCCTCATAAAAGGAAACTTACTCAGATGGGTCTTTTGTTGTTTTCTGAGCTGCATCTTTTGGATGGCATCAATTATTCCAGCAGATCGAAACCCATATTTTACCAAAGCAATATTAAAGGAGTTAGGGAATTTAGAAAGAAAAGATAAAAGCGAGGATGATAGTGAAGATGATGATATGTAATATGTATAATTTTCTACAGACATGTTTACCACATGTTCTACCAGACATGCTTATTTTTCTTTTGCCTTATGTGTTTTCGTAGTTTTTCTATTTTCCATAAAATTTCCAACCAAGAAAAAATCAAGCGGCATTTTTTTATCCGTTTCATTAACTAAGCGGCGTAAAATTAAGTCCATTTTAAAAAATCCGGCTTCTTAAAGTCGCGTTCTAATTTTGTATAAAAAGGTAGTTCCAGATTTCATCTCCAGCAGAAGAAACTTCTCAGGAAAATAAAAGGTGCTACTTGGCATCAGAAAGGGTGTTTAATTAGTAATATCTCCAAAAAAATCCTTTATATGGTCGTTTTCAAACTTGAGTAGAACAGGAAAGGAAGTTTGAAGAAAATTAAAAGAAAATAACACCATAAGATGCTACAACCCGTGTTTTCTTCAACTCTTGACTTGGTAAGCAGTCTTTTAGAGAGGTCAAAATATTTTATTATTTATTATTATGGTAAGTATTTTATACAAGATAACTATGCCAGTACTAAAATACTGTTATCATATAGGTCATGAAACAAAAAATATGAAAATATACAAATATAGTGCTTTAGGAAAAGTAAAATATTAGTATATACTTTATTTACATATAAACAATTCAAATTTGAAAATGCTCTTTGGCTTTGTCTTAAAAATACTTGGGGCTTTCTGTCCAAATTCTTAAAAAATATCTTTTAAATATTCAGTAGAACAAGTAAATTTTTAAAAATTATTATTTAGTTAAAATTCTAATGTTATAACAATGTTTAGGTTCATATTAATTCCAAAGTCAAACGAGTCTGCAGTATGGTGGTACTGAAATAATGTGTGATGGAAAGTTTTAAAAAGTCAGTGTGAACAGTGAGAAAGTTATAAAACACTTTTTCTCAAATATATCTGTAGGTAAAAAGAGATTTTATTTGTGTGAAAGAAATCAATAACAGAATTTTTTATAGCTAGGCTTTTCTGAGAAAAATTATTTGTGTCAGTTTTTCATTAACAAGGTATAACTCAGTCTATTAAAGAAATTGTCCTATTGATTACAGCTATCACTTTAAAGTTTCAGAATATAGATAAGCAAAATATTATTTTGTTTTAATTTATATTATAGTTGTTTGAAATGAAGCTTCACTGTTATAGAAAAAATTTTTAATAATTTTTTGTCAGCCAAACTATTTCATTCACTTTACAATCTGAAAGTTGGGGTTCTCAGTGAAAAGTTTTGTTATTAATTTACTATGCTGGGGGAGTTTAAAGGTGTAATATTCTATTTAAAAAACACCCCTCAAAGAGTTAAGTAATGCTGCTGGTTACCAGACGCCAATTACGTTTTTTAGACTTTTATACAATGTTAAATTCTCACACGACACGTTTGATCGTCTAGATGGCTTCAGACACTATTAGACTTGATAAAGGCCAAGCAAATGAAACAATCATGTCTTTTTCAGCATATTCTTTTAAAGGAAGGAAAAATATCCTCTCGTGAGAACCGTCTTATGAAACATTTTCTCTTTTGGTCTCCCTTACTACCTGTCTTCTGGAAATCTGCAATTCCATGGCATCCCAACCACCTGACGATCCACAAAAGGGACCCTAAACAATTCATGATGGCGTCTCAAAAGGGCACAATATAATAAAATTCTAGGTAGTAATAATCAAAATTGTAACCAGTACTAAAGTTCTCATTTGGGAGCATTATTTTTTTCGAAACCGTATTTGTTAAGAGATCTAACCATTTGATTCTTAAACACTAAAGCCATATAATTTCTGTATTTTCTTAGTCAACATTACATAGACCAAATGGATTTTTTTAATTTGAAAAAAACCCCTCTTGATAGTATGTTGGTTCAAAACTATGATCAAGCTTCTCTTCCACCTACGGTTTTGCTTCCAACTTGAATTATTTTATTTTTGCATGATTTTCACATTCGACTAAAATTTCTAAAGCAAATATTCAGCCATTTAACAAATCGCTTCAAATTCCTTTTTTGTAAAAGACATATTCAAATTAAGAACGTTGATGAAGTGTACGGTGAAAGACCCTTGTGAAAGAGATAATAATAAAAGAAATGTATATACCTATAGAGACACCATATGAAACGAGCTAAATTATCACTTCACAATTCAGTTTTACCTTGAAAAACTTGGTATTCATTAGCTCAATGATAATTTCATTACAAAAGTTACATGTAAGAAAGGGGTTTTTTTATAGCTCTATCTGATATGCATCATTAATTTTGAAAATTTTAGACTTTATGGACTCACTGAAAGCCATAGCTATAGGACCTTTATCATGTCAGGAATTGTAAGCTTTTACTGAACCACGTTTCGAGACACAGTTTCTCGATCGTCAGGCTTCATCTTGTCATTAGTTATCGTTACTTAAACCTCTTTTGGGTACCAATAAGGAAAAGGTACTGAGTTATGGATCGGTCTATTTCTCTTGCTTTTCCTAATTTTTCCCCTCAACTTCAATATTATCAGGGGTTAACACAGGTATGTTTTATTGTGACGTCATCTATAGATGGAAAGTGTCAGCTACCTTTTCTTTAAGTGTTTTTATTCTTGTACAATAGAAATACATTGAATTATCTATATTTAAAAAGGAGAAAAATGTTAATATTAAGAGTGAGTAGCATAGTTTAAATTTTTCAATGCCTTACGATTCAGGAGCGAAAATAATAAAGAATTGAAAAAAACCTGAAGGTTTATTAGATTTTATATCGTAATCTATGAAATGTTTTTGATTAATGTGAGAATTTATGGACTTCAGAAAGAAAACTGAAACAATAATGACTTTCATTGAAAAGTATCACTCTCAGTTTTTGTCTTCTTTTGTAACCTTTTTAAACCTGGGTTGAAAAATAGCAATTCAAATCTGTGATCTTCTAAATAAGCACTCTTTTTGAAAAATATCAAATGGGTAGGTCCACTTGATTAAAACTCGACGAAAACACTGTCACAGCTAAAACACACACATTTAGGGTGTGGATTAGTTGTGAGGATTATATTACTCAAAGAGAATTATATCACTTCTCGTCTTTATCATAAAATCATAAATCAGACAATACGACAAATTGTTTCACATCAAGGTTTATCATTAATTTTTATGGTCTTTGATCATGGGTTACACTTGCATATTTTTTACAAAAACGTCGTTGTTCGCATTCAGCCTGTGAGGGGAAAAACGTTTTGAAAGTTAAGTAATATTCTGTATATCCTAATGGAGCTTCTTGTCGTCTGAAGGACTGATAATCGTTGCTATTGGCTATTTTAATTTTTATTTCAATTTAATACTAGTTCTGTCCTATGAGTGTACTAACTTTTTATGATTAAGTTCATTGAACCTAAGATGTTAATATGAAGGGTATAAAAATGTATATTTGACTGAAAAAATTGTAAAGGAAGCAAAGACAAATCCTTGAAAGGAAGTCGATTAATCTTTAGTTTGCTGTCTGTAAATATCTAAATACAAGTATATATTGAATAATATAAAAGTTGTAACAAATGGAGTGAAATTGTTCAGATTGTTCCAAGTTGTGTCTGACGAGCTGTTGAACAGTTTCATCTGGGTCTGTACATTGTCCGGTATTCGTTCCTGGTAGATTATGGTCCCCTTGGTATCTTCAATGGCTATGATATGTTTAGTTAACTTTTGGTGCGTCAGTTTCGCATTTATGGGGCATGAAGTTGTCAGGTTGTATCCCATATTATTGTCTTAACGGCCATTATATAGGCTTTTCATATGAGGTGAATGAATTTAATTAGTTTCAAGCCACTGAAAGGCTATTTAAGAATGACACGCGACTGTAAACTTAGATACAACATACAAACAACATACATCCATATATGAATGCATACACATAAAGTTCATAACTATGAAATGGGCAATCAAAATCTCTTTATTGATCTCTAAATGCCATATCTTTCAAGGACGTTGACGATCATGGTTTTCCATCCGCTTCTATTTCTTGGAAGCTGAATTATCGTAACAGTAGTTATATTAGCATTTGTTCCTTCATTTGCCCATCTGCAAAAATAATCTAAATAAGTTACTCTCTTCCTCCCTCTGGCTCTTGTTCCTTGTATTTTTCCTAGAAAAATGGTAGTTTCTAGCCCTTCTTTACGTATAATGTGACCTAAAAATCGTGCCTGCATTTCTCGTATACGACAAATTAAATATCTTTTAGATTGTGCCATTACCAATCCTTCATCTTTTCCTATCAGTCCACGAGATTTTTGACACGCGCGGAAGAAACACCTAATCAAAATAGGTCACCCTAAAGGCCACTTAAGGAGAGTTAATTACTACTTAAGTGGGAAGACAAGAAAACCTTTGAACTTTAGGAAAAAGTGGAAAAGAAGAAACATTTTGTTCGCAATCTACTCTATATGAATGAGCTTCATATCAGTGACTAATTTTTCAAATTTCCATAGACCATAAAAGCCAACGATAGAAGAGAATAAGTGAAAAAAAGAGAACAACTTAATAATTTAACATAATTTAACAACCTAAATTACAACATCATAATGATAGTTACAGTTACTTTCCTTGGCTATTTTTTTTTCAGAAGCTTCTGTTTCAGGAAATTAAAAATATTTTAATCATCCACCAGCACATAACACTATGCATCAATACACTTTGCCTGGCGATGGAAGAAGTATCTCTTAAAGCATCGCGCACACTTAATAAATTAGAACATGATAGCCAGTGCATTCACCGTTGCCTTGTAATTTGTTTATATATAGATAAATCATCTTTCCATCAAAACGGATTCATGCTATCTGGGAAGTTTAGGACCTGACATATAAAAACCAGCTAGACCATGTGTAAATCGTCAAGACGTTCTTGGAATTCAAAATTCTGAACTTTATGGACTCAGAGGAAGCCATAGATAGAAGAGTTTTATCATGTCTTGAGTCGTAAGCTCTTTCTGAGCTACGTTTCGAGAGATACTTGTTTCGAAATGTTGCTCAGAGAAAGCTTGCGATTCAATACACGATGAAGCTCTTACATCTACGTTCTTGGGGTCTCTTTTGGATATAATGGAGAAAGAATAAGGAATTCAAGAGGAATAGATTACAGTGAAGGAGGCAGTGAGAGCAACATGCTAGGGAGCAGTAGGTTCTCAGAAAATAGCTATAAAGGTTGGATATCAAGGGATCCTTTCCAGAATATAGTAGAGAGCAAGAAACAAAACCAGCGTAAACCAACAGTCCAACAAAAATCAAGGAAGGTAGAACACAGAAACAGTATATAGAAACCAACAAAACCGTGAAGAAGAACATCATTACTGACAAGTAGACGTACACTAATACATTCTTGGGAGAAACAGAGAAGCAGACGTCTGAGACAAAGAAATATAATGTTTTTATATACCAGCATCAGGAAATTAGCAGGGAAATACAGCAAGTTTAGGAGACCAATTAATGCCAAAGATGGAAAGCCTATTACTGATGAAGAAGAAAAGAGAAAAAACTTGACATAACATTTCAAATTGCTACTGATAGGCTCTAGAAGATATAACAGGTATCCAATCATCAGACAGAGCCAAGACATCTAGAGAACAGATACTGAAGCATTGTATCCTTTAAAATTTATTTTTAAATGATAATTTTAAAAATGTTGATAATAATAATAATCTGGAAAAAAGCTGGGAAAATGTGCCCCCCAAAATAAGAGGTGATAGCCATAAGTAATTAATTAAACAGAGTATTATAGCCTGCTCTTTCTCAATTGTCGGTATTTTATGAGCTTTTTTTATTTAGTTGGTTATATACCATTTCTGAAAAGGGTCTAAAAATTGTAATTTTCTAGCATATGATTATAGGTACCCTGAAAGGAATATTTTATTATCTTCCGTGAATAATTAGGTGTGTCTTTTGGTACAGAGTATTTTCTTTGTGTTCAAATTGTTGATACGTTTTGATAACATCTTTTGAGAACAGTTCACTTTTAAAGTTATGATTTACCGAACGTAGTCTAAATTCAGATGGTTTCTTCCCAGATGGTAAAACACTTGGTAATTTACTTCTAGTAAAACATTTCCTACGTCAACTTTTTTTTTCGCCTAACCTCTAGAGTTTCTTCTAGTACACAGGTCAAAGAAATGTACGCAGTTTTCTTTTTTTGATAATCACTAAATACAAGGCATGTAGGGTGTTTTACCCTCTCGATATTCTCTTTTACGTGTGAAAAAGTGCTTTAGTAATCTGGTAGCGTTAATTGTGCTCAATATACAATGATGGCTCCTCCAAAGTCTCACAAGATTCTTCTGTCAAGCAAATGATCCTTTCATAGAGAGATTTTAATGTTGTAACAAGAGATGCTGAAAGGATATTTTACGGTATAAGCGAAGGGAAGGGATCGCTTAAGGTTCATTTAGAACCTTAAGCAACCCTTTAGAACTCCTCTATAACGGAAAATAATTTTTTATGTACCAAAATATGCCTTTGGAGGAGCGGTGGCTTTATGGTTAGTGCAACTGCACCGTAACCAAGATCCGGGTTCGATTCCCCGAGAGGGCGACTTTGAAAATTCACAAAAGAAAAAGCCACTGGTTGGCGTCAGGAAGGGCATCCGGTCAAGAAATTCCTCACTGCCAAATCCAAGTCCTTGTGAAGGGCACTGTCTGGGCCCCAGTTTCTGGTGAAAAATGACATTAAGCCAAAAAAAAATTTTTTTATATGCCTTAATGAACTGTGCTCATATTTTGAAACTTGGCTATGATAAGCCAATCTAAAAAATTATAAAAATGGGACTGTTTGGATGCTCTGAGCAAAGATGCTTGAAGCTTTATTAAGTGGCGGAGACAAGAGCGAAGTCAGAGCATATGTGGCACAATGACAATTGCAATGAAAACAAAAACAGTGGAGAAAATCAAAATAAATTTTCTAAGATAAGCCTTTAATTTGAATGAAGAAAAACGAAGCATGATCAAACGATTCCTTTCTTTGTTGTTACCAAAATACTTTTTAGTATTCTTAGATTTCGTCTGCTAACTAATACGGTTCTTGGACATTTTGACTGATGCAGTAAATCCCAAACATAGAACAAAATAGCTTATATTAAATTTATCGTTAATCATGTTGTCTTACAATTAATATGTCGAAGAATAACCACTTATTGTTTACATAATCCTTCGGAAGTCCAAAATTTCTACGACGCTGGTTTTTGAACGTAATGAATTTCATATGTAGCTTTTAGGGCTCAGATTTAATCAGTGTGTAGATTCTGGTATCGACACTATTTGCCATCATTGTTGATTGGAGCCAAAACTTGATCATCCTCATTACAGCAAAACATTGTTCTGCTGTTGTTGAACTAAAAGCCACATTTTCATAGAGCTTTTGAAGATGATGTAGCCATGACAAACACTCTTGAAGTAGGCTTCTTCTCAAGAATATCACAGATTGTTGAAACTGCAGTGATTTTTTGAAATGGTATATTTACTCTTTTTTTGAAAAGTGTAACGTGAGCGTGAAGTTCCTGCAGTTCACTCTTCAATACTTTTAGGTAGAAAATACTACTGGTATTATCAGAAACACTTAACATTTCCTTCTGGACACCAAAAGACAATTCTCTTTTGGTGATCAAATCAACAACTACATATACATCTTCACAAAAGTCTTGAAAATCCGGGATCTTTGAGGGAAAAGAGGTAAATCTTTGAATGCTAATTCTTTCGAATGTACAAAGCAAGTTATTATACAATAAAAAGTGTAAGACTTGTCCCTAAAACAGACCTGCTAGGTTTTTCGTTTCAGATGTCAATCACATGCTCCATCATCCTTCTGAGAAAGAATCTACTTGAGTTTCAAAAAGATCCTTTCTGAGACACGATCTTATGCCGAAAAAGACTGCAGATTTGAACGAAGTTAAGTAGATTTGAATCCACCGGAAAGTGTAAGGGGTTTAAAATGGAAAAGTAAATTCTTCTTCTGATACGCACTAATTTCTCCCTGATAAAGCCCTCAACAGGTAATTTTTAAACACAAGATTTCCTGGAAAAGGAAAGAGTGTGGGAGTTTTATTCTCATTGTTAATACTTTGAATTTTCAATCTAATGTAACTGCAACGCTTTTGGTCCCCTTTTGAGTTTTCAGAGAATATAATCTCATAGCTCTAACAAAATTTATCTGTTGAATGTAAATTCTGAAAGTTTATTTTTGATTCTTTGTTTGCTGAAATACTTTTGTCTTTCAATGAACATTTCAATACAGCAACAAAAGTT
>RDPX01000122.1:1611414-1635391 GCA_003991215.1 Morbakka virulenta
AAAGACAGGAATCCACTTGAGTGTCAAAAAGTTCCTTTCTGAGAAACGTTCTTATGCCGAAAAAGACGGCAGATGTGAACGAAGTTAAGTAGATTTGAATCCACCGGAAAGTGTAAGGGGTTTAAAATGGAAAAGTAAATTCTTCTTCTGATACACACTAATTTCTCCCTGATAAAGCCCTCAACAGGTAATTTTTAAACACAAGATTTCCTGGAAAAGGAAAGAGTGTGGGAGTTTTATTCTCATTGTTAATACTTTGAATTTTCAATCTAATGTAACTGCAACGCTTTTGGTCCCCTTTTGAGTTTTCAGAGAATATAATCTCATAGCTCTAACAAAATTTATCTGTTGAATGTAAATTCTGAAAGTTTATTTTTGATTCTTTGTTTGCTGAAATACTTTTGTCTTTCACTGAACATTTCAATACAGCCACAAAAGTGTATTAAAGTATTAGTATGTTTACATTCGTAATGCAAAATGAAATCCCCAATAAAAGTCATGTTACACCTTTTTCCAAAATTATATTAGAAATTATTGTTTTCTGTGCAAATGTCAAGCAAACGTAAAATACATATATGTTGGTTTTCAAAAAGCAAATTAATCAAAAAAGTTTTCCAGGACTTTATTCATGGCTTAGCTGAATTAGGTTTTGTAAGTCATTACGTTTCTTCGCCATCCTGAAGAAATATTTTTCAAGTAAATGTACAAGATAATTGCCTCTATTCTACTAGTCAATTCTTTAGTCTACTATGGAACATCATGTTCCTTAAAAATTGAAAACTAAGAAAGAATAAGGGGAATAAATAAACCAACCTAATCAGAGCTTTGAAAAAACCTGTGTAACTTTTGTCACTGTGTAAGACTGTAGTTGAAAGTGATTTTATTGGCTTTAGAATTTAGTACTCTGTCATTCTAGTAACCCCTTGTAACTCAATATTGGTGACATGTTATCTTTTCGTAAGAAGCCTGGTTTTAATCTTGACTTTAGGAAAAGGAGACTCATTAACTTCTGTATTAGAAAATATATTACTAACATAAAATATCATTGTTATCAAAATCATTATTTAACATTGATAGCAATTTTGTTTGATAATCCTTAACACCTTTTCCTTATTCTAAGGCATGTGCAGTATGTTGCCTTGACGCTTTCGTTAATTCTCTATATGTAAGATACAAAGTAATATGTTTAATAAATCCCATGTTAAGGAGGCCCAAAACCCTAAAAATTCTTCTTTTGTTTTTTTCAATATTGTTAAATGTTTATAGCCTTTTACTTTTGCCACCCCAAAGTGTGAAGATTTATCTTTTATTTGTTAAAGTAATTTTTTGATGTCTTGCTTATAATGAGTAATCATCCAGGTAAAGTCACCAAGTTTATGGAGCTGCGAAAGAAATAAACCGGGGAAAAAAGACTTAGAACAAGGGATAAAATTAAAGGCTTAGAAATCCCAACAATGTCACAGGGTTGAGGAAATTACTCAGAAGCCAAAGAGTTCCAAAATCTGCCTGCCGGAAAAAAGAACTATTATAAAGAAGAGAAATAACCGCATAAGGATGAAAACAAGTCACACTAGTTGCAACGAACTGAACTGGTACCAGCGAGGAAAGCTTCATTTTGATTTTTACTGCTTCAAATAACAAAAAATTCAGTTTCATTGTGGGGAATCAGTATTCCGAACAAACACGTATCAAGTAACAATTGAAGAAAACATTATTTTAACGTATACTCAATAACTAAACATAAATATCAAGCAATTATCAAGTCTTCATTACAAATCACATGTCCCATACAGTGCGTCAATAAAGATGAAATTCAAAAACTCTTAGCAGGCCCACTTTTTGAATATCTGATACTGACTCAAAATACAAAGTTTTCGCCCTTTTATACTGTTTGGGTGACCAAAAAAAATATCCAAAGCTTATTAACTAATTTCCATGCAAAATCAACAATATTGGAACCGAATATGCTAACGTAGGTAATGTCTTATATTGCATCCATCAACAACGTCACTTATTACATAAATAATATTTTAACCTAGAAATGGTACTTTAATCTTATATGGACTGTGAAGTAGGTTTAGTCATGTGCAAGATTACATGCCTTCATGACTACTCTCTTACTCCTGTGTCCCGAAGTACAAATATTGGTCACATCTTAATGTGGAAAGGTCGCTGTTCTCCTCCTACAGCTGGTCGGTGGTCATTTGGTCATCATGAATTGGGACTGGTGCCTAACTGCGAAGTACGTCCATTGGATAAAGTTGCGGAGTCTATCATTGCTGTGTTGGTGTGCTGGCACTGAACCTCACTACATGTACCGCTTCATCACAACCAGAAAGATGCTGTCTTCAAATGATAGCTGTACTTATCGTCTCCTTTAATGATGATGACATTTCTAATATTCAAGTTTGATTTCTTCCAGCTTTTTTCCTCTTTATGATCTTCACGAATAGACCATCGGTATTCTCTCCTCCATCGGGTCCATAACGGTACCTGTATGTTTGTGTTTTTTTGTTCTTGCAGACCTTTGTACTCCCGATCTCTTCCACCTGGATGGGTCCCAGTATTCTATTTTTAGATGTCATGTTTGAATATAAATCGTCAAATAGATGCAGTAGCTCTCGGTACTTTACAAAGACTGAATTTTTGTAGACATTTTGCAAATTCGTTCGGTGTTTCGATTGCAGACTCATGCACAGTTTCAGTTACGCTTGAGTGATAACATTAGCTGGCCATGAATCGAGGTCAGATAACCAGGATGGGCCTTTCAACTAATACTGTTCCAGTTGGTCACCACAGTTGCCCAGACTTCCTATATCGGAAAGGTTTTAATCTCAACTAAATAAACGCAAAGTGGTTTGCTGTTTAGATTTTATTTTTCGCACTCTGTTTCATAGCAACTGTTTGTGGTTGTCATCTCTCCATATCCAATGCAATGCTGTAGTGCTATCACACCAACAAATCGTGCATCGATGAACATCCAATTAAAAGTTTCTGTCATGTTATGGATAGATTTTGCCGCCATGTGTGATTCAACCAGCTCATTCCTCAGTACTGTCGGCTTTGTACTGCTTAGCCAAAGGTTCTAAGTCAACAGTAATGCTGAGTAATGCTGTCTTCCTAGAATACCACCGTATAACTTGTAGCACAGGTACCAATATTGATTGCATCAGCAAAGCTGTCGATATTAAGCTTACACAGGGTACGTTAAACAATAAAGACAATCTATACTTCCTTTTTGTCAACCAGTCACACAAAAATTGTGCTAAAAGTGTATTTCATTCCAGCTTTAAATTGTTAGCGTCTCGAAATAGTTGTTTGTCAGCAAGCAGTACTGATGATTTCAGTCTAGGAGGGGGAATGGTATTGTTGTTAGTAACCCGAACATCACCCTTGTTGTGCTCTCTTCCCTCTCGTATAGAAATCGCACTGATGTGGTATTTGCACTCTTGTTCCAAGGAAGGGTCAGAATCTGGCTTTCACAGCTCATAATTAAATTCTGTTTAGTGTAGGTAGTATCATCACTCCATCAATGTTGTACGACATCAGATTTGTTAGATTTAAACGCCCCTTGTGAGAATAAAACGCTTCCAACTAAACTTTCTTCTTTTTGATTTTTTTGTCCATCGCAGTTTTCTCTTGTTCGGCCGCATTTATTTCCAGCAAACTGTTGTTGAGTTGATCCAAAGACGCCTCCGTTTGATTAGTTACATCGTTGATAGTTCACTTCTGAGTATCTACGTGTGCATCGGTTGCTACCTTCCCAATAATAAAGTCAATTTGTCAGTCAAAACCTGTCTAATATCTCCTCCAGTGTCGACATTTTACGGATGATTTCCCACACTTTACAGCGTCCAAAAATGATGGCTGTATTCTTGTCGACATGCTAGAGGCTTTTTTTTGCCAGGCACTAATGTGTGTCATATGACCGTTAAATATGTGAAGCTTTTAGTTCCACTGGTAATGTAGTCATTACTCAAGTTTGCTTTTTTCTCTCTCTCTCTCTCTCTCTCTCTCTCTCCCTCTCTCTCTCTCTCTCTCTCTCTCTCTCTCTATATATATATATATATATATATATAAATATATATATATATATAAATATATATATATATTCAAATATATATTTTTCCCCAGATTACAATATACTCTTAATGTCAACGTTATTTGATCTCTTATGGTGCTCTGGATTTCTTGTCATTGCAATAGTAGCTTGATTATCTTGCATTATCAGCACTGTACCTATCTCTACTCCGATTTCGCCAAATATTTGCTTTAGAAATAAACCTTCTCTTGCAGCTTCACTCAATGCAATATACTCTGCACTTGCTGTAGATAGACTGACTGTCCTTTGTTTGCCACTGAACCAGCTTATTGGAGATCCGCTTAACATAAACACGTATCCTGATGTAGAGATTCAAATCAATATCTCTAGCAAAATCTGCATCTGCATAACCTAAAAGCTCACTTGATTCACGCTTTTAAGACAACCCTTTTGTCTTTGTACCTATTAAGATGGTGAACAATTCTTTTTGCAGCTGTAAGGTGCGTTTGGGTGGGGCACGAATTGTAACGAGAACAAGCTCCCACTGCAAATTTAATGTCTGGTCTGGTTGCTAATGCAGCATAAAGTAAACTTACAAGCATTGACTGATAGTTCTTTTGATCAACGCTTTCAGATCCATCATTTTTACACAAAACAACATTTGGATCAGCAGGCATAGCAACTGTCTTTGCATCTACCAATTTGAACTTTTGCAACATATTATTGACGTATGCTTCTTGATTAAGATGAATTCCATCTTCAGTTAATTGCTATACCAAGAATATAATGTAATGGTTCCATATCAATCATTTTAAATTCTTTAATCAAGTCAGACTTTAACTGTTGCATCTGAAATGAATTTTCTGTCATTAACACTAAATCATCGACATAGACTGTGATTAAAATTAGAGGATCCTTTTTAACAAAAACACAATAGTCACTTTCACATCATTCGAAAACTAAGCCTTGTAAATACGTTGTAAATCTTTGATTTCAGCAACGTGGTCTTTGCTTGAGTCCATACAATGAACGCTTCAATGTACACACCAAGCTTTCTTCACCTTTTACTGCACAACCGTGGGATTGTTTTATATATATTTTTCTCATCTAAATAACCATTTAAAAATGCTGTTGTGACATCCATTTGATCAATTAGTAAATCATTCTGTACTGCAAAAGACAGCAGTGTATGTAAAGTATCGAATCTTACTACTGGAGAAAGTGTCTCATGATAATCAGCACCATATCTCTTTGCAATATCCCTTTGCAACAAGTCTCGCTTTATATCTCTCAATTGATCCATCCTTCTTGTATTTACGTTTAAATACCCATCGACAGCCTATGGGTTTACGACCTTCTGGCAGCTGTACAAGTTCCCATGTAGTCATATTCACCAGTGAATTGTATTCTGTTTCTGCAGTTTCTTGCCATTTCTCACTTGCTTTACTTGACACACCCTCATCAATTGTCCTAGGCTCATCCTGACTGATGTGAAATAAATAAGGGTATCTCTCTGGCTGTGCTACTGCAAGATCAATTTCATCAAATTCTGTGACATCTAGTTCATCATCCTGAACCCAGTCACCTAAGCAGTTTGGTTCTTTCCTTTTACGCAATGACCTTTGAATTATAAGTGCTGGTTCAGTAATATCAGCTGGCTGTAGATTCTGACTTTCAATTTGTTCATGGTTTTGACGAAGAACTTTGTTGAACTGGTGTTGGAACAGGATCACAATCAAGTACTGTTTCTCCTTCAAAGTCATTCTCATTAAATTGAACATCACGTCGAATAATAAGCTTTCGGTTTTGCTCATCAAATAATAATCTGTAGGCAGTAGAATTTGGCCTATAACCAACCAATCGTAATTTTACAGCTTTTGACATACGCTTCCTGCCCTCTGTTTCCGGTAACAACCCGTATCCACAGTAACCAAAAATACGTATATGGTCTACTCTTGGCCTTCGACCGAAAAATCTTTGATAGGGGGTAACGCCTATTGTAGTCATTGGCATACGATTGTGAATATAAACTGCAGCTCCCACTGTTTCAGCCCATACGTTGTATGTTGTACATTTGCATGTACAATTTGGGCAAGTGCAATTTCATTAATGGCACGGTTGTCTCTCTGCGACGCCATGTTGTTGCGGAGAATGTGATACAGTTTTTTGATTCACAATTCTTTTCATCTTTAAATAGTCTTCAAACTGCTTAGACGTATATTCCCCACCATTATCTGTAAGTAGTACTTTAATCCTTTTCTCTGTTTTATTTGCGACTTCCGCTTCATACTCCATAAACTTTGAAAAAGCGTCATCCTTTGTACGTATGAAATAGACACAACAAATCCTGCTATAATCGTCAATGAAGGCTACAAAATACTTTGCACCGCCATAAGATGCTGTTGACATCGGTCCACACACATCACTGTACACAAGTTACAATATATCATTTGTACGTACCTCACTAATGGTTTTAAAGGCTTTTCTTGTTTGCTTAACATGCGCGCAACCTTCACAAAATGACATTTAGAATCTACCACGCTTTGGTAAATTAACTCCTCGAATTAGGCCTTTTCTCACTGCATGTACTAAAAGCCCCACACAACAGTGTCCTAATCTTCTATAAATCTTCCATAAATCCATTGTAGCTGTCAACTCGTCCTCACTGCTGGCTGTATGTGCTGTGTTTATTGCTTGCCTTTCGATGTTGACCTGCTGATCTGCACGAAGAATGAACATCTTGCTTTTCGATTCTCCTTTAGCAACAAGCTCTTTCTTTCGATCATACAATCAGCAACAGGAGCTCCCAAATACAAGCAAGTTGCCCTGTGCTGTCACTGCGCTTAATAAAAAAAAGTATTATTTAACTTAAGTAAAAACAATACATTTGTCAAAATAAATTCGCTGGAATTTCCATCATTATTGTAAACATTAAGAATAACTGTCCTAGACCCTATTGCAAAACACTTATTGCAATCTCCTAAAACTACAGGCTCTGGGGGCGTGGGCTGTTCATGATTACTAAAAATGTCGGGGTCGTGGGTCGTGTGTGCGCTAGCGCCACTATCAATAAACCATTGTTTACGTCGCTGTAAGCCTCCATGATAAACAACAGTAAATAAACCTGGGTCTTCTTCGTGCTCGTCCTTGTCTTCTTCGCAAGCCGTTTTTGCGTGGTGTTTCCTCCTGAATTGAGTCTGCTTGTCGCTTGAATTGCTCTTGCTTTTACTTCCACGTCCGGTAAACTGACTTTCACCATTATACTTGTGCGGACAATCATGTTTGAAGTGGCCTTCATCTCCACAATCGTAACAAGGACCAGAAAAAACTTTTCCACGACTATGTTTTGAAATATTGCGATTTGCAGCATACATCACTGACGAACGTGACGATGAATTTTTTTGCCCATTACTTTTCGTTCCTCTATTCGTACTCCTTTCCTTAACTCTGGCGGTGTGGTTTCACCTTTTGCCACGTGAGCAGTGCGTAAATTTTCTTATTCAAGCGGTAATCCACGAAGAAGAACAGCGATTTGAAAATCTGGAGCAACTCCAGAGTCTATTGCAGCTAATTGCTCGGTTATGTCCTATAAATCCTTAAAATATGCATCCACAGTCTGATCTGACTTCATTTTTAAATCAAGTAGCTGTGAAAGTAACTGCAACTTGTCTGACAAGGAATCTCTGTCAAAAGTTTGAACAAATTCAATCCATCTCTGACGTGGGGTAACTAATTCCGATCTAGCAATGAAATGTAACTGAGAAGTACTTACAGTCTGTAGTAAAATTGAGTTGACCCTTGCCTCTCGCACTAAAAATCGAGTAAGCGTCAGACAGGGGCAACAGCTGTACCGAAGCACTGGTGTCACTGAGCTGCACGATCTCTAACATTTAATAGAGGTTTTACGGTAAATATATTGCGCAGTAACACACAGCTACTGCGATAATCTAAAGAAGCACAAATTGTACACTAGAATAGGAATGGATGAAGATTTTCAACAGCATCCTGCGATATAACGACTTCACAACTCGACCATACTCACCCCCACCAACTTCCTACAATCCACACTAATGACTCTCTTTTGTAACAAAAACATAAACTAAATTTTTACCACAGGATTGATTAAATAAACGAATTGCAGAATTAAAAATCCATACCAAATGCTTGTTAAAAGCTGACATACTCAATATTCAATACGTGATTACGGCCCAAAGTTTGAGGCACGAAATGATATTACTTGTAATACTTGTATTTCATAATACTTCAACCAGACACATGGAATCAGTTAAAAACTGCTTTTCTTGCAAGTCTTGGCTCTAGAGTAAATCTCACACTCAAAATCAATGGATGTCTTTTTGCCTTTCTCAAAATTAATGTCAACAGTCCAGAGATAAAAATCTCTCATTATTAAAGGGAAAAGATAAAAAAATTTTACTGACACGTAAACATCCCAACACTTATTGACAGAAGGTCGATAAGGTCAATTAGAATTATGGAAATCGAAAGCTCTTGAAAGGATTGATTTCGGCAGGTGCGCTATCTCAGCAAACACACCATGGGTAGAAGGGGAGGATTACAATTAATATTTTGTACTCTGTTCATTGGCCGTATGAGCAGAGAAAAAATTTTATTAACAAAATTTATGTGACCGAGAGTGACCAGAGAGTCTCCAGAGACTAACCAGAGAGTGATCAGAGAGTGACCAGAGACTAACCAGAGAGTGATCAGAGAGTGACCAGAGACTAACCAGAGAGTGATCAGAGGGTGAACAGAGAGTGACCAGGGAATGACCAGAGAGTGACCAGAGAGTGACCAGAGAGTGACCAGAGAGTGAAAAGAGAGCGACCAGAGAGTGAACAGAGATTTAATTTAAATGCGGGTAAACATGTTCAATGATTCCTTTACGATGCTTTTCAGAATGAAAAAATCTCTGTATGAAACTTTGATGGGGTGAAGTGTTAGGGGAGAGGAAAGCACAGGAGGCATGGAGCGATCTTTGGGTAAGATTGGAAATACCAATTTCAAGAAATAATACTTTCTTAGTGTTAAAGCTGTAATTAAACTCGAAAACCAACCTCGTAAAAAAGCCGAATTTTTATTAACAAAGATGGGTATGACCACAAATAGACTCTTTTTGGTTGCAACATTTCCACACTTGCTGTCACTTGCATGATAGATTCATATTACAGAGGAGTTGAGTTGGAGGGAGTTGCAGCGAAAATAATTTTGAATTACAGAAGGGGCTTTCACAGTCAAAGTATCCATACAATTTTTCCAAGTCTTAAGATTTTTGTGTTGTTGTTTCCTAAAGAGGCTAACTAAACTTTGGGATCCAAGAGTTGGCGGCAAATGCTCGCCGTGGGATATAAAAAGCTAATGTCAGAGAGATATTTTTTATGTTGTAGTAAAGTGTGGTTGCATCTTAAACAAGAATTTAGAATGTGCTTAGTAACTAAACATTGAACTTCTGAAGACACTCGATGCGCAAGTGCGAAGTGTTTGACAATTTTGAAGGTTCTGGAGCAAATTTATTTAAAATATTTATCGATCTTCTGAAGTATTTCAGCAGCGCCGTCAATCAATTTTGGCACTCCATGTTAACAAACGGTAACATCTTCGATCGCAATGATAGGAACCTTGATAAAAAAGTAATGAAATTTTAATAAACACATGCATAGCTTAACTTGAAATGAAAAATAACGTAAGGTTTAATAATTCCCTGCCGGGAGTTAAAGCATGAACTGCTCTTCTGCGTAAATTCCTGATTTCTTTCACAGGGAAACTAACAAACTAACGTTTTCTTCTTGGCAACGCGCGCTGTAATTTGGCTTGTGTGTTTTCACCTGTCTGAATGTGTTAACCACTTTTGTGTTAGTTGCCAGATGCGCCCCTGCAAAATCCTGATGGCCTTTTGGTCAAAACAGAGGGTCAAGCTTTTTACTCTGTGATTTCGCAATCAAATTTGGGGCATGAAATAATGGACACTGTCCAAGAAAAGGCAGACATGCAGATGAGTGTTGGCAAAGGGCTTTCTTGTTCCTCGCAGTTATAACAAACAAAATGTTTTCCGAATTCCAGCCACCTGACTTTTAAGGTAAAGGAGAAGATTAGACGGCGGCCCTGGAGGTCCCCCCAAAAGATCTGCGGTCCTCAGGTACAAACTCAAATTCAGACCAAAAATAATAAACTTCCCTGCTAAATTTCATACAGCAAGTTGATCTTTGGGTTTCATAACAATCGTGAAAAACGAAAATAACATAATAATAATAAGCCCAAATGTCACTTTTGCATGTTGCCCACTAATTCGTAACTTGTCCAGTCACTGCAAATTTGGCATTTCCAAATTGTGGCAAACCAAAAGTGCATTTCAACAAACACATCATTTTGATGAAGTGGTTGAAAGCACGAAATTTGGTTGCTAAACAACAACACATTTATCAAGTGGATTTTTGACGATCGAAGTGACAAAAACTTCAAAACATCTGAGGACTCTGAGCCCAATTTTAATTAATTTTTTTCGCGAAAGCATCTTGTTGATTAAAATTAGATCAAGATTTGATCAAGGGTTGGAGTCTTTTCTTATCAGTCGCTGAAGGGTAAGTGATGAGCATTTTTCCATTTTTTAACCGTAAAACATTAGAATATTACACCTTTTGAAATGAAGCTTTTTGGAAAATTACAGCTCATATTAGAAGTAAGAGATTTCTTGCTGTTTCGTTTCTGGTTGACTTGATCTGACAAAAATTGAAACATGCAGAAGTAAAAACTTGAAATGAGCAAATATGAATAATATGAACGCTAACACCACTGGAATTTCTTAATGTTTTATTATGATTTGTACAAAAGCTGTTTTACTGTGTTGGCACTGGATCATGGAATCATTTGGTCTGTCGTCAGCAGGAAACGTGATGTCTGCCACGTTTCACCTTTTTTACATCGCACCTCATTGTTTTTGGTCCACGTCACACGACCACCACAATTGATTTTTCTGGCAAAAATGAGTGGATGTATTTCAGGCACATAATCATTGTCAAATGTTAATTTTACAAGTGAAGAAATACCCAATTTGTTTTAAGTTTTCAACTGAAGGTTAGTTACACCAGGGAATATTTTATCTCTGGCACCACTCTTAAATGTTGTCAAAATTTTGTTCTTTAATATACAGAACCCATTTGACAACAGAAGTTTTTGTAAATATGTATGTATTTCTAAAATGTTTGCATTGGTTATCCTGTATAAATTTCGTAAATAATAATAATCATTAAATATGGAGGAATTCTGTTCTTCCCGAATATGATGATTGATGCACAATGTTGCTATGGAGGTAGCTTTACTTGATCTTGGTGTATCTTTAATGGTTCCTTCGTATGCCCTAGGCAACTTTATTTAACTAAATTAATTACTTATTAATTATAAAAGTTTATTGTGAATGGCTGCTTAATATCTTCTTCTTCTAGTGTCTTAACATCAAATACCGCAGACGAATCATGGCGGTGCTTTCTCCCTCCACCTTTCCCTATCACTTGCAACCTTGCCCAACTGTTTTCCAATTTAACATCTTCAATCTTTGCCTTCCTCTTGCCCTTTTCCCTGCCATTTCATCCTGCCAAGATATTCCTCTCCATCCCTCCTTCTCTTCTCACCTCATGCTCAATAAATCTCTACTGTCTCCTGATAGTGGTCAAAAATTGTCTTTCTGCTCCCACCTTTTCCAAAACTACTTCATTTGTCAATTTGTTTGTCCATAATATCCTCATCATCTTTCTCCAAAGCCACATTTCTGTCGCCTCAAGCTTTTACTCCATGTTTTTATTTATTGTCCATGACTCGCATCCACACAATAGCACTGACCAGATGTAGCACTTCAACAAACACTTTCTAACTCCCAATACTAAGTTCTTTGCACATAATACATTTCTCATATCCATAACCGTTTGGTTTGCCTGACCAATTCTACATTTAATATCATATCAGATCTCTCATCCGATGTTATCCAACTGCCCAAGTACTTGAAGTAATCCACTTGCTCTGTCTGCACTGTCCCACTACATACCGGGGCATGTGCCTTTTTACTGGCAACCATCATACATGTTTTTTCACAATTTATCTTTAAACTAAGTCTCTCACTTTCCTTTGTTACAACATTCAACAACAGCTGTAGCTTTTCCTCACCATCTGCGATCAATGCCGTGTCATCTGCATATCGAAGGTTACTGTAGTTTATTCCTTACAGATCGACTCAATCGCATATCTTTATTTTCCTTAGGGCTTCTTCACTATACAGATTAAACAAATATGGTGACAGAATGTGTCCCTGTCGTACTCCCTTTTGTTTACCTACCCATTTACCTAGCTCTCTTTTAATATTGATCCCAACTTTCTGGCCATAACACAGATTTCTTATCAGTCTAAGAACTTTTCCATCTATATCAAGCCTTTCTATCAATTCTAGTAGCTTGTCATGCTTAACACAATCGAATGCCTTAACATAGTCTATGAAANTTTTTGTTAGATGGCTCATACGGCTAATGGTTCTGTGTGTCTTGCATTTTATTGTTCCTGACTTCTTTGGAAGAGCAATGAAAATTGATTCAATCATTTCATAGGGTACGTTTTCAGATTCATACACATAATTAGCAATATCAGTGACTTTATCTATCCTAAAATTTTCTAAAGCCTCTATCATTTCAAACGCCATCTCATCATTTCCCACAGCCTTGTTTTTCTTCATATGTTTCATTGCATCTCTTTTTTCGTCTCTTGTTATTGGATTCCGAGTCATCTGTTTCCTAACTGCTGGTCTGTCTTTTCTTTTGGTATCTGAATACAAATTTTGGATGTACTCTGTACACTTTCTCTTAATTTGTTCCTGCGCCATTAACATATGGCCCTCTTCATCTTTAATACAGCTAGTTACATACCATCTTTTCGTATTATCTACAGCTTTCACTTTTTCATGCATTACTTGAACATTTTTATTTTCTAATTCTTCCATCTCCTCGCATTGTTTGTTTAGATATACTTCCTTTGCTGCCCTACACATATTCCGAATCCTCGTATTTACCCTTCTGTACTCATCTTTGTCTTTCTTTACTCTACGCCTCATTTCTATCTGATCCAAAATCTCTGATGTCATCAACTTCTTCTTAGCTGTCATTCCACATTTAGGGATACACTCTTGAGCACTACTCACCAACACAGAAAGGTGGAAAGCTGTTTACAAAGTTTTCCACCTTTCTCTATCATCTCCACATTGTTTGTATCGCTCTTCTACTTTCTGACAGAACTTGGCTTTGACATTTTTATCCTCTATTAGAGCGTTCATTTCATCTTAGGTTTCACTTTACTACGATTTAACTTTTTCAGATCTGCACGTATTTTACCCATCAAAAGAATATGATCACTTTCACAGTCTGCTCCTGGATAAGTCCTTACTCTTGTAATAGCATTTCGAAAGCGTTCATTAATCATAATATAACCTTTCTAATTTCTATAGGTGTCTGTAGGGCTTTTCCAAGTATACAAGTTCCTCATGTGATGTTGGGACCAGGTATTCGTGATTACAAATCTGTTCGTTACGCACCATTCTACTAACATATTACACCTTTCATTCCTCTGACTTAAGCCAAAGGGGCCAACTGCTCTACCATCCCTTTCTCCTCCTATTTTTGTATTGAAATCAGTGTTATCAGCTGGAGGTGCATAGCACTGGATTAAAGAGATGTGGCCTCCCTTTTAGTCTCACCACCATAACTCTTTCTGAAATACACCAGAATCCACTTACACATTTTGTAGTTTCCTCATCTAAAAATATTCCATCACCGTGCTTGTGTTGCTTTTCTCCTGAATACATAAATGTAGTTCCTTCAGATATTAATTTTCCAGACTGTATCCATCTTACTTCACAAATACACAGTAGACTTATCTTCAGTCTTTCCATTTCCATCATTGTGTTATCCATCTTTCCAATTTGATACATAGTTCTAACATTCCATGTCGCAATTTTGGATACAGTCGCAGGATAACAATCGGGTATCACCTGTTGCACATGATGGTCACTACCGAACGAGACCCCACTTTTAGGATCCTTTACGTTGTTGCGTTCCTTACTGTTCACAAACATTACCATGATTATACAAGGCATAATACGACAGTGGTTTGCCATTGCCTTCTGTCGAGTGAGTTTCCAGAAATCACCACCTCTCTTCCTGTAAACAGCCATTGCCCTCTGAGGTCTAAGCTCATCTGCCTTCACTGCCAGTGACCTGCTGGACACGCCATTGGCCATCGTTCGTAACCCTAAGCAAGGGACCCTTTCAGGTACTACCAGCCGGGTCAGCTTGACCTGGGGCTCGCATATCGGAAGGGTCGACCACAGCCTTGGACCAATATCNAAGGCATAATACGACAGTGGTTTGCCATTGCCTTCTGTCGAGTGAGTTTCCAGAAATCACCACCTCTCTTCCTGTAAACAGCCATTGCCCTCTGAGGTCTAAGCTCATCTGCCTTCACTGCCAGTGACCTGCTGGACACGCCATTGGCCATCGTTCGTAACCCTAAGCAAGGGACCCTTTCAGGTACTACCAGCCGGGTCAGCTTGACCTGGGGCTCGCATATAGGAAGGGTCGACCACAGCCTTGGACCAATATCATAGGCCCTGCTACCCGACTGCTTAATATAACTAACATAAATGTGAATTTGCACTATTACGCAGGCTAGGTAAATATTTCAAAGTTTTTTAATTACCTAACAATTACTACTATTTGATATAAAATTCATCGGCTGCAAAAATTAGAGTATTATTTTAATTGTTAAGAACCACAGAGAGCTACAAGGCATAAAGACACAGAGTGTATGGTACTGTGAATAAAGACAGGAAGAAAAGGTTAGGTCAAGAGATAAGAGTCTGTTTATTGCGTAATATGAATTGCCATTGCGTCGGTTTGTGCAAGGTCGGTGGCAGACATCGATACATTTTTTTGAATTCGTCACAGGCCGTCTGGCAACATGGAAAATTTTGTCTAAAAAATAATTAAACACCTGCAATTTTCTTGGTCTATTTTTGTTTACCAAATACTGGAGAATAAGACTGCTTGAATTTCCTTTAAAATATTCTGCCTCCTTTGGGGTATCTTGCAGACCCACTGAAAGATTACTTGCAAGAAAAGAAAATATTCAAACGTCCCAGAGCCTACGCCCGCCATGTGGGAAAAGGAAACGAGTAATGCTGGCCAACAGAGCTACAGTGAAACTGGGAGACTAACCACCCGTTAGTGGAATAAACATTACAGAAACGCAAGCAATCAAAATTGTATCGACTGAAAAAAGGAGCCTCTTTTAGAGCTATGATTAAGTCAGTTAGTAAAACCTTCCGGGACACTGGTAAGCAAAGTCTCCTATCGACAAAGCCTCTCAGACTGGGCACATGGAATGTGCGAACTATGTGTGAAGGAGAGAGGAATGGAAATAAGGCTATTGACATGAAAAGCTACAATCTGCAAGTAATCAGCATGCATGAGACGAGGTAGGAAAATTAGGGCGAGACCAGATTGAGTATAGGGAGGCTTAAATCTATTCAGGTTATGAGGGAGAGGACATGCTACACACAGAGGAAGTCGGAATTTTGTTGTCGAAAAAAGCAGCACAAGCCCTTGGGATGGGGCCTAATTAGCTAAAGGTTGATCTATGGGAACCCATAGGTTAGCTTCACCCACTACTCCAAATCAGGAAATGGAACTGGATCGCATACACTCTGCTGAAAAAGGAGAGCACCATTACTTGGCAAGCCTTCCGACGGAACCCTGAAGGCAAAAGAAAGAGGGGAAAGCTCTGTACCACCTGGTGAAGAATCTTGAACAGGAGAGCAACCAATGTTTGCACCACGTCGTGTGGTAAGCATGGGTCAGGGAGAAATGGAGAGGGGCTGTGAGCGATAGTGAACCCAGAAATAGGCTAAAATATATTTTTTAATTTATTCTTACGTTTCATGTTTTCTTAGCCTTGATGTTCATACAAACTAGATTCTTGGAGAAATAAGTAGGTACTATGAAAGTTGTTTATGGCATCCAATGTTGTGGATGTCTTTCTACAGACGTAGACCTGTTTGTAGGACTACTCCAGAAATTCCAACCAAGATGCCTATATTTGCGCTAAGCATAAACTCTCTGGGATAACTATACTTCAGTTTTGATGAAATTGAGCTCACCAGAAGTAGGAGTAAAAGAAATAGTATCAATACTCATTTAGAACATCCCAGGAAAGCACCTTGGTTTCGGCATCACATTTACAATCTTTAACAGTATATTTTATCGGAAAGACATTGTTTCCAACTAAACTTTTGCTGCTACAGATGATTTTTACAACGGCAGTTTATAAAAACGTAGGACTTATCGGGTCAAAAAGTTAATCAAGTTCAGGAGAGAAAATTTGTACTCTTAAAAAATGTTAAACTGGCTGTGCTGCCCGACATGAGCCACCAATAGGACGCATCCGGCAGGTAATATCCACAGTGCTGCTGCCCACAGTTACTTGTAAGTTGCCAGAACTACTGTCAACGCGAAGAACTGCCGGCTTGACCATGGATTGGATATGGCGCCGTCTTTCGCCAGAATTCCCGTTTCCTTTAACAAGGGGTCATTGCGTGGAAATAGGATCGACTTATTAGTGAAAATTATTTGAGAAGCCAGACTTATGTACTCTTTTTTTGTACGCCTATTCGACCTTTATCAGCACGAACATGGCAGACTAAGTAGCTGAGGGATTATTTTTGGTGCATTTGTATTATTGTCTTCATAGCTATAGGTTCTAATAAACTCAGTGTATACCACCACGAAATAGCTTTAATCAACAAGTAATACAGTAAATCTGTTGCATTTTACAAAACTAATGTGAAATATTAAGTCCTTTTCAAACTCTGAAACAAGCAACTCCTTTAATGTTTATTGCTGAGCTAGGAAAAGTCCAAAGCCCAAGTAGGAAGAAAATGTAGTTTCTTCTTTGTTTTTTGTTACCCAAATGTAAGGAATTTTTGCGATAAAGTAGGGTTGTAAAAATAATTTTGAGTAAAAATGTAAAACTAGACTCATCTAAAAACGTGTATACATCTATTGCTCACTTCCTTCTCCTGAGAAAGTGAAACGTCCGGTCCATGTGAAACTATAAGTCCTGCAACCCAAGACGTTTTACCTCGAAAATGTTGTTCTCTTCCTGCTGAAAAACATTGCAGGATTTGAAACATTTTGCCGTATTCTTAATCAATTAAAGCCTTGAAGGTAAAGCATAAAATTCGTATTTGTTTTTCATTTGTGTGGTAGATAAGAAGACTCGAGTTGCATTCAATACACATTGAAAGAAGAAAATGCCAATTTGGATGCCAGTGTAGTAGCCCCTACAAGGAGTTGAATATTTACTCCTGCAGCCCTTCCCCAATCCCAGACTGAAGACACATACCAGAAAGAAAACATGTACCATTTCACAATTGATCCACTATTTTGCGCTAACAGCCATTGATGAAGATGATGCAATAAGAACAAATTACAACTGTACCGAGCAAAGACAGAAGCGTCAGGAGTCTACACTGTTTGACTGTGTTGGCTTGAAAGAAAAGAAATATTTAAGATTCAAACGCGTTAAATATAACACACCTATTCAGTTGAGTTCAAACGAAAACATCACAAAAAGCTCATGTCACAACATGTCACAAGTGTTGGAGGGCACAATAACTCGATTAGTCTGTCACTCGTTTTAAATCAAGAATTTCAAACCGATGTGACTTGACCAGTCGGCAAATATTTTCCATGTTTATTTGACGTGATAAATGGATGGGATAATTATGTTGTTGCTGCTGCTACTGCTGCTGATGGTGATGATGATTTGCCCTCTTTGCGTGCCATCATGCTTTAATTCGTTATATTTCACAGCAAAAAATAATAAAACAATCTTATGCTATTTTTTTGACACGTCCAGGGATTAAATTTTCATAATTTTTGGTTGCCAAAATAAGTGGGATTCTGTACCAGCCCCCTGAGGCCCCATATCTGTATACCTTTTGCCTTATGTGATTTTTGGTTATCAAAAGAAGTACACCGCAAAAGGTGTAGCAAACTGCCACATTTACGTTTTGTAATTAATAGAATGGAAAAGAGCACATGTTGTCGACCTGTAATATTAATTATGCATATTGTCACATGTCTCTTTTCGAAGAGGCAAAGAAAACAAATGGATTTTCTCAGTATTCAGTAGCATATCAAGTCTGCGATTGCCTCTTGAGGCTTATGCAATAAAAGCATGGGAATTAAGAAATGCTAAGAGCATTTAAAAAAGCCCTGAGTGAATAAATATTCTTAGCAGGGAGGATATAATTTTCCCTTTCACTTAAAAATAAAACTGCAGTGGCATTGTTTGGGTGCTCATTTTACATATAAGTATATAGGTACATATAGGTCGTTTTGCAATATATTTACTAAAATTGTTTTTTAAGTGATCGTATGTACCATTTTTTGCAATCTGTTAGTAAACAATGTCTTCTGAACCCGAATTTTTTTTCCTGAATGACATGTGTAGGTTGAATTTGTTTAAAGAGTTCCTACCAGTCTATTTATTGTAATCTCAGAAGAGGAATACAGTTGGCCGAAACCGAACTTTGATAGCAGCTGTAATATGATTGCTTTTACAGTTGGTATATTTGTACCGTGCACAGAAAGTACTTGGCTTCTGTGAAGACAGTATGAAAGAAGTAATGAAGAGGGAAGTGACTAGATTTATGTTCCCAAAGATTGTACCGATGTTGATGCCTACTTCTGAGGATTTTAAAGATTTTAATTAAATCACCAAGTGAATACTGTTAGAGAATGCAGAGA
Source organism: Morbakka virulenta (assembly GCA_003991215.1). NCBI lineage: Eukaryota > Metazoa > Cnidaria > Cubozoa > Carybdeida > Carukiidae > Morbakka > Morbakka virulenta. The sequence goes on from RDPX01000122.1 coordinate 1,630,315, forward strand.
GAAAAGTTTTGGCGTAGGAAACTGTAACAGAGAAAATTTTAGGGAAAGGAGATACTGCCTATTTTCCCACTGAAATAAATGTCGACAAATATACCAAAAACAACATTTACATACTGATTTTTAATTTGACAGTCTTTGAAAACACTGACAAGGGTTTGTCATCATTTAAGCCTACTGCCTATCTTTGACTCAAGAGATTGATTTTTAACTACATTTTAGAGTCTTTGATACCAGTCTGCCATAGTGTATTATATTAAATATTATTAAAAGGGTTCTCAGCCATAAAATTAACACGGTTGGCAAGCGTGTACACAACGCGTTCTTTGAAACGATGAACAACATATAAGAAACGTAAGACGCAGAATGCTGACAAATTTGAAATGCTTCAAGAAACATGGTTAGGCGAAGAAAGGGCAAACAAGGCTTGACCAAATAATCTTAAAGTAAAGGAAAAATCCCTTTCGGACTGAAATAAAAGCAAATATATCAAATTTAAGCATGTTGTTAAAAATCTGTAAATTGAAAGGTTCTGTCATCGAGTTTAAACTCGAACCCCATGTTTCATCAAGTGTGCATTTTAAGATCAGGGCAACTGAATGTTGGTTTTGTAATTTTGTTGTATTGCGACTTTAATCAGACTTTTTATTTGCTTTGTGAATAATGAATCTGTATAGTTTTTCGTATTTCAAATTTCTTTGTGACATGATCGAAGATTTTAAGCAATGTAGCCAAAAGCTCACTCTATTGGAAAAAAAAACAAGTTAGACTTCAAGGCATGCCCATTGAAAAGAAAATATTTAGAGAAGATATAGCATATTTATGGAACAACGTGTCATACGGTACACAAACAGTGCCTTTCTTTTTCAACTTTTTAGAGAAAAAACTGGCCAAGCTGCCCATTACAATATTTTATGTACCTTATAACCAATCGACCTGTTTTTTTCAACAAGACCAAAAATTCAATTTTCACAATGTATCCTTGGCTGCGGTATGTAGAGTAAAGCCGTTTTTTGTCCCAAAACGATACTGGAGACTTGATACTGGAGGACGATTTGATAAAAATAACAATAATTTTCAACGGCAAGAAAGACCTTACAGAGGAAACGTCATTTTTACACATAATATTTTTAGGGGGGGTTTCTCGCTCTTTTTTTGAGCGTGTGTATGTGTTTGTGTGTGCATGCGTGTACTGATAAGGGCTAAAAATTTGCCGAAACCGGTCTTCGCAGCTTTGGAGGCCAGTAAATTCTTGTCTCTGCACAAAAGCACTCAAGAATCAAAACCATAGTTTTATCGTACTTTAGTGTTATAAAGGTATGTTTCCCACTAGGTTCTCAGAGAGAAATATAGAAAAACTGTAATATTATTAGTATATTTAGAAAACATGACGTCTCACACGTCTTTTTGGTCTTTGCTAGCCTTCCATCAATCTGTTCCGTTTTTTACCAACTACAGGGAGCCAAGAAAAGAATCTCCAAATCTCCAGGTGTAAACTCATCGGCTATAATAATTGTATAGTTTTAGCTGATGTAATAATTTTGTAGATTAGTAGTTAGTTTTAAATCTATATTTCAGTAATCAGATAAAGCTTGTTGCCAGGCGTTGGTCAAATAACACTTTGAACTACAGCCAGAAGGAATGCAACCTAAAAAACCGCTGCTCATTAATACTAGTTGTTTGTAAAACTTTTATCGTTTTATATCGATTTAATAATTTTATGGATTAGTAGTTTGTTTTTTAGAGTAGGAAGGTTAAAGCCAGTAGCCAGGCGTTGATTAAATAATCTGGAATTGAACTGTAGTCCAGAAGGAATGCGACTTGAAAAAACGCTACTGATTAACAGCAGTTAGTTGAAAAACTCTTGTAGGTTTAAGGAAATAATTTGGTTAATGAGGATACCATCTTTTAAATTGAACAGTTAGAAAAGGATGAAAATCAAATGGGACTAGTGTACATAAATATTAAAAAGTAAATTATTATAGATAGGAAAATTTTTAACATGCACCCGTTTTCACATCAATTTTAAGGAAATGCAAAAAAGTTGAAACAAGTCTGGTTTGGAATGGTCGATAACTCCATAAGAGAAATTTCATGAAGTTCTGCACAAAGTGGTTTTTCTCTTGGAGCAATATAATAGTCCCATTAAGAGCAACGACAAACACAGTGCGTGGGGCAGTTTTACTCAGGCAACAGAGGTTTATTTTAAATATATTTGTAGCAGTAGGACTGTACCTTTTAATTGTTCTTCTTGTAAACCCGATGACCAACGCTCTGGGTTGTCAAAAGTATTAGAAGTGAACCGATCAACATTGTAACCCAGATCTGACAGAACGTTTAATGAAATAATATAAATACGCAAAATTTGCAGAGTGCATCAGCAATGGTAAATGCAGTTTCCACATTGAATGGAAATAATGGTTGGATGTATTTAAAATAGATATCACTAGTTGAGGACTTGTACTGATACCTCCAGTTTTCTTTATTCAATATCTAAAGATATAATTTTATACTTTGATTAAAGAAAGACATTGGGAAAAGTGGCACGTTTGGTAGGGCAATATTGTATACAGCATGGTTTTATGTATATGAGACAAGACAATGTGAAATTTTGTCTGTACCTATACACATTGGAGGAGTAGGGGCATTATTAAGGAGCATCATTTATGGCTTTTACATTGCTACAATGTTCAGTTTAGTGATTGATGAATAGCAAGGCGGCCTGATTTGGCTCTCGTTGATTTATAAATGCTTTTGGATTTTTTGTATATATGCAGTTGATGGAGATGGAATTCGAAGTCAACAGGTTTGCCAGTAGATTCAATTTTGATTTTTTTAGGGCTTAGATTTTCAGTTAACATATTCCCACACACCCCACTCCCATTACCACCACTACACGAAGACAATGTTGAGAATAGTGTGCAACATTTATTTATACTATGTAAGTGGTTTGAATAATAAAGACAAGGATAGAGTATTTGATAGTATAATCTAACATTTACAGTCGTTTGAAACACTGATTAATTTTGCAATCAAAGTCATTTAAAGCACACAGGAATGTTAGTTTGTTATATTTCAAGTGCAAGATGAAGTCTCCAGTAGTAAACATGGGGGTAGAGGGTTAGTTACTGTAAGAGTAAACATAATTTGTTGCGCTTGACAAATTTTAAAACTTTTGTAAGAGGGTGGAGTGGGGGTACTGAACACCAGGTGATATACATTATGGCCACTCCAATGGTGATTACTCTAATCCAACAGCATTATTGCAGGATCAACTTTGTTTCTAGACTTCTTGCCAAAATTTGGGACTTTGACTACCAAGACCAAAATCATATCTGCTTTTAAAAATAGTTAAAGTATGTTAACAAAATCGAATCCTTAAAATACCAGTTTGCGACTGGCCAACTGCGTTGATGACGTACCTATTCAGAATTTAGGGCACGGATTCGATAAATTCTGCCAATTTCTAATATCTTTTTGAGTTCATTTCCAATAGAAAAGCATGTGTATTGTTTTATTGGACCTGTTAACCATTGTATCGCTTACTGTCGGAGAACAGAAAATAGCTTGTTACAAGAAAATAAGCATTGAAGGTTCAGGATATGTATTTGAGAATAGCAAAAGTTAAAAAGCCGTTTTGAAACTATGAAGGTCATGATATTTTACATTTTTGCATTGATGCACTCTTATGACAGGACAGAGAAATACATCAATCATATTATAATAAAAAAACTCTTTTATTGCATAAGCCTCAAGAGGCAATCGCAGACTTGATATGCTACTGAATACTGAGAAAATCCATTTGTTTTCTTTGCCTCTTCGAAAAGAGACATGTGCAATATGCATAATTAATATTACAGGTCGACAACATGTGCCCTTTTCCATTCTATTAATTACAAGACGTAAATGTGGCAGTTTGCTACACCTTTTGTGGTGTACTTCTTTTGATAACCAAAAATCACATAAAAGGCGCGACGTGCTTTCTTGCTGTAGAGAGATACATTAGGTGTAGTCCAAAGAGAGTTTTATAGCTTTCATAATTTAGTTGCAATGGATTATTATCTTCCTTTGAACCAGGGTCGAAGTAATTGACTGGCTTTTGGTTGTAACATTGGAGTTTATTTAAGTTTACTTTAGCAACGTAGTCGTAAAAGAACTATCCTAGTTTATGGTGAACGTAGTTTATATATGGTTTACATATTTAAGGTTGGTAATTCCAAACCGTGCACCATGATTTGACCCGAGGAACATATTACATTATTTTCATTAACAACTGCCATCGGTTAAGAGCTTAAAACTTTACCCTCGCCATGTTCCTGTTTATTGATTAAAAAATAGGAAGTCGTGTGCTTTGGTCATTAGGAACTTTTCCTCGCCTACTGTTAAAACCCATAATTACTGGGATGAATAATAATTCACTTTTGTAACTTGGCTTCCAGGGAAAGCAACAAAGATTTCCACGTTGTTGCATTTGAGCATCGATTAATTTTTTTTGGCTTACTGAGGAAAATTTGAAGTTTTACTTAAGCTTATGGATCACATGCAAACAACTCGGACAAGGTATTGTCAGCCACAAGTAAGGGCTTTATTTACTTGTGTACTGATTAAATCTGAAAAACCAGAAATCGACTTCTTTAATAGACCACCTTGCATTTGTGCCGAATTTGCTTATTTCGATGCAGAGTCTTAGTTTTACAGTCACTACCAAAAGTTTAAGACCACTCATGGCAATACGTAGATTTCTCGGTATGAGATCGTATTGCATCATCCTACTGTTGAGATTGCATCATACTCATTGTTTGCGCTCTGGTCGCTCATTACACGTTCTTCTTTAACCATGCGGACATCTGAATCGATTTTACTTTGGAATTTTTTTCACTTTTTATACTTCTTATTGCTACAGAAATGGGTCGAAAAAGGTCCCTCTGTGAAGTTCAAAGAGGTCAAATTGTTGATCTGCATAGAGAAAGACTATCTGAAAGGAATATTTCTACGAAATTGAAAGTCAGCAAAACTGCAGTCCACCAAGCAGTTAAAAAGTATCAACAGTATGGCTGCTACAAAGACTTACATCGGAGTG
>RDPX01000122.1:1650847-1681218 GCA_003991215.1 Morbakka virulenta
CCCCCTCTCTCCTCTCCCCCCCCTCGCCCTCTCTGTCTGGTGTTACAGTCGCAAAAAAAAACTCCAAGAAGGGCAAACTTGTGAGAAATGAAGTATGATCCGAATTGGCAGCTAACGAATCTCAATGGAAGATTTAAGGACCATCTGCCAGCGACCTGGCTGGGCACTGCTGAGATCTTACCAAAATGCCTCCACATAACAATCTTCTCGTGGCGCTGTCTTCCCAGATCGGCGTCGATATGGATATATGTCTGATAGAGAATCTGTGATTTCATCCCTCATTACAAGTTTTATCTTTTGCCGCAAAGCAACAGCTGGTGAGTGATATTACTCCGTACAGAAGTGAAATGAAGTTGTTAAATAAGTGCAGAGAAAACGTGAGAAAGATCAGAGATTATGATTCTGAATTGTAATAATAGGACACGTACACAATAGGAAATGGAAGACATTCTATGTTCACTTAAGTCACCTGCTTAACTGGGTGGGGAGTTCTTTTGTGCTTTCTTGTACACCACACACACACATTAAAACTATAACAGTTTTTGAATTCAAAAGTTCAAGACACAGCTAAATGGGAAGAACAATGGAAGGTCTCCAATAAAACCATAGGGATCAAAGGAATGTTTTTTCAAGAGTTGTATTGGAAAAGAGAGAGAGGGTGTAATGAAGTTTGATTGGAAATTTGCATTTCCTGACAAATTCGTAGTTTATTTATTTGTAATTTATTTACTGTTTTATAAAATTGTCCGATTCATCACTGTTTGATCACAGATTGAGAATTCCTGAAAACTCATACATTTTTTCTCATACATTAACAATTTATCAAGTTGCTTGAAATCACTTTTGCCCCAGTTTGTTGTGAAACTAGTTGACAACAAACAAAAGACCTGGCTCAGATAACGGAAATCAACTCCTTTCCTCCATGTAATATGATATCAAAGATTATCGTTAAGGAGAGTCAATGATAATGAACACCCAAAGAGAAAATTCAGTGCTAAATCTGTCAGAAAAATCTATTTTCTATTTTCACTAGTTTGAAATATCCCAAAAGAATTACCTTCTTAAGAAAGAGACGGTCGGGAATAATGCTGACCCAACAAAAAATTCGCAAGGAAGTTTTATTTCTCAAAATCCTTTAAAACTGCAGGCTCCGCACTGACCGAAGTTTTTACGCACAGAACTCTCGTATCCGTACAAGGAAAAAGAAATCTTACAAGCCAGTGTTACTTACACGTTGCCGTAATAAATGAGTTATGTCATTCAGTCAATTTTTGTTTTCTGTGCGCGCACTGGGTTAACTTCACATACCCCCCCTTTAAACTACCATACAGATTTTCCAGTGCACATTCTCTGCAGCCATCCTTGAAGTATGGTTCCTTGCCCCTTTATCATTCTTTAGTAAAATTTCTACTCCATTTATATTATTGTTTTGTTCTTTAACATGTCACTCGCTCTTTTTGTTGACTTTCATCATTCCCTTCTTTTTTTCATGGACCCAAGGTTAAGTCTAATTTCAGATGGACAGAGCTTTTGTAAAGGTCTATCAAGCAATTCATGCATACACCTAACCAAACTTGCAGACGGTTGCGCCTCCCGCAATTCCATCCTTTCCACCTCACATTTTCTCTGCAATGGCTTTTTCCAAAATCCTCTCATGAAATTGGCAAAACGATTTTTCGCTTCGAATTGTTCACTAGGTTGTTGTCACCAAGGTTGTATGCTTCTCGTAAGTCCTGCTTTATCTGTTCTAAAAATAAGGACGTCTTGGTAAAATATGTGCACCTCTTTGAAAGAACAGTTTTACCATGAATATCATCACTACCCAACTTAATATTTACACTTGCTTAGAGTGGTGATGATTGGTAGGCATAAGATCAAATGAGAAGTTGTTAGAGCCTCGTCTAATTCTTCATACAAACAGGTTAATGGCCTGTTATTGAGAATACTTTACCTTAATCTCTCTGTAGCACGGTCTTGTTGGAGATGTGTTGCTAGCATTTGATTTTGAATATTATTCTCAAGCATTTGGTTGAAAGGTATCCAGCTTCTCTTCTTCCCTCTTGGTCAATTACCAGCTTTCACATCCATAGAGCAGCACAGACGATACTCCTGAACAACGAGGCTTTCGTTTTTCGACTGATGTCAACTGGGTTTCTAAATAATGGAAAGTCTCTTGATCTGTGAACTGGTCAGTGCAACTCTCTTCTGACATCTGCCGTATCTCCATCCTTATTAACTGTTGCTCCAAGATATGTGAAACTCTCTACGTCATCCACTTAACTTTCTCTTACCCTCAACTTGGTGTCTCTTTTGCTGTTTGTTTTCATGACTAAGCATTTCATTTCGTTCACATTGAGTCCAATTTTTGCAGCGTTATCTTTAAGTTTGGTGGTTTTGTGTTGTAAATGTTGCATTGTTGATGATAGAAGAGCGATGTCATCTGCGAAGTTGAGGCCTTCAAGCATTGTCATGAAGTTCCAGCGGAGTCCCGTTCTTTCGCCTTCTGGAGTCCTTTGCATCGCCCAGTCGATTACCAAGAGAAACAGAAATCTCGACATGCAACATCCTTGTTTTACTCCAGTTATCACTTTGAACCAACCAGCCTTTTTATTTTCATCGTTGACAGAGCACTGGAAGTCTTTGTAGAAAGGCTTGACCATCTCTATCAGCTTTTTAGGAATCCCATACTGCCTCATACTCCAAAGGCTGTCTTGGTGTATGTAGTCGAATGCCTTTTCGTTGTCCACAAAATGGATGTAAAGGGTGCCATTCCATTCATTCACTTGTTCTAGTATGTCCCTAAGGATAAAGATCTGGTCGACAGTTACCCTGCCACTCCTAGAACCTGCTTGCTCCTTGTTGAGGGTTGCGTCAACCTCCGCTTGTGTCCTACTGATGAGAATTTGCTGAGCACTTTATTGGCCAGCGGCGACAGAGTAAGTCCACGCTAGTTTACGCATTATTGTAAGTTCCTTTTCTTGTGGATCTAACATAGAAGACCCTTGTTTCGTTTTGTAGGCACTCACGTGTTTTCCCCCAAAAGGTCCAGAATTTGTTTCATTTCCAAGCATTTCTGCAGTGATTAGGTCAACTCCAGGAGACTTTGAATTTTTTATTGCTTTCACTGCATTTATGATTTCGTCTATGGAAGGTGGCTTTACTGATATGATGAGCTCTTCTATTTGTTTTGTCTTCATCTTCTGGTAGTTCCTCCGATTCCTTCCTGTTGAAAACTTCTTGAAAGTGCTCTTCCACCTTGCCAGTCTTGCTTTCTTACTCTTTAGCAGGTCTTTATTCATGTTTTTGACTGCCGCTGCCTGCCTAGAATTCTGTCCAGTTAGTTGTTTCACTATGCTATACAGCCTCCAATATTCTGCCGCATTTTGGGCTCTTTCGGCTTTTTCATCCACCCACTTTCTCTTGTCTTCTCTCACACTTCTCTTCACTTGTCGATCTTTCTCTTTGTTTTCTTCCTTTATTCTGTCTTTAACCATCGTGTGCTACACGTTCTGGTCTTAATAACTTTCCTCTTGTCTATCAGCCCTCATGTTTAACCACACATCCATGGCTTGTTCCTTACTATCTTGAAACCGATCACCTCTTCCGCTGATTAGATATAGGCATTCTTTTGATGTTCCCACACTTCTTCTACGTCCCGGCTCTCACTGCTTTTGCTTTCTTCAAGCCTTTTCTTTTCGGCCTCGCAGAACTTTCTCGTCTCTTCATCTTGCAGATGTTTCACATCCAGTCTAGGCTTAATCTTTTTCTTCTTTTGTGTGAAATGAGGCATAGTTTTGAGATCAACACCTCTCTGTACGCAGCAATCTTGTACTAATTATCTCCACCTACCACTTATCTGATTATTTGTGCTCCCGTTTGGCGACACCCAAATAATTTTGTGCATGTTGTTGTGCGAAAACAGAGTTCCCACTACCACAAATCCATTCATTTGGCAAAACTCGCACAGCCTTTCCCCGTTATCACTCTGCAACCCAAGGCTGAACACACCTGTACACCCAATGTTTTTCAGTAGTTATTGTTGTCGCTTCCAACCTTAGCATTGGGATCCCCCATAACAATTATGATGTCGTTTTCATTGCATCCATCTAGTGTTTCTTGGAGCTCTTGATAGAACTGATCTTTTTGTGAATCTTCCTTTTCATTATGAGGTGCGTAAAATTGAATGGCAGTCACTCTCCTGTACTTTGAGTAGAACTTCGCTGTTATGATCCTCTTGTTCACTCCATCAAGGACTTAATCACTTGCTGGCTGATCATAATGGCAACACTTCCTTCATGAAGTTCCTCATTACCGCTGTAGATCAGAGCCTGTCCGGTGGTCAACTTGATCTTTAATGCTTTTGTCCATTGCACTCGCTGATACCAAAAATGTCCAACCTGTAGTTATCCATTTCCCTCGCGATCTGTGCTGCTGCTCCATTCCTAAAACATTGATCTTACATTCCAGTGTCTGATGTTAAAGGAGTTTAGGATTAGCAAGAGATACCTTCGGACGCTGAGCCTCCGGAAGGCTTTGGCCCAACGTCGTCAAAATGCCTGTATCGGGGATCTCCGCTGCTCCCTGATTTTTGTGGGAAAATATATTCGTAGTTTCTGTAACACTTTGGTTTTACATGAGTGGGTTGTTAACCCAAGCAAAAACCCCAGCCTGGAGGACAGGGATCTCATATAGTTTGGATTCCCCCCTCAACCTGTCTGGCATGGGTGGTCCTACCGGGAGCACAAGGCTCAAGCCAGCGTAGCTCCTAGGATCAACGAAGCACGCAAGCCTCAAAATCTTGACAAGATAGTGACCCTTGGAAGGTATTGAGAATGCACTTCATTTAATATAACATTGTGTTTAAGTTCATCAAACGATGGGTGTTTTTTTATTACCTAATACCTAAGGCAACACTTCACATAACCTACCACCTGTTCATAAATTTTGCCAGTCCAATTTGAATGTCCCAAATGAAGTTGACATTTGATGTGGTTATTGTCTTAATGTTCTGGCACAGTTTAATCTTTTTGCACTTCTTCCAACAATTTTGCTGTTGCCATGAAAGTTTTGGTATTATCAGAAACCATGAGAGTAGGAGTACCCCTACTGACCCAAAATCTTCTTAAAGAGTTGAAAAATATTTAACACAGGAGGTTATCAGACATTTATAGCTGAACACAGCACGTAAATACCGCTACATAAGCCTTAATCATATCACCTTGTGTACCTTGCACTAAATTGATGTTGCGCTTGTACAGAGAAGGCTGGCAATAGTGCTGTTGGAAGAGAAAATTGTTTACAATGTGCTTTCATGCAAATAAAATATTTATTGTTTTCTTTACTTGTTCTCTTCATTACACCACCCAAATTTCCGATCTCAACTATGTTGATTTAACTTCACAATGATGAACTTTGCAGTGATGGTCCCATATACTGAGCTCAGTGATCTTGTAAGACTTGTGCAACATTTGCAAGAGAATAGGATATTTTGGATTGATGTCTTTTCTAAGATATCCTGGAACACAAATAAGTGAAATGAATAAATGAATTTCTCTGTTTTGAAATCGTTCGACATCAGTCACCAAACTCGCACCTTTCTCTTCATTCTCTACTGGTGTAAAGGCATTAGTTTTCATTCTGTCATTACTTATCTGCACGAGCTCCTCTACAATAACACTTTCAGGCCACCTTTTTCTACCTTGACACAACCATTCAGGCCCATTCCACCACAAACTACTTTCCCAGAGGAAACCAGCAGAAACTCCCCTAAATCCCTGATTAGCAGGATTTTCACTACCACTCCCAAGGCTCCTGTTCTTCCTTCCTTGACACTCACAAAGTTTCATTTACCCTAAGCTAAAAAAACTGTTTCCACTCTCCGTTGTTATTTATCCAATGGTGAGCAGTTTTACTGTCTGGCCAGAATTTTACCTGATCAATGGAAATGTGAGATTTTATGGTATTCAGGACAGTCTCTAAGCGTGTAGACAATATCTTTGCTGACATTAGCTTCAAGTAGACATTTCTAAGACTTGTTTAGTCTTAAGAGAGCAACTCAAGTATTGGCGCACGGTAAAGTTAATTATGTACTTTCCGTGCTTTCACGGACCAGATAAACCTTGGAGCAATAACGCCTTTGAGAGGCGTTTGCAAAACTGTAGAGCTGTCAGCTTAAGATCGTCACTTTAACCTTGTCACAGAGACACCTGGGAACAGACGTTTTGTCTACATAACAAAGATGACTTAAACACAAGTTTACTACCTGTGTCATTTGAACTTGGGCAGTGGATCATCCCAAGCAAGGTTTTATGGACACAGTTCTTGGAAAAGACTGTCTATGGATGGCTACAGCGCTTACCAGTATCTAGGTTTCTAGTAAAGTTGCGACTACGCTCAAATATTCATTTTTGCTATTTCACTGTCAGTTACAGATGCTTTGTGAGTTTTGGCCAACTCCAATTTTAAAACAACCTTCTTGGTGTCCCAGACAAAACCAAGTACATTAATATTGCCTACAGCCAATTGTGCTTGCCATAAAGATTCATGACAACTAAAGGTTCACTTACAAGCTTACGCTTGTGCTCAATGTGGCTTTCTCCTAACTCTGTCATTCGTCTTTCATTGTCTTGACAAGAATCCAACCCCACTCGTTCTTCCCTTGACCTTATTCAAAACAAGAGCAATGTGCAAATGACCACATGATTTATTTTAAATCTAAATAGCAAATTAATAGGGTTAATGATGGTCCAGCATGCAAACATTTGTTCAGAGATTCCTGAGATACCGTACTGGAAGCACTCCCGACTCAGGTTTCTCTGAAATCACTTTACTGTTTCAGTTAGACGTTTAAGATATTTTTTAGCTTTCAAGGAAGACCAACTGAATGCCTTTTAACCGTAAACATTATATTATCAATATATCAATGTATGCTCATGAATCCTCTTAACCATTTTTATGGCAATAATGTCGAGATTCCGTAACTTTATCAAATTTTGATCAATCGATTGGCCTTCAAAGCGTGTAATGCGGATTGAAGCAAAACATGTTTACTTGGAAAGTATAAAAAAATCACATTTCTCACCTGCCAAAGGTCCTAAAAGGACCTATCCGATGATGTTTTTCACTGCAATCGTTAAGTTCGCTTTTCTTGCATTGTTTCACTATCTTGAAAAGCTAAAAGAAAATCTGATCTTACCAGGCAATACAGAGTCAACTATTAAAACAACTTGAAACATCAAAAAAGCAAAAACCTAATTCAAATTGGAAATCTGTTTAATTACTCCAATTAATCCAATTAATTCAACATGTACATTAGTTGTGGTTACAATATTAACAACAATATATTTTTCGATGATTACACCGTCACCATGGTAGGTCGTAAAGAAAACGCTACAGTATCTCTCTCCTGTTCTTTGTATCATTGCTTCCAAACGATGTTATCACTAAACATTCTTTCCTTTCTGGACTCAAACCTAGTTTACCTACATCCTTGATCCTGATGAAAGATTTCTGGCTACCTGAATCAAATACTAGCCGTGCTCTGTTCTCTTCTTTTGTCATTCACATTGCCCAAGACTATTTGGAGGGCACTTTACTGTCAGAACCTGTATTTTCCACTCACTAGGTCGCTTGGTGGTTAAGCTGGGATGCAGTGGGTGGGTTGACTTGCATTATTTTATCTGCAGGGTCACTATGGCCAGACTGCTCGTTATCAGTGAAACATCTCGCGACATGATGTTTTAGGTTGCAACTTAAAACCTTTGACCTGCAATAAAAGCTACGACCCCCTGAACCAAAACAACGAAAACACTAACCTTGGTCAACGAACTGTTTTCACACACTTACTGGTCTTTCAGATGGTAAAGTTTTTACTAAGGTTAGTGTCGACTAAACTGGCACCATTTCTTCTTCCCCACAAACATTGCGGTCGGATTTGATGTTCCTTTAGGACTAAACCAAGCTTGTTCTTCCTTCCCACTCGGAGTTACCGGATTTTTTTGAAATGAGGAAATGCCTCTCCCTTACTTAAATCTCCTCTATTTAAGCAACGAGCAACTATTTTAGTTAACGAACTGCATGTTGCAGGATTTTTATGGGGGAAAACTCAGTGCACGCACAGGAAATTTTAATTCACTGAATGATAGAACGCATTGTGTGTATGTGTAAGCAACATTGACTTTTAAGATCTTTTCTTTCCGCTGTAAGAATGCGATAGAGTTTTGTGAGTAAAAACGTGGGTTATGAAAACTTAAGACTGCGGTGTCCACAGCTTTTAATTGGTCTGACATTATCTGAAGGTTAACTAGTAACTCGCGTGGTGGAAGCACGTTGGTAGGAATAATATATTTGTTGCTGCCCAGATTGGAAATCGGCTTAAGTAGGGACTCATACCCAAGGTAATCAGCCTATTCAGGAAGAGAGCAATGGTCAAAGATGCAAGATTGCTTCCTCTTTAACAGTAAATTCAGAATAAAAATCTGTGGCTCATTCAAAGTCAGATAAATAATTACATTTTGTAAACGAGGCATGGAAAATGTAAATAATATTTAGTGGAAAATCAGAATTAATCAACACGTGTACTTTTTCTTAAAAAACTTGGTAAGGCTGTGCACGACAGCTATTCAGAGTCGCATAGTACCGCTTTCGTGTAGTGGCTTGCCATTGAAGAAGGTTCACAAAAAGAGGTTTGTATCAGCAGGGAAAATGGCATTGTATTGAAGAAGTATATTATAGACAATTCTCTGAGGCGGATGTGAGGAGAGCGTGTATTCTGAGATGGTAGGTTTGTTATGACATTCCCACTCAATGCCCTCACCTGGGCCGATTTCCAGCTTGGGCTGCAACACATTCCCGTTGAGTCAGAAATCGTTCTAAAACCATGTGTAAAACGTTTTTTAAAACAGATATTCGATGACTTTCTTCTTCTTTCTCAAGAAATTCGATGTGTCATTTCTTGAGAAAGTTTTGTCAGAAATTCTCCTGCGAAACATTGAACTAGTGAAAATAGAAAAGACGTTTTTCCAATACTTGGCCCACTGGTTTGAGGCATAACAGTATGACATACGAAAGAAATTGACAGATTAAAGAGAAAAGAAACTCTTACAAAGGAGTGACGAAAAGACTGGCAAAAAAGTGGAAGAAATTTTAGAGGAAGAAGAGCCATCAGCTACCGATCAAAAAGGGTTAAAACAGTTAGAAACCGATTTAAAGGGGACGAAACAGATTTTGCACAAATTAGAAGTTGTTTTAAACAAATGTTGAAGCTTCTAAAAAAAGCAGATGACGTAATTAATGCAACAGAAGCAGAGGAAGCAAATGAAATCGAGGGGAAAATGACGCTGCCGATGGAAGAAATGTTGAAAGGAAGTGAATACGACAGCAAAGCAGATTGAAGTTTGAGAACCAGGAACGAGTCGATAGACAGTTTCAGTTCCAATACGTGAAATTGAGAAAGAGAAGCCAGACAAAGAATAAAATCAAGACTTCCACAACTGGAGCTTAAAACGTTTTATAGAAATATTGGTGTTTGCCAGAAGTTCTTGGGAGGTTTCAAGAGCGCTATTTATGATGATGAATTGGTACATTAGATGAATTCAAATATCTTTGCAGTATTGTGGAATAACCAGTTGGAACTATTTTAGCACGATACCCCTTGCTTGACACGGATTATCAAGCAGCGCTAGACTTATTGAAGAAACGATATATAAAAGCAGCAGCCATAAAACGTGCACATGTGAAGGAGCTACATAACATGCCCCCCCCCCCTGTGTACAACAAGAATGCTACTGAGCGTTTGCGGAAGCTACATGTTCAAACTGACTCAAACGAAACTCCTTGACTGAAGATAACTAAACAACGATGCTGTAAGAAAGCAGTTCGTTATCAAGGTTTCCATTATGCTCCAAGCCTTGAACATCACCTCAATGGACAATATTAACATCCTCTGCAACACTACACGGAGAGCTTTCGCAGACACCAGCGAAGTTTTACTGAGTTACAGACATAGAGAGAGAAGAGACTGGGTATCACATGACACATGGCAACTTATAAAGGAAAGAAAGATTGGAGAACTCGGCATGCTAAATGGAACAGTAAAGGGGAGACAAACATTTGCCTAGAGACATGGAGAAACATCAAGAAAATAGAAAGCAGGCTGAGGGGTTTTGAAGGTAAGTGCTTTCGTCGAATCCTGAACCTCTACAGGACACAGCAGGTCACCAGCAAGGAGATAGTAGGAATTCCCCATCTGAACAACATTGTAGGCGACGTGATGCAGTGACGGTGAAGATGGCTGGGCTATTCTCTCCAGATGAACAGGATATAACTGCCTTGGACTGCACTTAGATGGGGACCACCGGGAAATTGAAAGCGTGTAAGACGAGTGAGTACCTGGAGAAGGACTGTAAATAAGATCGGAGAGATAAACAAGACCCGGAATGAAATGAGCTAGCTTGCCCGGAGCAGGGGTAGTTGGAGGAAGTTTTTTTGCGTCTTATGTTCCGAGACGAGGAATTAAGAGAATTAAGTAACTAATTACGTTTTCTCCCTTCGTGGACACGATCCCCAAAACTCTTACATAATATGATTTGTTTTAGCAGCATTTCGATTGATTCCTTTCTCTTTCCAACCTTCCTCCCCTTTCTTCTTTCCTTCCGTCCTCCCCTCCTTCCTTTTTTTCCTTTCTCACTTTCCTCCTCCTCCCTTCCTCCTCTCCATCCTCCTCTCCATCCTCCTCTCCATCCTCCTCTCCATCCTTCTCTCAATTCTCCTCTCCATCCTCCCTTCCTCCTCTCTTCCTCCAGTCTTCCCCTGCCTTCCTCCTCTCCGTCCTCCCTTCCTCCTCCGATTAAGTCCATTTATATTTTGAAATATTTGCTTCAGGTCTCTTCATGGTGCATTTTCTTTAATTTTATTTCAACCTTAACAATACTTATGCTCTATGTTTGTACTTTAACTCGATTATCATTCAAGCCCCTTTTAATACTTGCAATTGCATGCACAGATATGCTGATATGCAGATATGCAGATATGCAGATATGCATTATGATTTCATTTGATTGGGTTCTTTGGTTTAATGTGCTTATTTGTACTGTACTGTCGCTTTTCGTGTTTATTGAAAAAGGTGGCAACTCAAACCCCTTTTTCATAGTCATGTTGTTGCATATCTCACTTTATTCTACAGGTATTTCTGTGCATATTGTTTTAACGAGCTTTCTTCTCTTTTTCCTTTCTTGAGTTTTTGAAGTTGCTCTTGCGGATGCTGTTTGAAACCAGATCTCAAAAACATTTCTCCAATTATACTGGCTTTTTTCCCATTTCATCAAAACTTTTCAAGCACTCATTCGCTCTCTTCCTTTCCAGATTAGATTGATATATCTTTTAAATCCTATGTTAACCATAATCTTCATTTGCCACTTTAATTGACCACTTCCTTCCCCACTTGTCTTCCAGGCGAAGACGAGTGCTTGCTTGCGGTCTTGCCAAAACTGAACACAAGAGTAATGAAAAAAAAGTTGTGTTATGGAACCCAGATTCTGACTGTGTCGTATGTACTTTATTGTTGATTTTTTAATTGCCGTTTAAGAAATGTTTTGCAGGTCGAAACGTCTTGCTCAATGTCTTCATACAACAATAATTGAACGATACCTAGCTGGACAGTTGTTGTTGTTCTTGTGTAAGCTGCTGGAGGCAGAATGGAAGACCACCCCGATGAGCTCGATCCGGCTTCATGTAACGAGAAACCAGCCTCCCACCTCACTACCAAACAACTAAATATCCAGAACCCAGACCAACGCCCCCCCCCTACATATGTATCTGTGACCAAGTACGTAGGTTGCACCGAGAATATCTCTCCCAACTACAAGGGCGTCTGAGACGTACATTTCATGGTTGGTCTTTCATTTGTGAGATAGAGCCAACAGTTGTTATCCTACCACGCGAGGTGTCCCAGGATTATTCCTGGGTGCCACCTATACATACTAGCAAGATGGCACTAAAGAGTTCCAGCAGCCCATGAGCAAGGCAGGTCGGTCCGGAAAGAAACTAGAAACAGTAAGCTTTCACTTACCCACTGGGGCGTACAACTTCCAAAAACCTTCTCCAAATCGACAACGAACCAGATTGGAAATCACTGGAACGACGAGATCGATTTCTTCCACGGTGCGGAAGAATAGCTTGCAAGTGAAGGCCATTCGTTACTGACCAGTCAGGAGAACCTAACCGATCAGCATCCAGGGGCCACCACGTTGAGGTTGACCTTTCTTGATGCCCAGACAGTTGGTATAATACATTTGCATTACGGCATTAATACAAGCCTGCACTATTTGGGGGTGAGAATTGCTACAGCATTTTCCCTTGGGCCCAATCACGCTCGGTCAAAAAGAAAGGGAAGTAAGCCGAAAGCTGCGAGGTGTAAAATGTCTAACGAATTACATAATCACAAAAAGCATTTGACATGCCGTCTTTATTTTGCCTATGTTACTCATTTTTGATTCGTGGAATGAAATGGACGGAATAGATATCGTTAGTTTGGGTTGGTTTGAGGGAAAAAACATGCCCCAGCAGACTTCCTTTGTCGCCGTTTTTTAGCAGACAGCTTTGAAAATTCCCGTTTGTTTCGCTAGTGCTTGCTTTGTTGTGGGTACAAAAATCAAAGGCTTTGAACGTGCCGTTTTATGTTTTGCCGGAGACGAGGCAGATATAACCCGTGTTTTGTCCTGGTTTTCAGAAACGGCGACTTTGTTGCACAGAAATATTTTGCAATTGAAATTTTTTGAAAACTTAATGGTTGACCGTTAATTTTAGGTAATGCTGCCGTATCAAAACATAAAGCATCCAAACGTTCAACAATAGAAGAATCTATGTAGGTGTGTTCCTTCAAAAACTCGATTTCATAAACCTTTTGAACAAGTCTTACAATAGATCCTTTGAAATTAAAAATGCAATCGAGAAAACCCGTAGACAAACTAAGTATAATTCTTTGAATCTGGTACCGACCATTAATTTGGAAGAAAGTTGAAAATTGTGATATTGGAAGAGAAGATGAAGATAAAAAAAATGTAATAGAACAACCTACGACATGCAGTTACTCTGACGAAAGTATCCAACAAGTTCAACGAGACCTCACTATCGCACAATTCATTGGAAGATGGTCTCTGCAAGGAAAAAGTTTGATTGACTTTTGAATTGAAACATTCAAAAAAATCTTTATATGCTTTTTTTGTTGCAGATAAGGAAGTTTTAGGTGCTTTAGCACAACCCTTCCTGCAGCAAACTGGTAAGAAATTTTTACTAAAGCAATAATAACATGTGGATTCTGGCTCGAAAAGGTGACCATTGCTGATTTCGTTCAGCGGCTTTGATGATTTTAAATCAGATTTTTTTTGCAGTCAAAATTTTCGTGAACTTTCACTGTTTGATTTACATCAACTATTTAATTGAACAAAAACAACACTACTATCGGCTTCTCCAAGAGTTTTACATTTTAAAACTTATTGATCTGTGAGGGAAAGATCAGATTAAATTCTTTTGTTTTTTTCTTGCAGAGATAGAAATTATGAGACGTATGACGCAATCCCCCTTCACCCAAATTCAAACAATATTTCTGTAAATCAATAAGATCTATATGTATAAAAGTGTTGATAATGCTCAAACTTTTAGGTTACTTCTATCGGGTGGTACCAGCCATCAATAAGTGAAATAGAAACAATGAAGGGTTCTGGAAACAAACCCTCTAAAAACTCTCCCGGTCATGCCTTTCAGAGTCGTAAACATTGAAAACGCCCTTTCTAATATTTTGTAATAGTTTGGAACTGGTAATATGTGTGACGCTAAGAACCGTGTTGCCAAGGAAATTGGTGACAGAAGATGAGCCGGGTACACCCAATCTTACATGCAGTGAATGTATCCATCAAAGGGACTGCGAAACAGTCGAAAGTCGTGTTCAAACTAGCGGACACAGAACAAATGCCATAACTTTTAATTTACTGTCATGAATGGAAACGGAAGAATAAGACAGTAATTTGAATCAGACATGACCGGATGCAGTGCAAAGCGTCGAAACAAGTGTAAAATTAGAGCCAACAGCATGCAAAGTATTGCAGATAATTGTCTGGAGTTGCTGAAATGTTGGGATGGATGTCATATTGTTGTGAGAGACAATGAAGATGGTGGCAGAAATACCAAAATGTGTGAGCAGGTTGAAGAAAATTGAATTGGTCCAATGCTGACACGAAAACGTTTGACGGGTTTTAAGCAGGAAGTACAGAATACACAATTCCTCCAAAAATGATGACTCATTTCAATAGAATTATCTCGAAGATTTGGAATTGGGCATATCCAGTGTCAGAAACAAATTTGATATTAGTCAAGGTTGACAGTGCCAAGAAACGTTCTTTTCGCTAAGGCAGTGAACATAGCTTAAGGGAGCCTGATGCCTGTCAAATTGCCCTCACATTTCTTAGGAAAGGACAGTTATAAAAACGTTTTGTTTTAAAAGCTCAATTGGAAAAGATGAAAACATACGTTACTAATGTTTTCAACTTGCTTGTCAGTAGTAGCAAAGAGAACCAGGCTTTCCGTGTAATCATTTTAATCTGGATTAAAATATTGTTCGTTGGTTCGGAAGCAAGTGCATATAAAAGCAAAAGTTTTCTTTTTTAAAGAAATATCAAATTATAACACAAAAATAGGTTTGAATCACGCAAGAACTTGTTCTCAGTGAAATTCGAAATTCCCACCAGGGGGAGGGGGACCAGGAGATGAATTATGCTCTGCAGTTATAAATTACTCACATGTGTGACTCAGAGTAGGCTTATCATGGAAGACCAATATCATCTATACATATTAAAAAGAGGTTGGTTGTTAAGTATTCCGGATTAACCGGAAATTTATTGCTTAAAACTTAGACGATCGCCAGCTTGTATGTTGATGTATTTTCGAAAGTGTAATAGTACAACTTACTTCCTTGACCACAATACCTGTGATCCAGTAGTTGAATAATAATTCAAAGTCTTTTTGTTGGCGTCAACTCTCTTCCCGTCCATTTTAATAGAAGACTATATTCATTTGCAAGTTTTTAATTGAGCAGTTATGTAGCAGTTCACTATTTTTTATCATTTTCCTTTTTTTTGTTTAAGGCAGTACTACTAATGAACATAAAATGAAGTGGGGAGTCCAGAAGTCCTGTAAAAAGGAATAGAAATTTGTATGACTCCCTAATCTTAGACACGGGCTACATATGTTTCACCAGATCACATTTGAAACGGTGGTGACGTCCACGAAGGATTAATCTCTCTGGTAAATCAGTATTTATTGCTCACAGCAAGCGAAATTAATTTTTAAAGATTTTCCAATCTGTATCGCTGGAGACAAATGACGGCGATTCATTAATTTGTAGGATTTGCATGTTGCGGTACCCTATGAATCCATCCGATTTTTGAGTTTGGTATGTCCAAGAACACGTGTCTCCTTAACGCTGATGATCATCTTTAATCTCAGTCGTCAAGTGGAATACAAGACCTTTGCAAAAAGATTACAAATTAGGAGTTTTTTTCACTACTCGATTTAAAGATTGATTTGTACGGTTTCTTCAAAGGGTTTATTGCCAGGTAAGTATTTTCTTTGTATTGCACTTCACCGAACTAAATCAGAATATTTTTTATGGCTCAGAGTAAACAGTAAAATCAGACGTTATTTTGCAACTTGCTGGAAAAATATCATTGGTGTACTTACTGATGAATGACAAAGTGTTGTCGCCTTGCACAAGTTGAGCTATATTTGGGATATCGTAAAGTAATGATGACCTGTTAATATAACTAGTTCGTATTTAGCCCCTCGTTTCGGATTGTCGGCGCAACAGAAATACTATTTATTAATTTTCATATTAATTTGCTTGGCGAGACCATATGAGTTTTGTGAAGCCAGATGTGACAAACCAACACGAAATTTAAAGTAGTTGGTTCTGTCAACACAATTCAAGTTAGAGCTAACTGTTTAACCCCGTTTCAAATTTCTTGACTGTGTGAAAGTCTTGATGTTACATTAGATATTCCTTGGAAATAGTATGTCGCCCTCTTTCTATAATTAAAACTAACGATAAAACTAGTAAGTACAATATTCACTATCATACACATAGCTCCATTTTTTCAAAAGAGGATAAAGTGTTTATTTGGAAGACATTAATGTGTAAGGCCTTATGCTGCAGGTGTTGGGATGATAGTTCTCTCAGATTTCACCAAAACGTTTTTATGCCATTTGGGTTAGTTTTGGGGGCATTGGCTTGGACCCTTTTTTCTGGACCCTTCCTTCTGGAGCTACGACAAAATGACCCATGTAAGTAACCACAGATGACATTAATTTCGATGTTCTGAAATTGCTACATATATTTACAAATAATCCAGCAATTTTTGCAAATGTCTTTTTTACGAACTCGAAAACTCAGACCGACAACTTTAACTGATGATAATAGAATTCTACTCAACCACATTTTCTATGCTGTGTGATTTCAATGCACATTTCCCCCATCAAAAAACAAATAATACAACCTGCCTCGTTTGAGTTTTAATATAAAATGGTCATCAGAGCTTTCTCGTATTTTTAGGTTCACAATGATTCCTTGAGAACTATAATTTGAAAGCACGAGTCAATTAGCATTTTAAACAAAAAAATGCAGACTTCAGACAGACATATGGTAGATTTTAAAGTTGTTTTTGTTTATGTCAGAAAACTTCATTTCAAAGCGACATACCCTTTATTGATTTCTAATTCCATGAAGTCGCTAGATAAATTTGATTTAAGGATGGAATCTTTTGTTTTATTGTTTGTCGTTTTAAAACAGAGAACGTTATCTTCCACTACCCTTTGGTACCTGTAGAGATAGTCATTGCTTAGTAACATCCACAGAAAGATATTTTGATATAATAATTACTTGAATGGGATTGTTTTCACAACCCATCGCCCCATTTTTTGTATTTCGAGACTTTATACATTTTATCTAGCCACCTGCAATCGTATTTGAAATCCAAAGTGAAGTGATATTTAATATGTGATGTCATATATAGAACGAACTTTCTATTGCATTAGTCATCTCAGAAATTAACGAGGCGGGTTCCTGATTGTGACAACTTTTGTTCTTTCATAAAACATAATGGTTATATGTGAACTCTTAACAGATCTGAAGATATTGAAAGCGCCGAGATATTGATAGTCGTGAAATATTAGCATGGCGATTGTTTGAAGAAGAAAAGAGAATCAGGTATGATAAACATTGTGAAAATTACTTGTTTGCTGTACAAATTTACAGGGCAAAGCGAAATACGTTATTTGTTGTAATATTAAGTGTGACCGTTGTGGACCATTTTAGTCGTGTACTTGATTTGAATTTTAAGCTTATTAACATTTTTATGACAAAATCGTTCCACAGAACAGACGTGACATCGAGTCTATATTCACGTGTATCGAGAGAAAAGTGAATATGAACCCCAAAAGACCCATATCTGCACATATGCTTCGTGTCTTTAAGATAGTTTCTTCAACGTTATCATTTACAAGCATAGTGACAACAGGAGGGTCTTAAACATTCTTGGCTTTATGTGTTCAGTGGAAGCCATAAATGTGCGAGCTTTATTATGTCACGAGTTGTAAGTTTTTTCTGTGTTACGTTTTAAAAAATACTGCTCCCATTATCAGGCTCTGTCGATGGAAAAAGTATCTTTCTTAAACGTAGCTCTGAAAAAGCTTACAACTCAAGACATAATATAGCGCCTATATCAACAGTGGGGTCGTTGTTTTAAATTCTGATAAAAGTAATACGCTGTGGTGGGAAGGGCAGGAGTAGTTAGAAGTGAGAGCAGTAAATTCGATTAAAAAGTAAATTCTGGGAAATACTACACCTTAGAAAATATTTGGCAATAAGGCATAATCAGAGCAAATTTTCCTAACTGTAATTTTCTCCTGAATTTTCGGAACTATTTTATCGTCTATTTCCATGCTGACGGGGGAAAAGCCCCAGTCCTATGGAATTTTTTTGTTCGATATCGCAGTAGTTATTTTCATTTAAAAGGGGTCACACGGTCTGAAAAACTCGTCTCTTTGTCAAGATACGAAAAGATACATGCTGGGGTATTGTTAAATCAATTTTTGTCGTGCATCAAAGGTGATAGACCGAATCAAGTTAGTAAAACTAGTATAGAATTAGACGTGACTAATAAAGACTTTCAATCTGTCACAAATGTCTCGTTGGCCATTTCTGACTTCAAAAGACACTTAATTTTCATTATTCCCAGGGGCAGAGTGGAATGATTTGAATTGTGGAAGACAGGGTATACAAAACTAGTGTTGATTGCAAAGTAATATACATATTTATTTTGAAAATTTGCTTCCGTTTTGCTCATTACGTTTAGATATATTCCCATTTTTTTGGTTCCATTTGCCCAGGTGTATGGTTCTTCCGGTATTGCCCGTATAACTGTTTTTAACTTAAAAGCCAATAGCAAATATTAGTACCACACTTGTTGACCCTCGTCAGTGTATCTTTACAACTCTGGGGCTGGAGAGAAAGAGAATACAGCCTCTTTGTGTCACCCAGCAGGATCTTGAAACTAATGACCCTTTACGATCACCGTTACATCATTTTGAATTGGGTGAAAATACCTTTTGTGTGGAGCTTTATTGTGTTTTACAATGTTAAAATAGTAATGTCTTAAAAAAGTTCATATCCAAAATACGACAGCAAACTTGTGATAGTTCATTCAAAGGTAAGAGGAATCGTTTTGTTTCGTTTAAATTAACATGTACCTCATTCTTGAATTATTTGAATTTGTTTAAGCTACCCTTTTGGTGATACTTGCCTGGAAATAACAGGATTTGTATGAATGGTTGATTCAGCTGTCACTTTGAAAAGCCGTTTCAGCTAAAGAGATTTCCTGATTTAAGTTTGGTTTTTTTAAAACTCGAACACTTATATCTTCGGAAACCATGTGTTTCATCACTTTCTTTTTGATTCACAAGCTCCTGTAATTGTCAGACTCCTCGATTTCTTTCAAGTTTTAGAAAAGTTGTTATCTGATGTGATGGCTATGAATTGCGATTAAAATCTGTCTTTTAGACATTAGAAAAGCTTACACTCAGACAGATCATTTATACATGGCGTTTTACATATTTATTAGCGCCCTCTGGTTTGGGAAAGTATAGCATAGAAATCAGACTCTGTTACAGCCCTTGTGTAATAAAAGGATGATTTGACATGGTTATTCTGTGTGGTTCATTTTCTTTTATATTGTTGCAAAAAAGCCCATGTGTTGATGGTATGAGGGGAGGACGTCAGAAATTCCCAATAAGTAGACGTTGCACCTTACTCGCTATCACACAAATATGTTATCTGTTTTCAAATTTTTAGGAATTAATTCATAGCTTTCTACAGTAACAGATCTGGACACGGAACACTAGCATTTAGAAAGTATGTTTAGCTGTAGCACATACTTTGTAAAAGGAAACACGTTTTATATTCATTAAAGATCACTCTTAATTATTTGTGTGCATGTGTTATCAAGCAGATTTTGTTTATTTGTCATTTCTGTAAAAACATTTTTTCCATAATGCTTTATTTATTCTTATTAATGTTCACAGTTGGAATCTGGTTGCCTTTGGCAACAGCTTATTTCTGATAAAATCAAATTTAATAAAATTTCCTGGTAATATATTGTGATGATAAAAGTTAACGGTGTAGTATTTTCGATCCAACTGTAAAATAATCCTTTACAAATATGTTGCATTATGAAGCTCGAAATTTTATAGAAGCCTCTGGTACATTTATAAAAAATTCCACTCGGCTCATTAAAAACCGAACCAGTTTGGTTTAGAAGCACGCCGAAACCCCTTCCTTGTCATCATTAGCATTTAAAATAACAGTTATTATCATCATCATCATCATCATCGTCATCATTGTAATTAGCGTCGTAAATCAATTCTTGTCGTTTCCTTCATCTTCAAAAGTTGTCATTTTCATTACCTTTCGCATTCCTTAGTGTTATGATCATTATTAACATTATCATAGATAGCAGCATTTAGAAATAGTGCTGAAAATATTTAAGTTACGTATTGTAAGTTCATTTTACATGTTTATTATTTCATAGAGTATCTGAACTGAGTTGCTAGACAGACATCTAAGTTCTTTAATAGGAATTTCAGGAAAATTCCAATTTTTCATTATCTTAAATTGAGCTTGAGATTGTTTACGTTGAGTCTCCAGACAGTGGATGGCCAGGTGCAAGAAGATGTGGGTTGAGGTAGAAGTCAAGGTGACATTCTTCATTACCATTAAAGTCTTTCTCAGATCACTAGTCGTGACCCTTAAAAGTCTGCGCCACAGATTTATTTACCATCCTTCTCTAATGACGCCCAACTACTTTACAATATTTATATAAGCTCTCAACTCTTTTACTCATCCGGGGTGGGATAAGACAATGACAATTGTAACATCAATGATTAACTGTTGATGTTACTTTGTACAATCTTCTGTTCTTGTTAAATATAAAGTTTATAGTTTAAGAATTGTTTACATTTATTACTATTTTTTCTGGCTGTTTTACGATTTCTTTCTTGTCCTTGCAGGGGTACCCTAATCAAGCCCCTATAATAAGACCCCATCCAATAATTAATAGGCACCTGGGGCGTAAAGTGGGAATTGTGGTACGTGAAATGTTTTGTAGTACTTACTATTACCATAATAGTTGAAGTGGGTTTGAATCAGATTTAATTTACCCGCACTTTAGTTTTCTTATTAGTAAGATCTAGACCAAGGGTAATTTTGAGTACAAAATACACAAGTTTGCATGTGGATTGTTAATCGAGCAAGAAGTTGGTAACCAAGGACTTACCTTCACTGTTACTCTCCCTGTACCACTTTGTGGTAAAGTGCTGTTTAATATCACCACCACCACCAACCCGGCCTTCCTTAGATTTTCATGCAAGTATTGAAAATTAATAGCAACAGCCACTTTGAAATGGAGCTATTAACACGGACTTGACTATGATAGTAGCGGGTTTGTGCAGTTCTACTTGTCAAGCCAGAAATAAACCAACAACAGACTTCATGGGGTCTATTTACTTGCTTTTCACGTTGAAACACCTATTTTGAAAATAAGAGGACAAGAGAAACTCTGGGAATCTCGTGGTTATTTTGTTACTCGTTACGAATCTTGACCTCTCGAATTGAATGTACAACGAGTACTGAGTTACCAAATATTCATTTTTTGAAATTAGTCTGACTTTACTTTAACTGGCTGAGTGGACATAAGACCTATTGAATTTTGTTCATAAAAAGCTTCCTTTTTCTCATAATTTCATGTGTATTTTCACGGCATGGTATCCCACACAGCTTCGGCCTTGAATAGTTTGTAAGAGACGTGAAGATATAACAACTTCGAACTAGACAATAGAACTTCGCAAGAGTCAGGTTTATTTTGTTCGTAAACAGATGTTAACACATAAGCCTATTTAAAACTGGAAAACATAAAATAATAATAACTATCTGAAAACATCTTTTCATGCTTGATACAGAGTAACGAGGATATGACAACGAAGTTTATGAGAAAGTGAGCAATGCTGGGAGTTCCTTTCTACTTTATCTAAGCCTCTTGTTTGCCAAATTCTCATGTGTGCTCCATTATTATGTTCTGTTTTAATACTAATCTAGAATGACGTTGATATTCTGAATGGATATGTTAATGAAGAACAAAGAGGGAGGAGCCGTGGCTTGATGGTTAGTGCAACTGCACAGTGGCCAAGATTTTCGGGTTCGATTCCCCGAGCTGGCCAGGAGAATTTGGAACTTTACAAAGAAAAAAGCCATTGGTTGGCGTCAGGAAGGGCATCCAGCCAAGAAATTCCTCACTGCCAAATCAAAGTCCCTCTGAAGGGCACCGTCTGAGCCCCAATTCCTGGGGGAAAATGGCGTCAAAAACTAAGAAAACAATAAAATTGAAGAACAAAGAGGGTGCATTGCAGTCAAATGAAAAATGTTCACGTGATATGGATTCCTGCACATTATTCCATTTATTACAACCCTTTTTTAAAACAAGAAAGAGCTTTCAGCTTTCAGAGAAATAATGTCAGCGTGTCAACGGTATGATTGACAGAACGTTGGTGGAAGAAAAGATTTTCTCATCGTTTCACACATGATAAATTACACTTGACCGACCTATTTTTTGTAAACTTGTTAGCCACCTCCTTTTTTGCCAGACGAAGACAATTTTGTCACCAAACAATGATAAAGAAGAATTTGCATTGCCTTTGCACAGTCATGTGTTCCATTGCAAACCAGTAAACCGTACCAAATCACGTGCAACTGAATCCACTTTTGAATGTGCACCAGCAAACTGAAATGCATTTATTTCTAAGCCATAAATTAAGTTTTTGAACAAGGCAGGCGGCATACGTCAAAATCTGCTCAGAGAACAGGATGATCTGGGCAGAAAGTTAAAAAAAGAATGATTTAAAAGTTTTGCTTTCCCCCTTTTTCTTAATGCCTGGAAACTCAACCGTGACAATTCTCTTTTCTTCTTTGTCATGGCGAAAGTATACCAGGTTTTTTTCGACGTTATTAGAGAACTTGCTCACCTTTGGACACCGCTTAATTTACTTGTTGTGTGAATCTATCACGTGTCAAAAACATTTGGAGGGTTCAAGAAGGAGGAACACTAACCCCAACTCCAGTAAACCGATCTCTGACAGGGTATAATAAAAGTACCCCTGCTGTTACTTTTGTTCCAAATATCCCGTCCCCGTTCCGTCAACCTAACAAAATCTTACTTCATAACGGTCAAGGTCATGCAAAAGAGACCTGTAATAACTTAAATTAGCCATTTTCTATCTTAACAATGGTAGCAAAAGTGAATAACCTCACATTTATCTTGAGGCAACTTGACACAGTTAACTATTCACGCGATTTCAAAATTTAAGACCATTGTAACATATCCTGTTTCTTGCTTTGTGTTCACCACCCATCCGGTTGCATACCACATATGTCTGCTGCCTGGTCACAGACATTTAGAACAGCTATTTCCCCCAACCAAAAAAATTATTGTTAAGACTCCCACCCTAACGGAATTTAACATGTGCACAGCACCTCGTTTACATTAGTCACATTTGTTGACAGGATGATACAGGGCAAACAGCGAAATATTGTTTGCCAAAGGGGTTAAAAGGTACAACTGTTTGCGGAAATCCAACTGACAATTGATGACCCAAAGAAGTTAACAAAAAATCAGACCTGAGACGACAACTAATGTGTTGCAGTGACCAAATCCATTGTCATTGACATACATCAACTACATTACAGGTCAAGACTTGACACAAGTTTGATGATACACTGATACTTCTTTGACATTTCCAGTTAACCATATTTTTGCCTTGTAACGAAGATCAAATAGCCATTGTAAAGTAAACTGATTTTCTATCATTCGAAAGTAGTAGCAGACAATATGAATGAATTGTGCACACCACAGGGAAGTTGCTTAGCATGACTTGCTGCGAGCCCAAAATGCTTGAAAAATTCAAGTGCCTGGAAATAATTTTCCTATTGTTTTCGTTATTTAATGGTTTGTAAATAGGGTGTTGTCAAAATTGATTGTTTCTGGGCTTCACCCACACGCAAGGCAGAAAAAAAAGTGCACATCCCCAGAGGCCATCCAGGTATTTGAGACCTGAGAGTAACAGGAATAATCAAATTCTTACTACATATTTGGTAAGAGAATAGGTATAATTTTATATATATTCAGTAATTTTAAAAAGCTCAACTAAACAGAAGTCGGATCACTTGAGAAATTTGTGTACATCGCAACTGGTTGAAAAGAGAGAGGAGAAATGGAAGTGTGCCACTCTTTGTAACTGTCTATCTAAAGTAATTGAAAGTTATACACACATACCTGTTATCTACAAAGAAGAAGTCAGGAACGGAGAATTTCACAAAAAATTGTTTATGATCATAAATTGTTTTAGACAGCTGATTCTGGAGACCAAACCCAAGCATCAGGAGGAAAAACCGCATCTACTTAAAGTGGGGACCTTTAAAACAAGTTCAAGTGTCACATTTGTTTTCGTTGCAATAAAAGGGATAATCAAGTATCACATGTTCTCTACGAGACAGCTCCTGGTATTTCCAAGAAAACTGGTCACCTAGTGGAACCTCTCGCGAAAAAGCATTAAGAGAAGTCAAAAGGACAGGTAAAACAGATTATTTAGAGCTTTTCCTAGCCATACCAGGATATATAATCCTTGATGGTGTACCCAAGCTGGTTTTGGGTACTGGTTTGTATCCAAGGAAATGATCTTTGGATAAAAATGAACACAACGAAGACCGGCAACTGCATTACCAAGGGATTTTGGAAGAAGCTTGGAAAACGATTACACTATGTCTGCCCTCGATATTAGTCGGCAGGTAAGCATGAGTTGTCGGTACTTCAGACGTTTATGGAAAAACCAAAGCTTATTTAATTCGGGGGGGGGGAGGGTGGGAATAATATGCTATACCATTCATCGCTTCCAAATTCCTGAAAATTCCAGACTCTTGGGGTGGGGTAGGAGGTTAAGATGCCATAAAGGCCACTGAGGTTTCCCCGGGTAAAATGGTGGAAACCCCCCAAGATTTGGCTTAATTAAAGCCGTTTACTCGGATTTTGAAATCTACTAAAATTACAAAGTATCTGTCGGAGTTTGCAGCGAGTTTCCCCACCTTTTGAAACCTGAGTCGGGGTCTTTGAAAGATTTTAGATCAGGTATTAAGTTTAAAGCGGACGCTGAAGCACTTTTTCGGAAGTCAAAATTAATACCATTTTCCATTCAGGTGGATCTGTCCAGAGGAAGATGAATATGGAATAACCAGAGGAGCTTTAAAACCAGTACAATTTGAGGACTACACCACCTACGGTTGTGATTTGAAAACCGTTGCAATTATCTTTTTAAATCAAGGGTTATTTTTAAGAAATTGCCCAGCAGTCAACCATTGACCTCTTAGGATTTAGTGAGTATTTGGACAATATTCCGATTGGTGGACCTAATGCTGATACTCATCTCAAGAACCTTTGTGGACTTTTGCAGCATTTTTTTGAGGAATTGTATTTAGTTACAGTTCAAAGAAGTGATTTTTTGCTCAATCTTGTATCGAGTGTCAAGGACACGAGGACCAAAGGTTGCTGTTGTTTATGACATGCCAGAACCAACTAACGATATTTCGAGCCGTAAGTCATTTATTGGTTCCATTCAGTTTTATGGTAAATTCTTACATAAACTGTGTCAAATCCGCTGCGTGGACATGGGGAGCAGCTAAGGAGTGGGTTTGGTTGGAGCAAGAGCTTTCAAACTTTTAAAGACTCTGTTGTCCACAGATAATATGTTTTACGTTTCTATACCTCTCTTCCACTTTAATTTCCATGTGATGGCTGAAGTGTTGGAAGTTTGACAATTTTATTTTATCGTTTTCCATGCCAATGTAAACGTCCAATTGCCAACGTTTCAAAGAAGTTGACAAGTTCACTGTGCAGCTATAGCCAAACTTTAAAGCAGGTTTTGTTATTTGTCTATAGATCGCCTTTATGGTTAACACTTTTATACTTGTGACGAACGACAAGCCATTAATTGCAATATTTGGTATTTGAAGGTAAAAAGGACCCTCCTCCCTATTATCTACAATACTCGTCTGTCTAGATGGACATCGTGGCCAAATTCGAATATGAAATTTAATATCACAAAGTCGCTGATCACAGCAATACCGATGGATTGCGTGGACGTCTTTCGCATGAAAACAGGATTCACGGAAAAGGAAGTGGAGGATGATTGTGATATAGTTACCGCAGCAGAATTGCGAAGACTGGAAGCTCAGGCAACCGATGGTATGACATTGAAGGCAGAATCAACTACAGACCCAGAAATTGCTTCTGTGATGCAGTACACACGCAAGGCTTGAAGGATCAAAGGCAATGCCATAGACGAGTTTCGTAAACCAAGCAACCTCATAATCACTTTGTAATGGGTGTCTTATTCATGGATCTTGAGTAGTAATACTAACCAGTCTTCAATCCAAAATTCTGGCAATGCTTCATCCTTATCATTTTGGGATGTAACGAATGAAGCAGGACACCCGAACTATTGTCTACTGGCTTAAAATTGACAATTCCGTTGAAGCTGAAGCTGTGTTCGGAGACTGTACATCTTGTGGAACATTAAAATATACCTCCTAAATTACCAATACATCCGACGATGCTAACCGAGGAACTATGTTGGGGAATTCACCTGGATCATGCATAAATTTTACAGGTTACAATTGGCTTGTAACAACAGAAGGATATTCTCAAAGTATTCTTGTATTCATCTGTCACCCTCTGTGGCAACCAGAGCCACTACTGACTCATAAGTAAAATGATGTTTGGTACCAATATTCATACCTTGGTGACTGACTGCCTCAGGATTTATGTCAGAGAAATTTTAAGTCTCTTTCAGGAAAGGAGAATCAAACTTGGCCGGAGCACCTTACTATCTTTCTGCAAATGACGGTACAGGGTTTGGTTCAAATGTTCAAGTAAACACTATCAAAATCACCTTGACAGACAAAACTAGCATTACTGGAGTTTCCCCTGCAATATAGAGCACGGCGGAGCACGACTGAAATTTTGTGTGACAGGAGAGTACCGGTCAAAGTCAAAGGAAAATTATACAAAACAGTAGTAAGGCCTGCAATGCTGTATGGACTAGAGACAGCTCCTCTAACCAAGAGTCTTGAGAAGAAAATGCAAACAGCAGAAATGCGTATGCTAAGGTGGTCCCTTGGAGTCACAAGAAAGGACATGATCAGAAATGAAAGGATCAGAGGCACCATCGGGATATGTGACATCGCAGGAAAGCTGAGAGAGACACGGCTAAGGTGGTATGGACATGTGCAAAGAAGGGAGGAGGATCACATTGCTAAACGGGTGCTGAACATGGAGCTGCCTGGCAAGAGAAAGCAGGGAAGGCCAAGGAGGAGATGGAAAGACTGTGTGGGAGATGACATGAGGGAACTTGGCTTGACCGAGAAAGACGCACGTGACCGACTCAAGTGGAAGAAGTCAATTCGCTGTGGCGACCCCTGAAAAGGGAAACGCCGAAAGAAGAAGAAGAAGAAGATAGAGGGATATCGATGTAAAGTGAATATGTTGATTTAATTACCAGACTATAGGTGTGTAATCTGAAATCACATTGATAATGTATATGTATATTTTTGGAGCAACTTCCCCTATAAATATTTGTCAAATAAACAAAATACTTCGGCATTGGAATTACATGAATTTCTATTGAAAACATTTACATCTTGCAGTAGGCCCTGTGGCCATTAGATGATGCCCACTGTGTGTTAACTACCGTAATTTCCAGTGCAATTTTTAATTAAGGTTGAATTTGATAAAAAGTAAAGGTTAGCCTGATAGAGTGGAGTAAGTCACATTGCTATTATTTCCACAATTAGATGGACAAACTTATTTGAATAGCAACCGATTGTCCAGTTGGTCGGTTTCGGTTGGCGCTAAAATACAAACTGAAATTGTAATAATTAGTATGAGACCAATTAAAATAATTTTGTTTCAAAGTCTTTCACTCCAAGCAAGACATTGAAGCAACTTTAACGCAAAGGTTACTTTTCTTTTTTAATTTTCCCCTTTGCAATTTGCACATACATCCCTTTAATTTTTTGATTGATTCCCTTTCCCGATTTTCTCTTAGAAAACATGTTCAAACTCAACAGAGTGGAACTTAGAACGGAGAAAAAAAATAGCCACAGAACTCCCAGGGAACATAGTTGGGGCACAAACCACGAGTCACTTGCTTTATGGGTTAGAGAAGTTGTTTTGTGTGGAAGATAGGGGGGGTTGGTATAAGTAAGAAGATGAGTAAGAACCATTTCACTCCATCTCTTTTGGCCTTTATTACATGAGGTAGTGGAACACGACGTTTTTGCAAACATAGTCTGTTTGGGGGACAGCAAAATAATAAAACTGACATGTTCATGATACCACATGACAATAACCGACACATGACAATAACCGACAGAAAAAGTTTGTAAAATCCAAAACGTTGAACTGAACAACACAGAAGTAGTTACGAAAAAAAGGACATTCATAAATTTATTTCGTAGACTGTACTTCGTATCAGCTCGCTGCTGTACCATGTTCTTTTTCCAGACTGGTGCTACCTGGAAGCTCTTGTGTTTGTTTATGTAATGTGGATCGAAGCCAGTTGTTATCTGACCATTTTTTTGTTGTGATGAAGGACCGCGCAGTCACTGGTCAATCTTGTATTTTATTGTATAATTTGATTGTGGTGTAAATGGGTACTTGACAGTTGCAACAATTGTT
The DNA here is from genome assembly GCA_003991215.1 of Morbakka virulenta. Taxonomy (NCBI): domain Eukaryota; kingdom Metazoa; phylum Cnidaria; class Cubozoa; order Carybdeida; family Carukiidae; genus Morbakka; species Morbakka virulenta. The sequence continues at coordinate 1,679,227 of RDPX01000122.1, forward strand.
ATTTTCTTTTCACGGTCATCTTCAGAAGTGTAAATTACCTTTTGTCATTATTCCTGCATCTGACCTGAGTTAGTTTTCCTTTGAAGGAAGGCGATAAGTACGTGTTAATATCACGATGACAGGTGAATAATGGGAAATAAGATTTTCCACCATAAAATAACAAACTGATGTCATAACTATTCCTGAATCACAAAAGCCTGTTTTACTTTCGCTTTTGGTTAGATGTGACAACTGAATCAATTGGAACGAAGTGTTACTTATATTCAGTCAATGGACCCGAAGATCGCTTACTTTTCTAAAGCCTGAAACCGTTTAAGCAGCAGTGTTTAGGTGGATGCTTAAAATTTCGAAAATTGTAAGAAAAATTTTTTGAGCTCAAGTGAATTCTCACCATCAAGAAAATGTGACAAAAAATTCGTCTGCGGAATTTGTGCAAGAAAAGATTACGGGTTTTTTTAAAATAAGAACAGGGTATAGTAATAGTAGAATTTGTTGCGTTTATGTGTGCCACAGTGAACCACAACTGCATTTGGCAAGCATTTGTGCCCACAGTAAAAATTGTTCCTTCACTTCTTACTTAATTTCTGGCATAATATACACTGAATATTTTTTCTATATGTTAATTTTACGAATTGGTAAATGGTTTTAAACAGGTGAAAAATACCAACCAAGAAAGCCTTGTAATTTTCATTTTAAACCTTAAAACTAACAGACAGATATCGAATTGAAACGTTGTTATGGTCACAATTTATGGTCTGTCAAATATCCATGGAGTCTTCATGTGAAAGTTCACTTATTGCTTACTAAATGATGAGTATTAAACCAATATGAATGTTATCAATTTTCTTTTTCAGCTGGCTTATTAAAGTATAACTAGTGATCTTATATGTTAATAGTAAATTGGGGTTTCGCCACAATACCTATAAAACCTTTAACCCAGCTAAATGTTAGGTGTACAATTCATACTATTTCATGTAATTTATTTAAAGTATTTTGCTTGGGGTTTATCCTTTACATCGACATGGGTGATCTTTAAAAACTATCATGAAAATTGTAAATTTTCACCCACCACTTCCCCTTGCTTATGAGCATGTGATTTAATTACCCTTTACAAGCCGTTCTTTTGTGCGAGGTCCAGTCCGGGATAGGTAGATTTGAACTCAAGATTCAACAATAGTAATACGGGAAAGAGTTGCAATGCGGTTGAATATTGTATAGCTCAGCTGGACGGCGGACGATCGTGAAAGCTGTAGGCACTTATATAACTTCGTTTTGCAGTCGAACGTAGACGTCACATTTGTTTTCTTTTGATGTCATTTCAAACCCTTTTATTCATTTTTATTTCGTGCCCACAAACGTTATATTAAATGGGCTTGTAATAAATCCAGAAAATGTCTCTTGTTCAACAATAATATTTTTATCATTAGACTGAAGGAGATTAAGTTACTTACTACCTTTAATCCTAAGACGGGGTAAATTTGAATTAAAATATGTTATAAATATATCTTTCTAGTAAATATTTATATATATATATATATATTTGAATTTTCATAAATTTTTACCAGATACTTGTTAAATAAGAGCTAAAGATTGGAGGAGCATATCATCATTATGGACGACGATCGCGAAGAGCCCAGGGAATATGATATTGACATGTTTACTGTTGCGTGCACCGACGCAGTGTTGGAATCCCTTGAAGATCTACAGTTAAAGGTAATCTTACAACGATCTTTGTTATTATATATGAATAGGAATTGAGTAAGTCAGGGCCACCTCTTCTTCTTTTTTTCGCTTTCTCTCTCCCTCACTCTCCCACTTCCCACTCTCTCTCCCTCACTCTCCCACTTCCCTCTCTCTCTCCCTCACACTCCCACTTCCCACTCTCTCTCCCTCACTCTCCCACTTCCCACTCTCTCTCTCCCTCCTCCCCTCTCCCTCCCTCTCTCCCCCTCCCTCTCTCCCTCCTTCTCCCCCTCCCTCCCTCTTCCACTT
>RDPX01000122.1:1684225-1723805 GCA_003991215.1 Morbakka virulenta
CCATGTTCCACCTTTTCCTTTGTAGCGTTATCGTGGTTATCATGTTTTTTTTAGTCAGCCCTTCACTCTGAGCATTTTGTATCCCTGGAAGCCTGTACTTCTTTCCATTAATACCAATTTAACTAGATTATCATCATTGTCATTCCTTCTTATATGTAATAATTTTCTCCCGTTCATTCTGGTAATAGCTTTTGAGTATCACTAGTGTATTATTTGTACAGGCATTTAATACTGATTTGTCTGCTGGGTTTCAGTCACCAAAGCCGTATTGCCCCATTATCTCCCCACATCCGTGGACGTCTGTTCTGATTTTTCGTCTGCGCACATTTTCAGTCTCTCTCAAAGGGAAACATCACCATTTTTTTTTCACGGTGCTCTCTAATATTAGTTCTTTCTTTAGCTGATATCCTGCTTGAGCGGGGTACGTCGAAATTGTGTGCCAATCTTATTGGTGCAGATGGATCCATTTAACCTTGTTTTAGATTTTTTGGCCACTCTTTGGTATATCATAGAGCCAACACTGTTTAGGCTCTATACTTTGTACAACACTTAATGTTTTTTATTGCACTGCCAGATGGAAACAGCGTATATCTGCTCACCTGCTCACTTGCTCACCTGGATAACATTTCTACCGTTTTACTTGTCTTACCGCGTCTCGCCGACACTTTTCCATTGCATACTTTGACTATATTTTTAGCCGTTCCGTCGTTTTTAGAAAAAACCGCTCTGGTTTGTACCACCTCCTGCCCGTTTAATGGCTGCCATGGATTTCGGGCCACCGACACCGGACCTACCATGATGCAATTGAAAAAGTTTCTTAAAAGTTTTGATATTGTTTCCTCAGTAAAACAATAAAAGAGGATAGAGTACGAGCTAAGGACAGACTGTATTTTGCATTTAAGAAAAAATGAGTTTTTTTCAATTGCCTCTAAACTAATGCAGTACGTTTCACGTTGTCATGAGCCACACCGTCTATCATGTATTGGCACACTTTAAGAGTATTTAAGCTTTCTACTTGTTTATTTTTTCATGCTTGGTTTAGTTTTCGTTTTGGTGTTTCTTTTTGGTACTTTCATCCCCTTTTCATGAGCTTTAGTGAGACCCTTTTCCTAGCACTTATAGCACTTCCATTAACACATTGTACCTTAGTTCGTTAAGTGCTTTTTTTTAAGCCAGCGTAGGATAAATATAAGAACCTCCTCTGTTTCAGTTCCCATTGTGAATACATATTTTCTTCACTGACCCAAATGCTACTGCTTTACACACATTCGAAGCTAACCCAGTTAACAAGCAACTTTACGTAAAATCTATCTGAAATGGGAGTATTGGCATGCTGTGATAGCGCTGTAAAAGCGACATGTCTATTTTAGTAAAAGAAAGTGAGTGTATGTGCTGATAAAGATAGAATCTGAACTCTTTGGTATCCAAAGCCATCGAGACATGTAATTACAGGCAGCAGAAAGGAGAAAGTGGAAGTACATAACCAAAAGCGAATAAGATATTTAATGCAGCAGTGATCAAATAGTGCATTTCCAGCCTACCGTGCGAGAGGTTGGGAAATTGTGCCAGTGGTCGTGGTGAATAAACTTATCCCACAATTAAGATTGAGAAACTTGTGTCTACATGATTCGGAGTTTAGCTTATGACGGGGACGAAGGAACTAATTTTTACATAAATGACAAGATTGTGCGAAAAAATGAATATCCTGTAGACGTAAGTAATCTTGCATTTGATTCTTCCAAAAGGAGTGCTACTGTTTTCATGAATTACAATGGCATAGTGCACGAGGCTCTTTTACCGTCACCATTATTGGTATCTAAAGTAAAAACATTAATAAATCTCTGATATAAATTTGTTTAAAAAATTAGAAATGAGAAAAGGGGGAAGGTGAAGGAGTAACATAAGAAATGAAACTTAAATCGAAACACTGATACATACATATATATATATATATATATATATATATATATACTCAAGCTACAGACAGTACTGTTTCGCCCTTTGTGGGTTATATATATATATATATATATATTTACTGGTTCTTTTAAAGTTTCTTTCGGGAGACTATTTTAATCAGGATATGGTTGAGAAGAGGTAACGAAAAAAGGTTATTAAGTAGAAGGGCCTTATTTGCCCAGAACCAGCTTTGCCATAGCCATTAACGAAGATGGTGGGAAATAACAGAAAGGAAAAGCGTGGAAGATACTTGAAATCTCATGTTAAAGATTTTTGAAACTATAAATGTTTTGTTTCAAGAAATAAAGCTTAATGGCATAGCAGATGTAACTTTGAAATTTTTTTCGGTTGTAATTTCTTAGCTTAAATTATTGTAAAGTGTTCAAGATAGATTTCTTTGCAAAAGAAATACTTTTCCTTAGATCTTTTCTGTTTTGTGAAAGGGACTCTGAAGAAAATTGACTTACAGGAAAGGCAGCTGCAACCAAAGTTACAATATACAAAAGCTTGTTTTAGTTTGTGTTGCTATGAACTACTGTTTATAACAAGCGCGTTCGTTGGACGTTGTTTGGAATTGTGGTGCTAGCTGAGTTACAGAATATACCCCATCACCTTTTAAGCAAAGTGAATGTGATGCCTAACAGGAAATCTAAGACCCAACATCCCTTTGGACCCCCGTAGAAGATGGTTTCTTTACTTGGTTTTTACATATTTTGGTTTGATTGTAAAGAACATTTGATCGCTACTATTTTGCAAATGGACCAGGTGCATTTGACTCTTTTCTCTCCCTTAAAGCGTTATTATTTTTTAACCAAATCCCATATCAACAGTAAGTAAGAGGATTTTTCTGGCCGCCTTTGAATTTGACATTGTATTGTAAGCCTCAAATGAACTGCTTATGAGTGCAAAGAAGTAATAATGACGTAGCTTATGGTGAGGGTTAACGATATCATTATTGCCATGCTATGGATATCACCTGACAAGGTAGGTCATAACAGAGGGGTTTTACGCTAATAACATCATAAAATATTTTTGTTTTATAATGGAATGGAATGTTGGACTGTAGTAAATTGTCTTGATGAAGTTTAAATTCTATTTTGAACGGTTAATTTTTTACATTATGCTTTATTTTTTAATAGGTTTTTCTTTTTAGTGATAAGAAAAAGGTAATTTTGAATAGTAGCCTTAGAATCGCATTTTTTCCGATCCATTGCCAAGGCTACGCCGACAACACTTTTTACCCAAATTTTTCTGCAAAATTTTACGGCAAATTTTTTCCACCATTGTTTCCATCTTTTTTGTTACGGTGGCTCGATATTATTAAAATCTGAAGACATTACATAATAGGAATAAAGGTTATCCCATACCCACCAGAACGACTAAAAAAATTGAACTCAGTCTCAATTTTGGTAAGCTAAATATGGAACTAAGCTATCCGGACATTCCATAGCAAAAAATCTGATCGTGGACCTCCTAAATGTATAGTTCACATGTGGTCCTTTTCGAATTCAGTGCTTATGATTCGAAATTTTTTAACCAGGACATCAAACGAAAAGTAAAATTGCCATCACGTTTTCGTTAGGAAAAATGTAAAGAACTGAGATTTGGGAACAAACACAACATCCAGAAATAAGGTAGAAAGATTACATACAACCTTGCTTCCCATAGAGCCTATTGAAGAAACAGCACCATAGTCCTTTTCATGATTTGATTTTTTTGAAAATACGCTCTTGAAGAAGATACGAAAGAAAATTTTTGTATAAATTGAACAAAATATCAATGACAGCCTTCGTTCGATACTAAACATATTGGCCGCTGGACCTTTTTTTTAGGATTGCCTAGCACATGGAGTTAAATAACTTAGGACTCGATATTTGAAATGTTAATGGGTCCGTAATCGTTAGCTTGAATTACTCATTTTTTAAGTCAACAAATATACTCCAGGCCTTACAGGCAGAAGTTCCCTATATTTTGGTCATTAGTTCCTGGAAGAAATATAACAGTGCCAAAATTCCACTCATCTCTTTAATGCCCCGGTTGTTGATTTAAAATTTGTAATTTTGAATTGGGCGTTTAGAGGGAGATCCCCATTGACCTTTTTTACATAGCACATATGACTAGATCTCTCCAGGGGCTCCAAGTTTTGAGGAGCCGTGGCTTAATGGTTAGTGCACTGCACAGTAACCAAGAGTTCCAGGTTCGATTCCCCGAGCTGTCGAGGAGAATTTAGAACTTTGCGAAAAGAAAAAGCCATTGGTTGGCGTCAGGAAGGGCATCCGGCCAAAAAATTCCTCACTGCCAAATCAAAGTCCCTGTGAAGGGCACCGTCTGAGCCCCAATTGCTGGGGAAAAATGACGTTAAAACTAAAAAAAACAAAAAACATATGACTAGATGAAAATCTTGAAAAATGAAGCTATTCCAAATGACCCTTTTAACTTCAGATGTCGGAGATCTTCTCCATAACTTAAGTCCCATTTTATAGGAGGGAGAATTGCTCGAGTAATCTTTTTCAATAGACTTATACGCATCGTGTCAGCTTGGTTAGACAATAACATTGAGGGTAATTGTAAAATTATTTAATGTTTCAGCATAATCCATCAGTTTTATGTCACCAAGCCATGTAGCACCGCCTTTTTTGGGTTTATTTATAAGACAATATCTGAGGAATTCAGCAGCGTTTTATTCAGAAAGTTACTTTCAGGGTAAAGCCTCTTGAAGAAGTATCGCCGCGGTGCCTGGCTCATTCACATTTGCCAAATATCCTGAAGTTTTGGCTCTTTCTGGTCATTCGTTATTCATTTCAGGGTGACTTTCTTGCATTAAATTTATTTTTCCGTCAACTTCAAGTGCTATTGTGCCTTTAATTAAGTAATATTTTTTAACAATACAAGGCATAATTCCACTATTTGTATGGAGCTATGAAGAAATGACAGAAAAACCCCACAAAACAAGGTTAAGCCAAGAAATAAAAACCCCCTTTGACTTACAACATTCAAGTCATATGATATATAAAAGCACTCAGAACCCAGAGTACCACAATCATGCAGTTCGAGGAAAACAGCTACAAGTATAGAAAGGTTTATTACAACTAATTGCAGCAGCTGGATGAAGATAAAGACGTTGAGAGAAACGAGTCACGAGATGCAACAAACTGAACTGGTACAAGATCATCGGATTACTTGTTTATTCCTATAGAAAAGACTAAGACACACCACATTCCTTTGATGAGACGGTTTGTGAATTTAACAGCATCCATAGTTTGACGCTTGGCACCGTGATTGCACCATGACTGCACCATGACTGCACCGTGACCTTGAATTTATTTGCAGCATTAGTATCATCACGGTTTTTTTCCACAACAAACGATCACCTTTTTTTGACCATTCGGTGATATCGGTTATGGCGTTATGCTTTCTAATTGTATTCTAATTGGAAGTGTACAGCCTCTGCTGATGACTCTGTAATTCAGCATTCAAAAGTATGGCGTAGTTAAACAATAGACTTGATTGAATGAAATTGAGGAGCCATCAGAAAGAGTTTCTATTTAGATTTGGACTACATTTTTTTCAAAGTGTGGATTGACAACTGAGAAAACACTTTTATGAATCAAGATTAAAGTTTACTGGTGTGTTTTTTCAATTGCACTATGGCTTAAGTGCTGTTGACTTATTCAGACGTACCAGTAACAGTTTCACTAGTGTTTTTTAAATGGTTTGTTTATAGCAACAACTACATTTTAAAAATTGTACACACCATATGGTAACGAGTTCCAAGAATATGAGTTTGCTATAGCCGTACACAGAAAGGCAGATTGTACTGAAATGGTAGGTTGTGCTCCAGCTTAAAGGTCAAGCTGTCAGACCATTTGAGCACCATTACGCAAGCACATTACGCAAGTGTATAGTAGTTAAAAATAACCGTAAAAGAAATGGAAACGTGTGATTAATAACTACTTTAGGTGACACGATATCAAAATATTAGACGCATACACGTTAAATACAGAACTCAAAAAAAGAAACACTTCCTTGAACATTTTAACCATAGATTTTCTGATACTTCAGAAACATATTAACGAACATATTAACAATTTTTGAAATTCAGAATCCTGGTTATATCTTAAAATTTTCCGTGTTGTAGAAGTATTTTGGTATTTTGTTACTTTGTCAGGTTCACAGTTTTGCTATTGTTGACAAGCCCCTATCCTAAAAGTAGGATTAGTTTAATAGGGAATTTATAGTAACTTTTTGTAAATGTAGATTGGAGTCGGTAAGTTAAGGATTTTGTAGTAATTTCTAATGTTGATGGACTTGACCCCAAAGCCAGACACGACAGCTCCCTATCTTGCTGAAGCTAGTTTGTTAAAAAAGACGATTGTAGGTTTCCTCTTTACCTTTCTTACTTTAGTCATTGTCATTTACCGTTGCAGGTTGAAGAGATACAGCTTTCATGCGAAGACTATGCAAATAGGAATACAGAATTGCAGCAGCGTTTGGTAGACAAAGAAAATGAACTGGTGATGACTCGGACTAAACTTGAAGAGCAGATAGTACATCTCAAAAAAATTAATTTGCAAATTTTGGCACAAAAGTTTATTAAAGGTAATAGTACTGTTTTGTTTGTTGCCTCGTGAAATTTTTGTTGTTGTTAAAATTAGTTTTAAATGGTACGCAGGTTCAACTTGGACCTCAGGAAATGGACAACCCTGCCTTGCACAGTCCCCGGCCACGCTTTGGCAAGGTGTAGCACCCGGTGAGCCACCGCTCCCAGGGTTACGGAGCCTTGATTCTGTCGGCCCGTCCTGCCTGAGTGGGGACGGCGCTTTCTTGGGCGTATGAACTCTATTGCTGAAGTCACCGGCCAAGGTATGCCACTCACTGCCTTGTGAGCAGGTCCTTTGACCAAAGGCTAGGCACACCGCCGATAACTGTGGTTGGGGGCAGGAAGGGCATCCGGCTGTAGAAATTTGCCAAATCTTTATGAGCGAATGACACCAAATAACAACTTCATACCAGATCGGTCGCAGCCCGGGTTAACAACGACGGCCTTTGCCTTGGGGATCCAGCAAGGCAATGGAAACTATGCTACTGGTCAAGCACGAAGACGAAGAGGAGGAAAGAAGGTTGCAGAAAGACGAGCCAGAAAAGGGAAGCAGAGAAAAGAACTGAACATCAAGATGGGGTCTCTGAATGTGAGGAGTCGGACAGGAAGAGCACGGGAAGTGGCAGATATGATAGAGCGAAGGAGGATTAAGGTTCTGTGTGTGCAAGAGACTAGATGGAAAGGGTCAAAGGCCAGAGAAATTGGAAGAGGCTACAAAGTGTACTACCATGGCTGCAGCACTGCAAGAAATGGGGTAGGCATTATCTTGGAGGGAAGTCTGGTACCGGGAGTTGTAGAAGCAGAAAGGATATCAGATAGATTGATAGCCATGAGGTTGGAAGTAAATGGAGAGCACTTTTGGGTGGTAAGTGCTTATGCGCCACAGGTAGGATGTGAAGAAGCAGAGAAGGAAGATTTCTGGAGGTTTGATGAAGTGATGGCCAGACTTCCAGGACAAGACCGGCCGTTCATTGGAGGAGACCTAAATGGGCATGTCGGTGAAGGAAATGCAGGGGACGAAAGAGTGATGGGCAGATTTGGCTATGGAAGAAGAAACCGAGCAGGAGACACCATCATAGACATGGCAACAAGGTTCGATCTTGCAATTGCTAATAGATTCTTCCAGAAAGCAGACCAACATAGAGCAACATATTGCAGTGGGAACACCATCACCCAGATTGATTACATCCTTTGCCGCAGGAGACATTTGAAGGAAGTAATGGATTGCAAAGTAGTACCTGGCGAGTGTGTAACAACCCAACATAGACCCGTAGTGTGTACCCTGAAGCTGATGACGAGGCCAAAGAAGACAAGAAAGAAGCAGGCAAGAATAATGTGGTGGAAACTGCAGGACAAGGAGCTGGCAGCCAGATTCCTAGCTGAATTGCAAAGCGAGGTGGGAGAGGAATTGCCTACCGACTGGGAAGAAACAGCAGGAGCCATTCGGGGTGTAGCAGAAGCAGTGTTTGGGAGGAGTACAGGAAGGCAGAAAAGGGATAAGGAAACTTGGTGGTGGTCCGAGGAAGTTCAGGAAGCTGTGCAGAGGAAAAAGAAACTATACAAAGCTTGGCACAAGGTGCAGAGTGACAGAAGGAGAGATCAATACCTGACATCAAAGCGGGAGGCAAAAGCAGCAGTTGCAAGAGCCAAGCAGGAGATGTATGAGGAAATGTACAGTCACCTAGACACTGTAGAAGGGCAAAAGAGGATCTATGGCATAGCGAAACAGATGGACAAGGCATCCAGGGATGTCCAACAAGTCAAGATGATGAAGGACGATAAGGGCCGAGTTTTAAGTGATGAAAACACGATCTTGAGCAGATGAAAAAGTTACTTTGAAAAGTTGATAAACGAGGAGAACCCTAGGGAAGGTAGAGCGCAAGTAGGACAAGACCAAGAACAGGATGCACCAAGAATAAGCAGTGGTGAGGTGAAGAAAGCACTAAGTAAAACGAAGAATGGTAAAGCAGTGGAAAGGGGTGGAGTTCCTTGTGTCGCTGTTCAACAGTATCTTAGCGACAGAGAGAATGCCAGACGAATGGAGGAAAAGCACACTCGTACCCATATTCAAGAACAAGGGAGATGTACAGGAATGCTTAAATTACGGAAGCGTCAAGCTCCTGAGTCACACAATGAAGCTTTGGGAAAGGGTGATTGATGGGAGGATCAGGAATGAAGTACGGATAAGCAAGCAGCAGTTTGGATTCATGCCAAGTAGAAGCACAGTGGACCCCATATTTGCTTTGAGAACTGTAGCAAAGAAGTACAGAGAAGGACAGGAGGAGCTGCATTGTATCTTCATCGACTTGGAAAAGGCCTATGACAGAGTGCCAAGAGAAGAACTTTGGTACTGCCTTAGGAGCAAGGGAGTAAGCGAGAAGTACGTGAGAGCAGTACAGGATATGTACACAGACTCGGAGACTGTGGTGCGTTGTGCTGTGGGGACGACAGAGCCATTCAAGGTCAAAGTGGGACTGCAACAAGGGTCTGCACTGAGTCCTCTGCTGTTTGCCATAGTCATGGACGAGCTGACCGACGACGTGAGAAGGAACTGCCCGTACAACATGATGTTCGCTGATGATGTGGTGCTTGTAAATGAGGAAAAGGTGGCTGCGGACAGAGAGCTGGAGCGCTGGAGGGACCAATTGGAAAGGAGGGGGTTGAAGATAAGCAGATCAAAGACAGAGTATTTGTGCATAAACAAGAAAACTGACCGACCACCAATCAAGATCGATGGCGTGGATGTCCCTGAGGTTGAGGAGTTTAAGTATCTTGGCTCCACAATTCAGAGCGATGGAGGAAGTGAAAAAGAGGTGAAGAAGCGTATTCAGGCTGGGTGGAATAACTGGAGGAAGGCTACTGGTGTGCTGTGCAACAAGTATGTGCCAAAGAAGTTGAAGGGCAAGATGTATAAGACCATGGTCAGGCCAGCAATGCTGTATGGAATGGAAACAGTGCAGCTAACCAAGAGTCAAGAAGGGCAGTTTGACGTAGCAGAGATGCTAATGCTACGATGAGGATCGGGCGTGACGAGAATGGACAGGGTTAGAATTGAAGAGATCAGGAAAGGGGTTGGTGTTGGGGAAGTTTCAGTGAAGTTACAAGAGGCCCGCCTGAGGTGGTTTGGACACATTGAACGGAGAGATGAGCAGTACGTGGGAAAGAAATGTTTGCGAATGAACCTCCCGGGACGAAGAAGAAGAGGACGACCGAAGCGTAGATGAACCCATAACATCAAAGACGATATGGCAGCAAGAAGCTTGACAAAGGAGGTGGCACAGGATCGAATAAGATGGAGGGAAAGCATTCGCTCCGACGACCCCTGATGGGAAAAGTCGACTGAAAAAGAAATAAGAAAAAGTTAAAATTGGTTTTGACATAGTTTTTCATAAAGAAACCATGAAAGTAGACTAGTTAAAGTTTGATGTTGGTTGAAGTAGACTGTTCTCTTGTAACAGTAAACTGAAAATGTTATTAATGATATTTTTTATAAATTTTGTGATTTGATCAAGTTCTTAAGGTTCTTTGCTGTCGTAAAACCCACAGTTAGACAATAAAATACAACCCATAACAAATTGGAATACAAAGTGGAAAGCAAACTGTTATTTTTACTTAACAATATATGTTGCCCCCTCTGATTAGCCAACGCATTTTTTCTCCATGTTTGGTTCAAGTTGTAGTTTAGCCCGACTCGCGCATTACATCATCACGGACTACCATTATTGGCATTTTTCTGGTTAAGACACTTCGATAACGATAAGGCCTCTTAAACTCGCTGCTTGGCTATTTGCGTTGCCTGTGCCCCCTTTTGGCAGCTGCTCTTCTCCTCCACTTATTCACCCTTTTCCCTCGCTCCCTCTGTTCTTCTGCACACTTGAAATCTCTGATAGCAAGATCTGCCGTCTCGTGCTTTTCACTTTGCCCTAGTACGTATCGCCAGTGCTAACTTTACACAACAGTGTCTTCAAACATTGTCAATCCAACTTTTTCGTATTTAAATTCTCTGTAATATACCTACATGACACCTGCACCATGACTTTGAGTAAGTATCAGTTGACTTCTCTTTTTTTCGGCTCCAGATCACTTGCAACAGGCAACCCTAAATTTCTGTTTAAATGTTTGCACATTATGCGCAGTAGTAATTGAAATTGTTCATACTGGAACTATGCCATCTCCTGTGGTAAAAGAAGTACTAGTAATAGTAGTAATGGTTGTGGTGGTGGTAGTGGTGGTAGGTGTAGGAGTAGAAGCAGGCTTTCGAGTGGTAGCAGTAGAAGTAGGAGTAGTCGTTGGAGTATTAGAAGTAGTCGCAGAAGTGAAAGTTGTAGTAGTAGTCGTAGTAGTCGTCCCCATAGGAGTAGTCAAAGGGATCCTAGCAGAAGAAGGACCTGCACCAGTTGTTGGTAATTAAGCAGTAATAGTTAATATAACTGGGATGTTATCACGAGGAAAAGTTTAATTTATAATTTAATTATCCATTACACATTTGGTTTGTCCTTTCTCTGACCAGTTTATTTGCTTATTGATATATGTATATCTAATTGAAAACCAATACAGTTGTAATGGAATTCGTATTGCAGTATTCAAGTATTGCAGACAAAGTAATGGTTTGGTTGTCTCCAACACGTTTTGGGTAGTTTTATCCTGCACTTTTTGGGCTCCGAGTACTAGCCACGACGTTTTGAACTGTATCCTGACTAGCAGAAGCTTCCTGGTGGAGTGATAACCTAATCTCCAGGTGGCCCTTCATGTCATGGCTGTCTGGATGGACTGGTTTTGGCATGGAACCCCTTTAGAAACACATGATTGGCATAAAGTAAATATCTACTCAGCAAAGTGTATGGAGACACTTGTATTATTGTAGGTATTTTGTAATATGCGATTGTAGGTAACAGTAGCAAATGTAAGGATTTGAAAAGTGAAGTGAAATAATTCAAAATTTCTCGTAATTCATAAAGAGAGAGGAGAACATTGTATTTGGGTACATCGTTAAAATCCTGCCCAATCTTGTTTTTGGTCACCCAGGTTTTTATTGTTTGAGTTCAAACACTACAAAGTACAACGGTTAATAAGTAAACCAACACAACAGAACTTGCGATTGGTTGGTGTAAAACAAATTAATTTAAGATGACGTAAAAGTTTTTGTCAAATATGACCATCCTAGCAACAGAATATAATGATCCTAAATGCCCTAAATCAGTTCAAATTGTCTTAACTGTCACTTTGCTGAAGTGAGGCGAAATCTATAAAATAAATAAACTCCAATGAATAATATGTTTAAGAGGGTCTGCACCAGTATTAAAGATCACAGAGTATTAGGAATACAGTATATTTAGTATTCATTGTTGTACATATTCCAGTAGCTGGCTTGTAAATGAAAGAAGACTGTCTTAAGGTGGTAAAAGAAATTGCCTGTTCGCCTTTCTGTAGTGCTGGATAAGCTGCCACTACACTTTCAATAAAATATATTTTTCTCGAGATTCTATGGATATTTTTTTCTAGTCCGTGAGGCAGCGTATATCTTCAATAGGCTAAAATTTACCAGTCACTTTGAAAAGTAATTGAAATTATAGTAGAGGTAGGAGGGTGGTATATACTACATTTGTTTTGATGACTGGTTGGTTTGTTTTTATTCTAGATAATAATATGCAAAAATGGGTTAAATATGCCACTGATATGGTTGATAAAGAACAAGAAAGGCATTGTCTACAAACAAAGGTATTTTTGTTAAATGCTTGTGTTAGAGTATTTTTAACCTGGGACATAAAACTACAATTCCTAGACTTTATTGGTGTTTTCACTTTTTATAGTTAAACAGACGTTTTAGGTTTATTGGCTTATGTATGAAAATAAATCTGTTTACATGATTTAACACACTCCCCAGACCTGGCTAATGCTTTTCTTCTGAGCTAGTGGCTTAGTAGGCTTTACTTACACGGCGTAAAATCCCCTATAAATCGTAATAAATTGTCACTAGACATACCTGAGGGAAAGAACCCAGATACGCTTGGGTAAATTTGGGATATGTATATATATATATATATANACAAAGGTATTTTTGTTAAATGCTTGTGTTAGAGTATTTTTAACCTGGGACATAAAACTACAATTCCTAGACTTTATTGGTGTTTTCACTTTTTATAGTTAAACAGACGTTTTAGGTTTATTGGCTTATGTATGAAAATAAATCTGTTTACATGATTTAACACACTCCCCAGACCTGGCTAATGCTTTTCTTCTGAGCTAGTGGCTTAGTAGGCTTTACTTACACGGCGTAAAATCCCCTATAAATCGTAATAAATTGTCACTAGACATACCTGAGGGAAAGAACCCAGATACGCTTGGGTAAATTTGGGATATGTATATATATATATATATATATGTTTGTGACGTGTATGTTTGTGTGTGCATATATTTTAATGGTCAGTGTATACTTGGGAACCAGGGGTCTGAGTCTTTTTCTTGTTTTTGGTGACATCCCTAGTGTTGGTTATTGTACATATAGAGTATTTTTCCCAGCAAAATATCCTATTGTATACTTTGGACAACGAGAAGTTTTTCTTCAATTTTGAATCAAAAACTCACAGGAAGATCGCCTGTGGATATTCTTAAAATTCATCTGTACACTAAAGCATATTCAGTACCAACGGTTTTAAAGCCATATTTAACGTACTCAGTGATTTGAATCGGTGAGTCCATACTAGAGCTTGGTATCACTTTTATGCTTTGTTGACAAGAGATCAAGAACCAGGAAGAAACTTTGCATCACTTATTTTTTATCCAGACTTACTTTTTCGCGAAATTCGCTTGATGATTATTGTAATACTTCTTCAGCCTTAACAGTAGTAAAGTATTTCCAAATGCTTGCTTACATTCTCTAATGGGTACTGCTGTTAGGTCCATTTACATAATACCTTATTATAGGAAATTACGCCCCGTGAAATTACTGGATATGAAATTAACGCGTAGAAAATTAACAGAAGCCGAAAGAAAAATGTTAATTTTCGAATAGAATTAACGCGAATCAAGGAAAAACTTTTCAAACTGAATCGAATTAACGCTGTTTTTGCTAGTTTAAATTTTTAAAATTTAACAACAGAATACCGACAACAGGTACACTTGTTTACAAAGGTAGAAATACCATCTAAAAACAATGTTCGTATCGCTGCCCACCAAGACTTGGTCAAGGCTGGTCTTGAAGTTGCGGACGTCCTTCGTATGAAGTTCATTCCCTAAGACAAGTAGTTCTACCAACCATCAGTCACAACGAACTCTGAAAGATTCCCGTACTTACGCAAATTGCTTTTAATAAGACCAGTTAGGACACCATACGCAGTATGACAGTTTATAATGGCGCCAACTTTTCTCTGAGCGACGAGAAATGTTCCAAGCAAGTAAGAGAGGTCTTTCACGCTTGCTTGATATAACAACTTATTCAGGAGGAACCTTACGTTTAACTTCTGGACGCAGATTTATTAACCATACACGAATTGTACAGTCTAATATTTCGAAAGTCAACTTTGTACTGTCGTACCGCATTTGAAACCCCATAAGAATTAGCGTGCTTGGTAAACTTTATCTTCCTTCTTCTTTGTAAGATTTTCTTCCTTTTTCTTGCATAGGTAGTTTAACCCCCTTCGCTAATGTTGGCATATTCCTTAAAAGGGAGAACTGTTTTCCTTTCTTCACCCGTCGAACATTTAGTTAAATATTTTAACATTAATATTTTGTGTCACTTTGACTTGAGAAGGAAACGCAACCATGCTTCAAAAATGCAACTTAAGGATTGGGAAAAGCCTAGACGTCTTATTTGTATTCGAATAAGACGTCTGGGGTTTTCGAACGTAGGCTTTTTAACAAATTGGTGATACTAAATTCTACTGCTAACTATATTGCATAGGTGAGTGTCGACAACAACAATATGTCGACCGATATTGTAGGAACAATTGAAAACACAAATTTTGATTTCTGAAGTGGGTTGGGTAGTTATCACGAGTATAAGAGGGTGTGAAAACCATATATAGGACAGAAGATACTTCTTCATCGTCGTCGTATCTCGCATCAATCATATAGTCCCGCTCCAGAACTTGACAGAAGATTCCGTTTGCACGGGAAAGAAATAATAGCTACGACAGGTTTGCTTTCTCTGGCTCCGTGAAAATTCGTTGCAAAATTGAACATGAAGTTGTTAGACACATCCCACGAGAATTGAGCTGGTACATCGGGTATACCATCGAACTAGCAGCAAGCTTATCCTGAATAGTAAAATCAGAGAAACACAAGCATCGACATTGTATCAGTTTTGCCTAGAAATTCACATCAAAGTTGACTTGCATTGATTTGATGAGAAGTTGATAAAATTTTTAAAAGAGAAAGTAGAAAGTGTTGAATACCTCTTGGAGGAAGAGAACTATAAGGATGAATCGAAAACTATCCAAAAAACATATTAGGGAGTATCGGTGGAAACAACAAAGCTGTCGAGTCGATAGTGTAATCTACAAGCACCACTGTAAAGATTGGGGAGAAGAAATAGTAGCCCATGACGCGTTGGAGTCAACGTACGAAGCTGAAGACGAAGTGACAATTACGCAGTCGGTATAGTGTAAATAGCTAGATGATGCAATGATAGATTTTTTTTCTTTAAAAAATGAAGTATACAAAATTGATGTCTCATAAAATTAAAGTACATAAAATTGACGTACATGAAATTAACTCGAATTTCATAAATTCACGATAATTTTGTAGGGCCTTAATTTCCTATAAGGTATTTACACTAACTTGTTCGATGACCTACTCATCCCTTTCTGATACAGAGGTATTTAATGCCTAAAATGTATATTTGTAGGCAAATAATTTACTGATTTTCATTAAAACATTAATGCTGTGTCAGAACCTAAGTCCTTTCAAGCGTACAGTCACTGTACTGTTGACATTTAAAACGAAAGAAATTTGACATATTGATTGTTCAGTTATCTTTAAATGCTGTGTAAATAGATTAAATAAATATAATAATTAAAATCTGACCCACTCAGGAAAAATATTTGTTCGTTTCCTGCACCTTAAGTAATGTTTTGAGATATTTGAAGTCCTAAACTTTTAGGATTTTTCGTGAACAAATGTATAAGCTAGGATATGAGCTTGGATTTTCACCTGATAGCATTATTTTAGCTTACAGACGACAGTGAACCTTGGCTATTGCGATTTACTATTTTTGACCTTTTCTTTATGACACCAAGCAAAGTACCACCAGAAGAGTGGACAGACGCTGCACATTTAAATAGGTTACAAAAATTATTTCTTTTGTGAGAGTACTTTTTGTCGCCTGTGGATTGATTTTTTTGACATTATTTTTGTTCAACATTTACATGGCCACACCTATACTTCGTCTTATTTTCAGGTTGATCAGTTAAGCGTTCAATGCATGGAAAAGGATAAAATGATTTCTTCACTTCAGTGGCAACTGGCAGATAAAGACACGACTTTGACAACGACAACTGCAGACCGAAATCGACTTGCAGCAGAAGTCGATGAGCTAGCAATGCGAGTGGATGAATTAGAATTTGTTGAAGCTCTTCAACGTCAAGAGTCAATAAGAAGTAGGCCAGAGGGTCCTAGTTTTGATAGTGACGATGAATCAATGGATTTAAAAAGGAACTCATCCTGCATTCAAGCGGACGAGGAAAAAGGAAGTACAAGATTACGACGGGCGGCTAATTTTACTAACATCAATAGCCTTGACCTTTCATCTGATTTCTTAATAGAAAAAATTTTTACTAGTGCCTCACCAGTTACATTGGGGCAAGGGGACCTTTCAAAAAGTGACAATATGCTGTCGAAGGAATTTTGTAGATCAGTGAATCGTTTATACGAATTAAGAGACGATATGAAAATTCTTTCACAGTCAAATCATTCTATTGATAGACAAGTGAAATTCCGAGCAAGTTTAGCGGAAAGGAGGTTAAACAGTAGTTCACCAACGGATGGCACCGTAATACAGATTGGCTCAGGTGAAATAAGGAAACCCCGTCTTTATGTAAATGGTGACTACTGCGAACATATCAACCCACCAATTTCTAAGAAAACGTTAACATCCCCTGGTAAGTTTCTTCTGTGCAATTTTGTAATTATTTTTAACCAGATGCTGTAATTGTAAACTATCATTTTTAATTCCAGAAAAGTGTAACCAACAAATACTAAATCTGGCTGCACCTGCTTCTTTGAATAAAAATTCATATTAGAAACGGTAAATGTGTATCCAACCAGGTTTAATGTCTTGAAGCTGTGTGAGTAATTAAATTTAGACTTCGATCTTATGAATTATTCCCTTTGTCTTGTCTTGAGAGGGCCACTTGTAATACTAAAGAACTTGTATTTAGTACATAGTTAAAAAGCTCCTAGTTATTGTGGTGATTAGGTAATGCCCTCTACACGTTAAGGCACTGTGTGATATGCAATGAATTTTTGCGACATTGAATTATTGATAACAGAAATTAACACAGTATGGTCCACATCATCACTTGAGCCTTATTTTCACGGATGCGTGGAAAAGTGAAGTTAGGCTAGTAAAGTAACTGATTTGGGGAGGACTTGAAACTATGCAAACTTTTGTTGCCAACCATACCAAAGGTTTTTTGTTTAGTTTTCCTGGGTTTTTTTAACTAGACAGATAAAATATTTTATGGTGTTTTTTTAAAAAATTCCCGCATACCAAAGAAACATTTTTTATTACATTCTACCCAGAAGGATAAAGACATAAGTGACCGTGCACTGATATTGAATTTTTCCATCCGCATCAGTAAACATGTTAGGGGATGATGGCTTTTGTACCAAGAAGAAGTTTGAAAACGTAAAAAAGGAGAAATTTTCGAAGTAAATTTAAGAAAATTGTCAATCCGTGGTACCTTTGTGTAATATATTTACTGTACCAGTTGATCATTTTTCGCCACAGATTCTCGAAGAAAAAATCGGGCAACGGAGAATTGTCACGAGGGACTTCTGCAATGCAGCCAAAGATGCAAAGAAATTAAAGACGGTGAAGAAATGAAAGATTCATATATGGCTACCACAAAGTATAAAAATGAATCGAAATTTGCTGGAAATATCGAAAATGATAAGAGCAATACAAAAAACAATACTCCTCTACATAATTGTTCAGAATGGCAAAACAGGAAAGAAAACCAGGATCAAAACCAGACTTTAAAGTAACATAATATACTGTGCGTCTTTATATTTCTTTATCTTTCTTTCCACCTCACTTTTGCTGCTGATAGACTTACTGAAAGTTAGGCGTTTTGAGTTGGTGAACAGCCTCGTTTCGCTTTAGGATCGCGCTTTGCTAGTCAGGTTTTTGTATTTCACCTTTGCAACCTACTTTGCTTGTGCCTATAGGATTTACGTTTTGTGAATGGTAGAAGTGCCAGTAGAGAGACCCAGTTGAATATAAAAAGTGTTTGTAATAAATCCATGACCAGTGAGGGTAGATTGCGAGTGATATTTTGTGACCTGGTTATCTAAAAAATGTAGTGGATAAATTATGATGCTTTGTCAAATATGTGACCAAGATATGAATATTTGATGACTTAAGGGCTTAATACTGGACCCCGGGCTCTCGATTTAGATTTATGTTTTTACACTTTATTTAGCGCAAGCCTTCATTCCGTTAGAAAGCTGTAGACAGTAAGAGAATTGATTCAGAAATTTGACTTGCAAAATTATACAAATGGAATATAGGATAGTATGAAAGCCAGTGATTACATAGATTTTACATGCAAGATAGCTTGATCTCTGCAGGGTTTTGGATATGCTTACTGTCAAACCACATAGCCACTCCTATTTTGAAAATAGAGGAGGTATGATTCCCTTTTTAAGGGCTATCTGCTTTAGACTATAATTTTTGAATGAGCCGTGGGATCGTTTTGAACTCACATTAGATCTTTTTGCTATTAATGTAACAAACACCAGGTGTCATCTGCACTGGTAATTTCGTCAGCAATATTTATTCATAAAAAGTTCATGTAATTTTTAGTGTCGTTTGCCGACCTTGCTGCTGTATAGCTCTGGGCGCCGAGCACACTCGTCTCCTAATCACATTATCTTGTGCCAACTTTAAAGGGAGCTGCGACTTGGCTCCTCGTAGTCGTAAATCGACCATAACATTTGAACGACATCTTCTCTTTGGCCTATCTATAATATCTCACAAGCATCGTCATTTTTTGAAACTAAGATGTAAGGCCAGACGCATTAAACAAACATTTGGTGTTGAAAGTTTGTTGTTTTTTTCGTTAGTTCTCAAGTAATCAGTGTATAGGCATGTACAAGCTATTGGAGTATCGTATGTAAATCAAGTTTGCGGAATAAATCCATACAACACTGCTGGTTCCAACTGCATTTTAGTTTCCGTCGATAACTTGTTAATGCTCACAATATGCTGTACGTTTTTGCCTATTTTTAAATACATTTCATATAAGTAAAAATTCTTGAATCCTCAGGAGGACTCTATAAAAGTGTCACAGAGCACCTTAGCCATTGGACTTTTAAAGTTTAAGACTGCTAGCTCCCTATTCATGCTGAAAACAGATAATGGTTTTAATCAAGCCAGTGTTGATATTTATTTGTAATTCTCGTAATAAAAATTGCTATGTTGATAAAAACTAACATGCGTCTTACTCTGTATGGTATTCTGGTCTCTAAACTGCACATCAGCTGTTACGGAAAGAGAATGGAAATTTAGATCTCTGTTAATTAGGATATTTGGTTTTATCCTCCCAACCTAACATTACTTTAATATTAAATATCATTTATAATATTTTGTTTTAGATGCGTGAAGATTTCGAATTAGTAATAACCGTACTGATTTTTTGGCAAAAAGGTTTGTTCACAGTGTATTGAGTATTTGGGCGTCGCAATTTCCTTCCACAATGGCTAGGTGCAGAATCATTTTTACGTGAAAACTTTACTAAAAAATGAACAAGGCTTGGAGGAAATAAATCTAGTCAATTCTTCTAGTTAAAAGTGTTAAAGGAAGGGTTATTGAATTTGATCTTTATATCAAATGGTGGTAAAATTTTATTATAGAGAAAAATGCAGTTTTGGAGCTTCAGCATCCTATCAGTAGGAGGCTACAGAAACATTGCGAAGCAAGCCAACCAGTTCTTGATTGACTTCCTATCGTCTTGCAGAAAATTGCAAAGGTAGCTAAATGATCCGACTCCTCGGGTACCGTGTTCTTAGCTAAATGATAACTTGATTAAAGGCCACATTGAGGATAACGTCTTACTTAAATATGATCCTAAACTTTACACGCATCGAATGATAGCAAGTTTAAGCCAAGTAAAAGATTAAATTAACCATTACCTGGCTGATAATCCAGTACTGCATTTCTTAGAGGGAATAATCATAAAAGTTCTGGGGTTTATTTGATTAGTAGTTCACATGTTTCTGTTTCAAACCACTCATTTTACCCGTCTTATTAGTGAGCATATGGCATTATTGCGTGGAATAGAAGTGATCCTTCTTTGAGAAAACAGTGTGCTCATCATTGGACGGGGCATTTTGGGACATGACTCTTGAGGAAAAAGCGCTGCGTTCAAGCAGTACTTAAGGTTGTAAAATTGACCTGTGTTGAGAACTCCGTCCCGATAGCTCAGAAATTATGGGCAAATATATTTATGGGCACCCACCATATTCTGATAATCACAGCCAAGTCAGAGAAATTAAAATTTTTACTTTAGTTTTTTGATAATTGTAAATATATTAACTTGGAAAGGTAAACTTTTTGCCTTTGCTATGTGGTGCAATAAGCTGCGTAAAGAAGCCATTAACGATAAATAGATTCATAGAATTTATTTGTCAATTTTAAGAGCAATGATTTATGCACAGTCGAATAGAAAACAAAGCTAGACTGAGCTTTCACATCTCGTGAAGTTTTGTGAATTGAGTTCTTATTTAATATATTTCCTTTTATCTGTGAATAGGTGAAATGTTTGAGGTAAATGTAATTATATAACTTGGTTTTAGTGGGTAGATATGTTTATGTTCCAGTTTTGTAGGTAATTAGAACCAAGTGTAAGTAAAATGATGTTTTGGAATAGATAAATTATCAAGTCTGTTGAAGTATTGATGCACACAAACACTGTTTTCTTGATATCTTGCCCCACCCTAGCCCCAAAGGTAATCTTCTAACTTTTTTTTATTGGAGTTCAAAGTAAAGGTGGTGACAGTGTCAGTGATAATTAATCTGCGAGCAGCTTTGATAGTTCCAAGTGATTTCTTTAGCACTGTTTTTACGGATACATAGAGTCTTGTAGTATATGTTTTAAATGTACAGTTTATGCCAGCATGACCAAAATAGGTGATGGTAATATTTTATTTCACGAAATAATAATAATGAAAAGGTAACTTTTTTCACTATGATGCAACATTTTTCATTTTGGGGGAATTTGATAGTTAGATGGTATGCAGTTGTCTGGCTCTGTTTGGTTTTTAGGAAATCACTATCAGCAGAACTTTCGGCAACTTGTAGATAGTACAGTCTTGTAAAGTTTTTTTTCGTTGATAACACTAGTTAATTGACCAATCGGGGTCACATAAATGCAATGTGAAAAAGGAGTATAAGATATTGTCACTGAATCTTGCTGAACCCATAAAACAAAATATGTATGCATACATACTTGTACGGAATATTGCTTGTATGTGAGCTTTTTTGTCAGTTAACTTGGTGCCAGGAGTCTTTGTCTATAATGTAGGCGTATTCCTGGAAGTAGGATTACACGGTTTTTTGTTTGAATACAAAGTAATACGAATAAAAGAACAAGACTGTTCTAATCAGTTTGCCTTCAATGCCTGACCTGTGTATGAGTGTATTACATTGCGCATAATACCCAGAATGGATCTTGATATCAACTGGAATTAATAGTCACCTTGTGCCTTTATCAGCAATAGCTATCCACGAGCAGCCTTAATAACGTCAGTTGATTTGTGTACAACTTATTATTTCATGTTGTTTTAAGAGCCCTGCCTGATGTAGCGTAATACTGATATGTGAAAAAATTAAGGTGCGGAAGAGAAAAAACGTACAGTATTAATTTGATAACAATGTTCTGATGGTATTTTATCAACAAATGTCGCATTGTATTCTGAATCCTGTCACAAAAATAATTTGAATCTCTTGTTCTTTTTTCCTCTAACAATTTTTTTCATAAATAAGGCAACGAAATATTAGGAATTCTGAGTAAACATTTAATGAAGCTTTTTCCTTCGTGGAAAATGTTTGCATGTTAGATTAAGGAAAGTCTTTTCTGTTCATTTTGATCTCTTCCTTAAATTGGGGATTCAACCAAGTAATATTCCTTTTCCAAAGTTCTTTTTCGTTGTTCTGCAAGGTTTAAACAGAAGTGTTGTCATGCATTCTCTTATGACTCTCCAGTAGATTTCTTTCATTTTGTAAAATAGAGTTTCGTTGGACCGGTGTCGGATAATTAAAGGTATTTAAAACATTGAAATAAAATATCTTATTAGCCCAAAAGTGATGAGAGAAGCGTGGGATTATTTTTTTAAGAGGTGTGACCCTTTAGAAGTTTGTTATTTTCTTTTTTAGGTGGTTAATATTATTTTGTTTAATATGTCTGGATTAAGAGTAATACAAAGGAAATACATTGCTTTTATGTTTATTTTGATGTCAATTTAATATCAACTTTCTTGTTTGTTTGTTGCGCTTCCTTTTAGGTCTGTTAGAATTTTTGGGCCGTTCGTCTTCGTCTCTTTTAAATTTTATCTTACCTTTTTTTAATTAATTTTCCTGTTTTTAATATATATATACCTGCTGATGAATGCTGTTTATCCATTGTTTTTCCATGGGTTTAGTTCTAAAACAGTCGTGGAATCTAAGTTTTTCATCGAGTCCCATACTTCTTTTCTAGCGCAATCGCTCATAACAAGTGTTTTAAAGCTATTGAAAATTTAAGAGCTGCACGAAAGAAAGGTATTCATGAGGCAAATTGAGTTAGAGAAGACGAATAGATAAGACAGAGGGATTTGTTATTCAGGAAAACTTTTCTTGTGGCCTGTAACAATAAAGAAATAGGACACGATGAATATCCATTAAACGGATCTGCCTGGTAACACTAATTATTGTTACTCGAATCCCAAGCGTGACGAATACGTAACTGCTACCTTGCGTACTAATACATTGTACCCGTTATCCCACAAACTAACAGCTGGAATCAAATATATTTTAAATACATATAAAATAAATACGAGAAGTTAAAATATTTCCATCAGTAAGGTTGTATGAAGACCAGTGATCGAAATTCCGGAGATAAAAGGAAAAATAAAATAACCAGAAAATCACTCCTGGTACTTACTTTTCAAATTACATTTTAAATTAAAAATTTCTGTTTGCCATAATGAGGTGCGAAGGAAGTCAATAGCAATACAAGTCTTATTTGAATTACCCAAACTTTCGAGGTTCCCTATACTGTTGTAGTTTTATTTTTTTGTGTTTGTGGGGAGAGGTTACCTCTAATGTCTCTTCCATTCTTTCTGTAATTTTTTCCCCCAACTGTTGATGGGAATTTGCAGAGGTTGGTCAAAGTCATAAAGGGGATCACATGAATGTACTTTCACCGACCTAGATACGATCGTGGGATTGTCGACAAAAACACTTTGTCAAGTAGGATACAAAGGCACTTTGACAATTTTGAAGTCATTAAAATCGCCAAATCAGCTGGAACCAATAGTATTCCAACATCACTAATTAATGACGGTTCTGAGGAAATTGCTGCGACTTGAACCTTCCCTGTTAACCTCATCCTCCCAAATGTCGTACATTCTACCATTGAAAATCTTGCGAAGGTAGCTTTAATATTCAAGTCAAGAGACAGAACCTTAAATGATAACTACAAACCCATATCAATACCAAGTACTGTTAAACGCATTGTTTATGATCAACTATCAACATTTCTTGGGAATATAAAACCCTATTTAATCGCCATCAATACAGATTCGATCGATACAATTGTACTGAACATTCTGTTACCATGTTTGCAGACAAGATCAGAATGGACATTAACAATAGCAAACTCAACGGAGCCGTCTATTACCACCACAGATAACCAATTTACAAGGTTAATCATACTGCTGTTACACAAGCAATTATCCTACGAAATATCAGACAAGGAGTACCTTTGGTTTGGGAACCACCTCTTCAACCGCTCACAATATGTTGTCACAGATACGATTAAGGCTGATCAATCAATACCCTATGGAATACCCCAAGTAAATATCTTAGGGCCATTTTTATTCATATTACTTGTTAATAATACGAGTACTTGTTTTCAAAGTTGCAACCTCATACTTAATGCCGATTGTGCAATACTGAGTTATGGCCACGTGAACAGCAAAGAAATTGAATCAACCTGTTTAACAAACTTAGTGCAATTTACTCTTGGCTACTGGATAACCATCTCATTATAAACTTAAAATAAGGAAAAACTTTATGGATCACCCTAAAGATTCTATACATATTCTATACATATTTCTATATAAAAATAATTTTGTTCTGAGAGGCGATTTTTTTTATATTTAATATTATAAGATAAAACTGATTAGTTGGGGTTTGAATATACAAATCAATGAGAAAGGACAGATTTAGAAAAAGCAGTAGAAAATCATTTTGTCAGATTTTGAGAAGTTTCATCTCTACATATTAATAAAAATTTCCTTTCTTGTATTAAAGTATTAAAATTTGTTTTAAGCAGGATGAGAATACTTTTCCTTTTCTTTCTCATGATTATATTTGTAGACTGGCTGCCTAATAGCTTGGATGAGCCTTTGTAGATTAATTTTGGTTGAAAACAGTTGTGTTGCTGTCCTATAACATATCAGAATAAAACATATGGTCAACCACAGATTCATGTATTCAAAAAAAACCAACAAATTTTAATGTCGTTTTTGTACAGATAAAACTTTTACAGGACAGAACTAATCCAGACTTAATTAAGGACGACAATATATGAGCTTGTCAGCAGCCTATTTTCAACATTCCCTTCAAAAAATCATTAAGAATAATCACTTATACGTTCTTTCATCAGAACATTACCTAAATCCAGTGCTGTAAGACCTCAAAGTTCCCTTATTATCTCTTAATGCCTTCACTGCAACTTTTTTTTAAAGTGGCTTTTGTACAGGACTATAGTCAGCAGGAAACTAAGGTGGCTGAGCCCTTTGACACATTTGAGCCGCCTTACGAAAAAGTAAGATTTAAATATTAAAACAAGTTCTTTGCAAAGGAGAACAGAAAATGAAATAAATTGTGAACAGAAAAGATCACTTTTGGTTGAAAGATGAAAGACAAAAAAACAATACTTTTAAAAAGAATAAGTAGTGCAAAGATTTCCATTTAAGGGCATCCACTATTGAAAAGTGAGAAATTGTGTTTACCGAAATTGGAACTAGTTATGTTTATTTTGATGTTTACCGGATTGGAACTAGTTCCTATGGTTATCATGGCCAGATGCTCTACCAAATAAGCTATTGGTGCTTGTCTTTCACCAGATCATTTTTCCGACCAAATCTTTCACATGAGGACTCCTTTCTTTGCCTAGTCTGGATATCTTATCCCAATCACTTATATAGGGCTTGGCCTCCTGCTGAACAATAGAAACCTTATCCTTTAAGCATACTCAAGTAAAAGATATAGTTGTTAAAATGACTGAAATGGAATAATTGGAAAATATTGGTGTAAACGATCGAATAAAAGTATATTCGATTGTTTACACAAGTATTTTTCAATTATTCTATTATTTATACATGGGTTATTGCTATAATATTCAATATTAACTTTTTTTGTTCTGCTTATACTAGTTTGATAATTTGTTCGTTGAATGCTAAACTTGTTACAATTAGTTAAACATACTTTCTGAATTATTTTGAGAAAAATGACCAGTATCTTAATCTGGGATTAATCATTTATGATAAAATAATAAAAATTCAAATAGATACTTAATTTTAAAAAAACTTATTCGAACTCAAGTATGCTACATTCAGTAGAAGAGCGTCTCAATTTTTATTCAGTGCCTAGTTTTTGCAAAATTGCTTAATATTAACTGAAGACAGGTAGACAGATCGAACTCTTAGAGACATACCTTAAGCATATGAATAAATGTTGTATTTCGTCATTTTCAATTTTCATTTTCCTGGACCTCAGACCCTTCAGTCATTCTACCTTAAAACTGGCAGCAAATAGTATTTTTCCTTTTCTAGTGCGTTTGATATTGGGAAACGGAAACGACAGATTTTCACAAATTTGTCGTAACAAAAAAATTAATAATGCCAAGTGTTTCAAATGAGACCCCATAACTAAGCGAAAAAAGTGTATGTTGATACTTGTTCCACCTCGCCTCAACCATTTTCTATATTACGGGTTTCTTAGTTTGTTATCAGTGTACACTTAACTGATAATAAAAATTCTTCATTGCTTTTCAATCCATTTTTATGCAGCCCTTTTTTCCAGTCCTTCATAAAAAGTTGTACGAAGTTGGAAACAGTGAAGTATTACCTGCGTAAGGCACATTGGTGCAGAGTGCTGTTTCCAAGGCTATTTAATCTTGAAGCTTCTCAGTTCTTACAACGAAAAGTCCAAAAAGAGATTTTAAATAGTGGGTGAGGGTAGGAAACTGTCTAAATCTCACAATGACCAAAAACTGTTCCGACATGTGATCATGGACTACCATCGGGCGTTGTGTGCTTTAGTACAGTAAGAATTTTGTTGAGATTTCAGATGGATAACAGCATTTTTCATAAAGACTGTCTTCACACAATGCTAAATGCACTCTTGAGGTCGATAAAGTGAATAGACAAATTTTCTTCTTGTTTTTTGGCATTATCCTTATCTGTCCAGTTACAAATATAGTCTGGCGTTCCTCTGCTAATTGTCGAGTTTGCAAAGAGAGCAAATATGGCAGTGTTAAAAACTTATTTCAAGAAGCGAGAGGACCAGAGAGTGATCTATAAAAGTGGGGCAAGAAGCAAGCAAGTTGACTACATAGTCTGCAGAAGAAGATATTTAAAGTAAGTTAGGGACTGCAAAGTCCTGGGAGGAGAATACGTAGATGCTTAGCACAACGTAGTAGTAGTAGTAGTAGTAGTAGTAGTAGTAGTAGTAGTATGCAAGCTCAGTCAAGAAAGGAGGCAAGAGAAGATAGAACCAAGAGTGAAATGGTGAAGCCTCAGAGATACTAAGTGCAGGAGAGACTTCAACCTCGAGCTTCTAGAAGTGCTGAGCTCAGAAATAGATGTACTCGAAAACTGGTCACACATTACAGAGAAGATATAGAAAACAGCCAAGACAGTCCTAGGAGTGACTAGAGGTGGACGGAAGCAGGATAGAGAGACGTGGTGGTAAAATAACGGTGTACAGGAAACCATCAAGACGAAAATGGATGGAAAGAAAAGATATGATAATTTCATCAGTGAGTATATGAAGTAAGTCAGTAGGAAGCTGAAGGAGAAGTAACCAAAGCCAAAGGAGAATCATACAGTTTTCTCTACCACAGGCTTAACACAAAGGAAGGTGAAAAAGACTTGCACAGGATAGCAAAGCAAAAACACAGAGGACCAAAGGGCATACAGCATGTTAGGGTCATTAAGGATGATGACCCTAACATGCCCTGACAGCATCCCCATTAAAACTTGGAAATGTCCTATCACAAAGGGCTTAAAAATACTTAGAAAACTCTCCAACCAGATTCTTGTGTGAGAGAGAATTCCAGATGATTGGAGAAGAAGTGTGCTCATACCTGTATACAAAAACAAGGGTGATGCTCAAGAGTTCGGAAACTACAGAGGAATCAGTCTAACTTGTCATACAATGAAACAGTGGAAAAGGGTGCTGGATGTAAGGTTGAGAGAGGAGGTCAGAATATCCGAGTAACAGTGCTGCTTTATGCCGGGGAAAAGTACAACAGACGCGTTATTTGATTTGCATGTGCTAATGGAGAAAGTGTTGAGGGAGACAGAAAAAATCAGATTGTGTGTTTGTTGACCAAGAGAAGTCATCTGAAAGGATACGAGGAGAAGAACTGTGGCACTGTATGAGGAAAGCAGAAGCAATAGAGAAGTATGTGAACTTGCTACAAGATATGTATAAGAATAGTATAAACGCCATGCGAAGTGCTGGAGGATAGACCGACTATGTCAAAATCAAAGTCGGATTACACCAAGGGTCAGCTCTAAGCCCCTTCGTGTTTGCCGTGGTCGTGGACATGCTGACAGCGGAGGTAAGAAAAGAAACCCCATGGAACATGTTGTTTGCGGATGACATTGTGCTGTGCAGGGAGACAAGAAATGGTGCAGGAAAAGAGCTGGACAAATATTGCGACACCTTGAAGAAAAGAGGAATGAAAGTAAGCAGAGCAAAAATGGAATACCTGGTCTTAAACGGGAGAGAGGAGGATGAAATTCAAATACCTAGAATCTACGGTGCAGGGTGATGAAGACTACAACAGGAAGGTGGAAAAGAGAGTGCAGGGTGAATGGAGTAGATGGAGAAAAGAAATGTGAGTGCTGTGCGACATAAGACTATCTTCTGAAGTAAAAGGAAAAGTTTACAAGACAGCAGAAACACCCAAAAGCAAGAAACTTTCGTAGCAATGGCAAAACGCAGGATGCTCTGGTGGTCACTCGGGGTTACGAGGCTAGACAAGGTCCGGAGCGAATATATAAGGGGTACTGCTCATGTTAGGAGATTTGAGACGCAAGCAAAAAAGCAAGGCTCAGGTGGTTTCAACATGTGACTAGGAGAGAGGAAGAATATGTTGGTAGGAGAATGTTGGACCTGAATGTGTTAGAGAGAAGAAAGCGAGGAACACCAGAGAGGCGATACATGGATGTGATAGCAGAGGACATGACAGCGGCAGGAGTACAGAAGGATCCAGAAGACCGTGTAGAATGTAGAAGAGAGGTCTGCTGTGGCGACCTCTAGCCGGAGCAGCCGAAAGTCAAAGAATAAGAGTTCATCTAGTCAAGGGAAAACCAAAAATGTATTTCAGTAGAGAATGCTTCCATTTTCACATATCATCGGAAGGAGTATACTTTAAAAATCGTTTCTTGTATTTACAACAATGCCATTGAACGAAAATATTTAGTGTTATGTCTATCACCCTTTTTGTGAGTAGGGGTTATAAACATCTTTTACCCATTCTGCTGGTATGCTTTCCTCGAAAAGCACTTGTTTGAAAATTCTGTTTCATGTGTTGATCATTTTTGGTAACTCCACTTTAAGCACTTGTAAAACTTTCGTTGGCTGTTGATTTTCGTATTTTGAAAAAAATACATTCTTGTGATTTTTCGATCTTTCTTGTGATTTTTCGATTTTTCTGATCTTTACTGTTTTCAAAGGCTTTACTCATTTTCTTATTTAGATTTGCTATGGAACTCAGAGCATTCTCTTCATGGGGAAATGTAGTATTCAGATGATGTCTAAAGTGACCTTTCCGGATTAAAAAATTATTCTTCTTTGATGATTTCTCTCCTCTTTTCTTAACTGTTCTCATCAGGGGCTTCTTAGGTCTCATTCCCACCTCTTTTATTCTTGTGAATATATCGTGATTATTATCCGCCTTAAAATGTTCTTTAAGCTATTTAACCATTTTGTCACGGTTGTACTTCTCATTTTTTCACAGCCACTTTTACTTATTCCATGGTGTATGAAAATGATTCCACGACCGAAAGGTTGTTTGGATTTGACAGCAATTTGATTCTTGCTCCATTTCTTAGAGCACAAAACTTTACCTTGTTCAGCTAAACATTTTCAAATGGTTTGTTTTTCTTATTCAAAGCATCGCTTCCGTTAATTCGTAGTGGTCGAAACATAATTGTTGTACATAACTGTGAAAGCAATTTCTGTGTTTATTAGTGGTGCAAATCGTCCACCTACTTAAATTTTCAAATTCATTTTTCGTAGTTTCACCTCTAAGTAGTGGCCATGTGGTTAAGTCAACAGCTTACCTTGCGGAAACGAAAGGGGTTCCCTTTTCGAGCCTCAAACACTTGCTTGGAAATATTGTGGCTAATTCATTTCTTTGTTACAAGTGACTACTTAGTTTGTACATGTTTCCGGAGAAAGAATTGGGAGAGGAAAGGAAGCATCAAATGAAAAGATCAAACTTTGCGAGGTAAAAATTGAAAAAAGAAAAGTGACCCTCTGCCCTGAAATATATGTTAACTTTCCTTATTAGTGTTATTAGTATTTTCATTTCATAAAAAATCTCATTATAGGTGCAGTTTTCGCAACCATTATGGTCTGGTTGTGCTTCATAATACGCTGTAATGTTTTCTGGTCTTGCGGTGGCCCACAATTTGCATTGTTATATGATCTTTGGTGATTGAGTGGTTTAGTGGTCTAATGGAACCTGTTAAATGTTTCATGAGTTCGGTATTTTGGTCTGTAAACTGTTTCTCAAATCATTTGCATGTAGAATCCGCTTTTCTTTTACATCTAGTAAAGAAGTTGCTACTTTTTGTCGTGCCCTATGAAGGATAAGTGGGGTTTCATTTCCTGTAGTTTCTTTGCATATTGTAACAAATTTTAATTGTTTTCGATGGACGCAATTCCTATATCGACATTATCAAATTTTTGAAACTCCCTCTCTCTTTTTATCGTTGTGCGTCAGAGAATATTACGTTTTTCCAACGCAGGTCTGTTTCTAGTGCCCCTTTACGCACATGTAAATTTCTAAACGTAAGGCTTCGTTGTTCCAAAAATTTCATCACAATAGGTTTACATCGTTTCTTTGTTTATTTGTTCTAATTATGTTTTTTTTCCAAGGGGTGAGGGGTTACGGTCAATATTTACTTGGTTTAGTGTTGTTTAGAAAGTTTCATTGTAGTTTTTGCTGAAATTGTCGTTATTGTCGACTTGTTTTCCGTAACAACGTGTTGTTGGGAGATTCCGTGTTAATTTTTGCAGGTTTATGCTTCAGATGATTTTTTCAGTAATCCAGGTGGATCTTGTTTATTCTCAGACTGGTGGTAACAACTTCGTGATATTCCTATGATTGAGAATATTTTAATAACGAAGTGGTTGTTGTTTGACATAAGTGAAATGTATTTGGCCGAATACTTGGCGTAAAGTTGTGGTGTGATGCGGTGTGAAATTATCTGTTGATAATTATCAACAGCGCATGGGATTTATGTATTAATTTGTTACCCATTACACAAGATAGTTCTCTAAATAAATACTGGTGTCAAAAGAGTTCTCTGCATAAATACTGGTGTACTTCTGTAAAAAGGGAAATGCAATGAAAGGACTACATGGTCAGTGAAAGACTGGATCAGTATGTCACCATCAATGTCAGGAACCAACTTGCAAGAACTTATATCACTGCAAAACACTTCTTTATACATTACTAAATGAAGGACTGAATGACTACATTACCCCTACCTTCCCTAAATATCAAGAAGGAAAACTGCAAACCAGTAGCAGTTAAGCCATCAAGACAATAAAATAATAAAAGTGAACACAATATTCAAGATGTCACTGTACAAAATGTTTTTTTCACAGGTAATACACCAATCAATCCTCTGATCACAACCAAAGTGCTGACACCACATGACAGCTCATCTTCTTGTCAGTAAAAATACTAACATCAACAAAGCATTAAAACTTTGATAAAATAAATAAAAGTAAAGATGTAACTGTACAGAATCCTTCTTTCACAGGTACCACAACAGAGTGAATGAACAGGGTTTCCTGAGTAAAAAAAGCTTTCTTTTTTGGGTGGCAGAAAGGCTTTCAAGAAGCCTTGGAAATCCCCAGATCCTGCTCTGCGATGTCTTTATGGGTATTTGGAAGGGATGCTGGACACGAAGAGTCCATTTGCGTGCCTTATTCATAGCATCCAAGGTGAACTTTAAGGTACAACTCTGTTTTGCCGTAAAGTTTTCGTAATCCATTTATAGATAAGATCTTACATACATAAACAGAGAGATTAGACTCAATTTCTAGGTAGTATTCATTTAGTAGACCAGTTTTGGATAGTGTATTCGGATGCTCTATGAGTTATTCGGCCTTTCTTGATGTCTTCTTTGATGTTGGTAGGTTGATGCTCATAGGAGGTACTCAGTTATAATATCTTACTGATTTGTAGGAGTCGATGTGGTCTCTAAGTCTTGAGGTCATAACAAACTCGCTCAGTGGTAACCTTACCTTTGTTCTAATATAATGAGCAGGTAGCCTCTGTAAATTATCCTCAATGAGAATTTCAGCATTTATTTCTTGTATAAACAATCTGCTTCTGGAAAGGTTGTTTTTTTGTTTCACGCCAGAGAGTACCTGACATTTAAGGATATTTTGTATCTATATAAATCTATCATCCATCATCAAACCTAATGGACACAAGTTTTCCTGCTACTCCTCAACTCTCGTGTCTTCGACGAAAAGTAACTTGTCTCCGTTTTTCTTTGGGTCTTATCCTGTGAAGTGCTCTAATGAGCGTTCCTCGCTAATACCAGCACAGTTTGTTACATTCTGTGTAACTCGTTTTTCTTAATGTCTTCATACCCATGGAGTAGTACTTCGTAATAAACCTTTCTATCAATTTAGTTTTTTCCCTCGGCTAGCTAGATTGTGGAACTCTTACTTTCTGAGTGTTCTCCGTCATTTGACTTGAATATTCACAAGTCTACGGCAAATCCTTAAAGATTATTGCAAACTGATGTAATTAAGAGCCCTCCGCCAATAGCTAACATGGTAGAGTATGTGGCCATAATAGCCACAGGGACTGGTTCGTGCCCAGTTTGCTATACACAATTTGTTCACTTTCCTACAAGAGGAAATGTCTTTAATGCAATCCTATACACACACACTAGGAGTCTAAGTTCTTGAAAACTTAAATGTTCCATAAGGAGCGGACAGCCACCCCAACCTCTCTTGCGCTACAAATCTGGCCATCAGTTTCCAAAACCTTTGAATTTTGTAGAAGTAAAATTAAACTTAATTCTAAAACATCTTTGTACTAATAGTTGCTTCGAAGCTGCTTACATTTTTTGTTCAACAAACAACTTGTTAATAAACAACAAGGGCCAGGGCTAAAAAATCTATACAACGTAAGAGTTCCTTGAAGAAGGAACAATAAAAAAGTACATGACAGGATATTTGAACCTTATTTTTGGTTCAAATCACTTACTTTATTGTCTACCACCTTGGGAAAGTTCTGTTGGCAACTGATATGAAAAAGACGAGATTTGGTTCAGGTATACTGATCAATTTGTTATCAGTTTCGATACAAAATTACATTTTTTATCAGAGAACGCTGACACCTATCTTTCCACTTGGTATCACTTAAGCAGCTTACAAGCAACTTTAGCTGTTGACTTCCAGTGAAGTTGCTTTTCATTTCAAAAAGATGTATTTTAATAATACCTTACTACATGAACAAGCGTCTGGAAGGCTACTATTATTTTTTCAATGGGCAATGCAAACGGAAGATTAAAAAAAACGTATGCTACTTACTTTGTATTTCAAAATTAGAATAAACGTGTTTCAATAGAATATTTCTGATTATATATATATATATTCCCATAAAACACATTTCATTTCACTTCTTATGGTTTCATAGGATGTTGGCTTTGGGGTGAATTAACTTCAAATTCAAAATAAAATATTAATATTTTATTTTTGTTTGTCAGTTAAATTAACTAAAATTGCTACATGGTAAATTGAGAGGATACGTGTTTGTTGCCTATATTGTGTGCTAAGGACGGGAAGATTCAAATAGCCACAATTTTGGCCATCAGTTTTGCAGCATCTACTACAGAGCGGGGAATATTCAAATAACTACACTTTTGGACACAAACCATTTCAAGTTTATACTACTTCTAGTGGACTTCAAAGTGCAAAAAAAGTGAAAAATATAGAGTGCGGTCTCACTTGCTTTGCTTGCTTGACCACAAAAAAAAGTCATCGTATTGGTTAGGATAAATCCATTTCAGTGTGCAGCGATGGAACATAGGCTATGGCTGGAAAATTTTCTGGTATCGTATCTAGAATGAAAAATGTTGGAAAAATCATCATCAGGAATTACTCAATGTATTACAGATATTCATTAGTGGTAAAAAGATCCCAGGTTCATGATAGGTAGTTCTGGGCGAAGCAAGTCCAGATGACCAATTTTACTAAAACTCAGTCATAGCAATTAAGAGTAATTAAAGCTTTATTTGGAGACATGGGTAGTCTCCACAGAACTCTTCTGTTATATGCAGAAGTTAGGTGGTTTTGAAGAGGAAATGCTCTTGTGAGAAAAGACGAATTGCCTCATTTCCTTGATAATAAATTATGTTGGAAAGAAACAAAAATTTTTCGAGCACGATACCGTGTTATTTTTATTACTTAAATTACACCACTGAACTACAGACGTAGAGCATCATGATTTTGACTGTTTTCCTTTTCGTACTGGATTTCTGCAAGAATCCAGAAAGGAATTAGATACAGAAACCATCTCTTAAATTAATGATAATTTTAACAGCCTATCAGAACCTCTTACTGAGTAATTTGCTAAGATGGAGCATGAAGACTATTATTGGCTACGAACTCCATTCAGAGTAACAGAAAAGCCAACAGGGTTTCTAGCAGCGGATTATGAAAACTTAGTTGAAATTACTTTTGATACTCACTAAAAGAACATATTTGGTTTAGTTCCTGCAGACGTATTCTGGGGAAACCTATTTGAGGAATATTCTGACATATCCAAACAAGCTATAAGAATTATTTTGCTATTTTCAACAACTTGTTTGTGTGAATCAGGATTTTCTAGATACGCTAGCAGGAAAGCAAAATATCAGAAGCAAACTGGATGCCACACCGGATATGACAGTTCAATTACACGTCTTTTTTTTTATAAGAAACTCTAGTCGCTTGAGCTCGGAAACCTAAGAAACTACTGTAGTAAGCTCACTCTATTCTAAGAAACTGAGAAATTTTGTGAGCTAAATTTTTTCCCTCGTTGTTAAGAATATTGTGAAAGATTTGTCTTTTTAAAGCAAAAGAAAAGAAAAACGCCTTTTCAATGTAGTGTAACCCAGACCTTACATTTCGTGATCATAATTTTGGAACATTCGAATGGTTGTTTTCAAACGACGTTTATCATAAATTTCGAACGTTTAAATGTTTGCAAAGTTTAGTTTAAAATAAACTTTGCTACTAAATAGTAGCGAGTTAAAATAATAGTTGAGATACTGTATAACGTTCAATCATGTCAAAGCAAGCAACTTTGTTCAAATTTAACTTTACGAAGAAAGTTATGCATCGTAGTGAATGGATTATTGTCACAGCACCTACACCACCAACAAAAAACGATTTTAAGTTCCCTTGTGTAAAATGTAGGCCGTTATTCAAAACAAAAGGCGCTCAGTGGATGCATGAAAAATGGTGCATAAAAGAACCAGCATCTGCAAAGCAAATTTCGTTCAGCAACTCATCTGAAAAAAGTGAAGAACATTTTGGAGCTATTGCTAAGTCCGTAGTTGAAAACTTAGTCACTAAAATAGTACAAAACGAAGAAAAATGTATGAACGCATTGAAAAAAGAAAAAAGGAGCTCATATGATTTTGAGTTTAAATTAAAAGTCATTAATGAGCTAAAGAACAGTACACTTCAGTTGTGCCATGTTGCACAAAATTATGGAATCCATAAGTCTTTAGTGACTAAATGGAAACAGGATGAAAAACGTATTTGTAGCCACGTGGCTGAAGGAAGGGTGAAGAAGCTGATGAAGAAAGGACGAACAAGTAACAAGCATCACACTGTTTTTGTGAAACTTCACCAAAAATTTGTGAAAGCAAGGAGTCTTGGTATGAAAATTTCGTATGCTTGGATTTATGTTAATGCAAACAAAATCAATGCTGAATTGAACCCGAATGCACCTCGCATACCAAAAAGTGCTGCTATGCGTTTCATTAAAAAATACAACATTAAATTGAGACGGGTTCAGCGAAAGAAACAAATAAGAAAAGAAGGTTATGAAGAAAAAATGAAGGCATGGCATCGTTCATTAAGAGAGAAACTTATTAAAACTGGACAGTCAAAACCTACTTTTGACGCAAAGTGGGGACGTTTTCAGCCAAGCTGTAGATTTAACGTGGATCAAGTGCCACTGCCTTTCGCAATTGATAAGAAAGTAACCTACGAAATTGATGTGCCAAAAGCCAAAAAGAAAGAGCACAGAGTTTGGGTGAGCCAACCTGGAAGTGGGCTGGACAAACGCCAGTGCACACTACAAATCTGCTTTTCTGCAGAAGACAACAAGGTGAGAATAGCTATCTTATTCAGAGGCACTGGAAAACGAGTCTCAGAGGAAGAGAAAGCTGCTTATCATAAATCAGTTGATATATATTGGCAGCAATGCGCTTGGGCAGATACTCAAGTGAGTGTTGATTGGGTACGAAATACCTTAAGGCCTGCCGTGGAAAACCTTACCGAGTTTGTTTTATTTTGTGATAACCTGAGTGCACAAACATCTGAACAGTTCTTATCTGAGATCAAAGCACTAAATGGGATCGTATGGTTTGGAGTTAAAGATGCTACAGACATATGGCAGCCGGTAGACAATGGCTATGGCGCACTTTACAAGAGATTGATAGGCAACATCCAAGACGAGTGGCTAGAAAGAGAGGAAAACATTGATCTGTGGTGGGAAATTCTGAAAGAAAACTTACCGCGTCAGAACGTAGAATTTTGATCACACATTAGGTTGGTGAAGCCTATGAACGTCTGCAATCAGAGGAATACAATCAAACTCGATATCGTTGCTTTGAGAAAACTGGTTGCCTTATTACCTCCGATGGCTCAAATGATTTCAAAATTAAGCCTGAAGGCCTCCATGATTACGTTGTGCCAAAAACATTACCCGTTCAAATTTCTGAAAATGCTGCAGAATGCGTTGTTCCAGTGGCTGCACCAGAGCCTAGCGAAGTCTTAGAGAGTGATGTTGAGGATCCATTCGATGATGTTAGTGTATCAAATGGCAAACGCAAAGATGAGAAAACCGATCGTGTATATGATCACATAATGTCAAAGAGAAAAGTACGCGCTCTTTATGATAATGGATGGACCATAGCAATAAAAAAGCATAGCACGTGCAGTGGAGTAATAGTAACCGCGGGGTGAATGCAAGTAAAATACCACGGTAAAGGAATTGTCTCCAGTCATATACTAGCTGAGTAGCTTCAATTAAATCAATACACCCAATGTCGAATTAACCCTTACCACAAACCAACAAATAGTCTCCCCAATTTAAAAGTACGTCATCCAGTCATCAGCTGGTTACATGAATCCAACATTAAAGACATCAAGCCAGTTGGACTTTCCTCAGAACTTTCCCTTGGAAGTAATGACCATACGAACAAGGCCAATCAGTCATGGATGGCACAGCTCAAAATTCAAAACCGAATCAGAAAGGCAAAGGTCCACACTTGATCTTAGCCAAAATACAGAGACGAAATTCGCATTAAAACTTAGTACTGGGTCCTTTTTTGATAGCACAGGTATCCATCTATGAAAGACTTAAACAGAGCAGAGCGGACGGAACAAGTAAGCTTCAACAGAAAGCATGCAATATACCACAGAAAGCAAGACAAACGAATCGATTTCCGATTTCCCTCTACTGAAGGGTACTTTCTCTTGTTTGGGTAACAACCTTGATCACTCTCTGTTTTTCTTTGTTGCAATTAATTGTTGTAATCGTTGACAATCAGTGCCAAAGCATGCCAAACGTAATACTGCAAAAATTCTGGTATTTCTGGTATTATCGACAAGAGCTTAAGTTAAAGCCAACGTTTAAACATAAGAGTGGTAACCCACAAGAAATATGCTTGCTCCTGACATCCTGAGCAAAAAAAGCACCTCTTACAATTGCTTGTCTTTCTACAAAATTGATTAATTA
The DNA here is from genome assembly GCA_003991215.1 of Morbakka virulenta. NCBI lineage: Eukaryota > Metazoa > Cnidaria > Cubozoa > Carybdeida > Carukiidae > Morbakka > Morbakka virulenta. The sequence continues at coordinate 1,721,717 of RDPX01000122.1, forward strand.
ATATATAATACAATAATATATAATATACATAATAGTTTATATTATATAATCGAGTGGCTACATAGTTTTAGAGCAGAAATATAGGTGATTTACCCAACGACAATGTCTAAGAATTGACAAAATAACATGCTGTAACTCACAACTGCGACTGTTGATTTCTTTCCTAGTCCCGAAGGTCAGCAAGAAATACAAAGGAAAAACATTACCATTCTTAAAACCAGGAGCCCTTGTTACATTTCAGTTAAATTCATTTAGTGCACCTTATTCAAAATACTTGTATTTCACGTGTTTTTCTTCTACCCAGTGTACAGAGTGGAGGCACTATAATTAAAACGATATTTTTGTATAATGATTTCGCCTGTACTGTTTTAAGCTTTAATTACTTTCCTTTTTTTGAACGAGAAGTATGGATTTATTGTTTGACTTCCAAAAAATTCCGCAATAGAATAAAAGGAAATCACCTTAAGAGAAAAAATACGCATTACCGAAATAACATCAGTCCCAAGAGATGCCTTTGAAAATTTATGTTTTGATTTAGCCTCAGAAAATTTATCTGATAAGAAGACCCATGAAAGATCAGAATATGACCTAATCAATATGAAGTCAGAAAGGACCAGAGGATTTTTACATTAATGTTCCTTCCTTTAGCAAAAATTATCTTCAAAGGGATTGTATGAACTACAGAAACCATTCACCGTATACACCTGTCTTCTAACACCCTCATTTCATAAATTCTAATTAAAAGACACTAACTGTTGTAGAATTGTTAAAAACGAATATTTTCACAAAAATCAAGCTTATCAAATAACTCATATAACACTACAGTGACGTAAGTTGGTCGTATGCCCCCCTACCTTAGTTAACAAGCAGTCTAAATGTCTGATACTTTGGCTTTGAAATTTTTAATCTTATCAGCAAGTATTCTGTAGTTATTCTGTGCAATTTGGAGTACAGGGAAGTTATTTACTGATATTGTCATTAATTATGCATGATTCCGTCAATGCAAATAGATTATCACCTGCAAAATGTATTTGAATTTAGTTCCTTACTCTGCCGACAAAGAGCAATTTTTCTATCCGCAATACGATTGCTTTTATTGCAAGTCATACCCAGTCGAATCTCACTTTTCAAGGTCAAACGAAAGCTGCGTTTTAAAAAACTATGGTTTGTTTCAGTTAACTCTTATTTTCCCTCTTGATGGCCCTCTTTTGTTAAGTGGTTGTTGGTCCACTAACAAAAGAATAAATGTAAGATACCAGGCAACCTATAATATGGTGAAAAATGACCTGGGCAAAAAAAGATAATTTTCCTTCAGGTTTTGGTTAAACAGCTGTCTATTAACAAAGTTGGAAATATTTTTCTTTCCATCCTATGGCTTACCTTTGTACAGATTTAAGAAGTCACTCAATACTGATAGTACAATAACCTCCTTCTTTTGATATAATTTTTTTCAATCATGAAAGCCGTTAGAAAGTAACATTAATTGTGTCATCTGTCTCGATTTCATTACTGTCGATGGCAGTTTAAACTCACATCTCAGTTTGTACTTTGATATATTAATCTAAGAATATAGTTCAATACAAAAATAAATATGAGGAGTTGTATTTTGGTTTCGGTAAAGTTTTTTTACTGTAAGCATTACTGTATATTATAGTATATTTTTATCATTAGTAAAGATAAACAAAAAGAAAAATATTATACAGACTTCCTTTCAGTAAATTTCGTAGGCAATCCAGAAAACACGAAAATCTTGCTTGTCTGAAGAATACAAAGGGAATGCACCATATTGTTATGCGCCTTCTGTTATGCAACACGATACTACATTACCCACTTATAGCGTCAGAGGGATGGATGAAACTCTAAACGTAGACTTTGTGTAGTGTGTAAGAGGAACAAAAAATTCCATGTCTTGAACCTAATTCCGTTTGTTTCCGTTTTAAATCCACATATTTGAGTCTAAATAACTCCCTTAAGATCCCCTTCATTCTCTCTCTCTCTCTCTCTCTCTCTCTCTCTCTCTACATATATATATATATATATATATATATATATATATATATATATAAATTTCATCAAAGCAGGTAGTCGT
>RDPX01000122.1:1725585-1756657 GCA_003991215.1 Morbakka virulenta
ATATATATATATATATATATATATATATATATATATATATATAAATTTCATCAAAGCAGGTAGTCGTCTTTAAAAGTATATAAATTTCAACAACAAGGACATTTTGTATGATAGGACAAGCGACGAAGTAAATATACGAAAGCTTGTCCTATCATACAAAATGTATTTCTTGTTGAAATTTATATATATATATATATATATATATATATATATATATATATATATATATATATATATATATATATATCACTGATCGAAATCAGTGATCGAAAAGCTTCTTTTTTCAGTTGATGAAAAAGTACAGTTATATGACTATAACTTAGCTGTTTCATTCGTTTCAAATTTTATTTATTCACTGAGTTAGACGTCTGGAAGTTGAAACTATGCCCTACTACATGATCCCTCTCTTATTAGACACTCCTTTATTTAAATTTGGTCAAGGTTGCCCGGAACCTGTGTTGAACCAAACCTACTTGTCTGAAATCACCTACGGCTCAACAACAGTTTGGAAATAAAGTATCACAGGTCTCCCACAAACAATATTTGAGAATCACAAGTCCCTCACAACCAACGACGCCAACTGGCCCCGCTTTAATTAACACAGTGGCCTTATTCGATACCAAGGTGATTGATCATAAGGTGAGTCAACAAAGGAAGATGTGTTGTAAGAGAATGGCTGGTGGAGAAATCTGATGTTGTGAAAGAATTGTTTTTTATTTAACAAAAATTGTATTCCTTTTAAGGGCCATTCTTCACTATCATCTTTCAAGGCCATGAATACATTTCCTTGATTCATTTTTGTTTTGTATTTTTATTAACGTCCTAAGAAGAGAAACCACTATTGCACCAACCACTCCAAACCTTTGTTTACTAATCATTTAAGACTTATATCCACCAAGTATTAGAAGAACAGTTAAAAAAATAATCAAATGTGGGTAGAACAAATTTAGTTCAAGTTAGTTTCCTACTGTGAGGATAACGATTTTACACTGAAAGTAAGAAACTAACGCCATCCAAGAAGCAAATTCGTACAATTGTATTGGTAACGACAGGTGAAAAATAAAAAAGACTGAAAAGAAATAAAAACGTTTAAAACCACTTTAATGACAAAAAAAGACCATCTTGTTAACATGAGTGGGCTGCTAAGTCATGATGTGTCCAAATCAGAGTTTGAATTCAAACTCGAGTGTATTATATCATATTCTAAATGTAAATTGAAGGAAGGATATTTTTGATTTTCTTGCTTTCATGGGTAGGTAGTAAATGGTGGATTTTAATTGACTAATGATTGTCGCTTATTGCAAGGTTTTAAATTGTCATTTGGGTGAATTTAATCAGCGCACGATTTTTGTCAGTGTCTATCGATCCATGTTAAGGACGTACCTTTCACGTACCCCCACGTCACAATAGGACCTTCTTACATTTTTTCACAAACTGCTTCGACATAAGGGTGGTAAGACGTCCCTTGTATGAGGAGTTTGTAAATGATCTGATTCTATTTTAGCCATCGGTGATTTTTTTAATCGCCAAAAATTCTTACTTCAGCTGTAATGGTCGTCTGGTCTCTCACAGCTTTATTCAATTTCTGTATCACAGACGAATAGTACTAACCTTCTTGCAGGTCTGTATCTTGAATTCCCAATCTTTATTTTTGACAGAAATACTACAGAGACCCCTAATCTAAACTTAATCGAACGTTTTGGGGAACACATTTTCTCAACCTTTCAGGACAAAACTGTCACTGCTTTTCCAAAGAAGTCTAAATAAAAATTAGAAAATCTTAAAAGCGGAAAAACCTAAACAAATTTGAGATGGCAGGTATTTCTTTAATGTCATCCCACAAGTTAGCTTTATATAACTTGAAATACACAATATAAACCAAGATCAGGCTGCATAAGATAAGTTTAGTCCAGATAGATCAAATTGTATGCTACAAGAAAAAGGTTGAAATTTGATAATAACACATAGGTTTTTGATTTTCAAATAAAACGTTTAATCACCATCCTNAAACTTAATCGAACGTTTTGGGGAACACAGTTTCTCAACCTTTCAGGACAAAACTGTCACTGCTTTTCCAAAGAAGTCTAAATAAAAATTAGAAAATCTTAAAAGCGGAAAAACCTAAACAAATTTGAGATGGCAGGTATTTCTTTAATGTCATCCCACAAGTTAGCTTTATATAACTTGAAATACACAATATAAACCAAGATCAGGCTGCATAAGATAAGTTTAGTCCAGATAGATCAAATTGTATGCTACAAGAAAAAGGTTGAAATTTGATAATAAAACGTTTAATCACCATCCTTAATTCCTGGGCAAATCAACCTCAAACGCTTGTGATTTAAGATTTAAATCAGATGCGGCAAAGAGCGAAACAGGCCGGTTTGAAGAGGAACAGCTAAGGTAAGATATTCTCTCAATTTCAACCTGAAAGGACCGCTAAATCTCGCATAGAATGAAGACAACAATGCACAAACTGGAGGTAAATTAAATGGCGATCAGAAAAATACCTAAAAATGGAAACTACAACAGATATTAATAGAGAAAGCAGGTGCAAACTGTGAGATATGAACGCCGGCGGATTCAACCTGGAAAATTTTGTCTTCACTTGCTGGATGAAGCCATTACACCATTTGAAAAACAAACAAAAAACAACAACAAAAAAGGAAAGAATAGCTGTTATTAAGAAGAAAATGCCACGGAAAGCAGAATTGGTAATCAGAGAATTGGTATCGTAACTCGTAAGCAACCTTTCGAGATTGGTAGATTTTGTTGCCTCTGTAAATACAACAATTTGGGTTTTCGTAGTGCTACGAGTTTAGGTCATAAGATACTGAGCAATGCGATTGAGTTTGGTGAGGAATTCAAAAAAGTGTGCAGCAAATGAGAGATTAAAACTCCATTATGGACTTAAAAGAAGTGTCCATATGAACTTAAAAACAACTGAACAAGAAAGACTTGCTTTCACTGTAGCCTGACTGTTGCCTGAAATTTTGACTGATTTCAATCTTTTTTAGAAGGTGATGGGTTTGTAGCTGAAACTGATCCTTACTTACGGTAGCCCTGGTAAAGAGCGGGGCTATATTTTCACAGAGCTCTATCATTGAAAGTCCAGAAGAAAGAGGACAGAAGATAGTAAACAAAGATGGTAACCAAGCAACGCATCTTAAACAGCAAGGCCTACAAATACTGAGACACGTAACTGGCAATGCTGAGAATTGATTTCCCACCGCCAAGGAAAAAAATAAGTATAATTTACCAATAGAAAAACAAAATTGTTGCTAAGTATGCTGAGATTGTAGCTCAAAAGGTGCTGTTCTGAAGTTTACAAAAGATTTTCCAACTCTTCTGAGAGCACTTTTCATCTTCAGGCGAAGCTATACAAGTGTAGACCTTCAAAGAGCGTAAAAATACCAGAAATAGGTTATATAATCAAGTAGGCCTACCTTTTTATGCAATCAAGTAGAATTAAAATTATGCGGCAAAGTTATTTTTTTACAAAAACTATTAGCTGTGTTATAAACGATGTAATCAAAGGGAGTCAACTTTGCTTTAACATAACATCTTAAACCGGTAGGGTGATATTGCGGTTACTCCGGCTTGGATGACGTCCTTGTGCCAGCAAATAAAATTCTCCATGCATATTTTAACAAACTTTCGACCAGTTTTCAAGGTGTTCCACGAGATAAAAACTCCTTTCTCAATGACGTTATATTCCTGGTGATTTTATCATTAATGTGGACCAGACACACTCAAAATCTGTGCCAACAGAGCTCACAGTGGCATTGAAAGCATCCAAATACGTTGCAAGGGCAGTTATCAAAGACAAAAGGGAGGGAGTTATAGTCACCCTTCATTAAACACTGAAAATATATCTTTTTGTCACTTCCCAGCGTTGATTTCCTGTGGGTTTCTGCCTCCATTCACCCTTTCTTTTATGCCTTGTAGAGCTCCGAACCTTTGAAAAACAGCAAAAAGCACCAATGAGTGGGGGTTACTGAATTATGATCCATCCTTTGGAGCTGTTGAACAACACAACTAACAATGTATTTGTGACGTATTAAAGAAGATCGTTTGGAGATTATCTTGCGTCATCACTCACCCAAGCGGGAAATGAAGCGGGAATGAAGCAAATTTACAAAAAACTGAAACAGTGTATGGTGGTGAGTGACAAGGTCGGGCTTGAGAGCTGTTGGAATTAATTACGTTGTGGCAGCTGCTCGTTGGAATAAAAATTTGCAAATTGAAACCATTTTAAAAGAATCGATAGCTCTGTATAAAAAAGTTTCAACAGCCTGGCTTCGACACCCATGTATTCATTTCTTAAACCTAGAAACATTGCAGTCTAAATTCTCAGAGGTGGTTGAGATCCAAGGCAAATTATTGTCTACATTAAATCAATATTCTTTTAACAAGACCTAACTTCGCAAATAAGTACCGTCCCCTAAACAGCACTGCATCACCAGAAAGGTAGTGTGCAGTTTGTATGTAAAATTTGATTTAATTTTATTTTTATCCCTCTTTTAACTTTTGAAATAAACACTGCTTTCCAATAATCGTGGTCCTCTAATACCCGCCGCGCCTGAAACAAAAATAATTAAATTATCATTGAGGCGCTTATAAATGTAAATATACCTTGCTATGAAAAGTTACCTTCGTATTGAGACTGTGCATGCTTACTGGACGTTCTACGATCCTAACCGATTTTGAAACTGGACTTTGGGTAAACCGGGTGTGGTCGCCATATCTAGGAATGTAACTGGTAATTGCAATGTAATTTTTTAACCAGTATAATCCACACATTTTGGTTCAATTAAAATATATGGTCTGTTAATTGCCCTTTACATAAACATACCTTTATGATAACGTCTGGAAAAGGCTTGTGTATTTGTGTCAACCTTATGTAAATTACTGAAAGTCGGGGGTTAAAGTGGATAGGAAAAAAGCAGATGAATTCTATCATCATAAGGAGGAATTCGAGCCAGACACTGGAATGGGCTCTCTACGTACGATACTAAAATAATTAACTCATTAACTGACTAATTGAAAATAACAAACCTTATGTTTTTCATTTTCAACGATCTACTGTTGCCAAATAAGGAGAATATGCAGCAGAATATCTTTGAAAAGATCACCCTTTCAAAGTGGTAAATAAGGATCAGAAATAAACAGCATTTGAACAGCACAAAACAAAGAAGATAACAGTGAATTTCTAAACACTAAACAAAATGATTGGAAGGCATCCAGCAAGAGCAAGTTTGCGATGTATAAACGGGCGTCTGCAGGGGGCGGGAGGTGATTAAAAATACGCAATAGAAAGGCCTAAAAATGGTCAAGATAATAATACTTAAAATAAAAATTACAAAATGTGCACAGAAAAAAAGTGCTGTTAATATGTCACATGATATAAGTAGAAGCGTCCATTACTAAAGATATGAGGGGAGGGCGAAAGCTGTGTTCGAGCGCTGACCACAATACTACCACTTAACGTCTTTATAATGAAAACCTTTCTTGGGTAGTTCCATGCTCTCTCTCGACCACAGCGTTTGTTATTTTCTCACCTCCTGAGGAATGGACGCCCTACTTAGATTTGAAAATAAATGAGTCATTGGAATCATTTAATATAATATATTAAATGATCCCAAACCCACTGTTTTATATTCCTAAACTATCCTTTTAAGACGTGGCGTCAAATTCTATTTCAAAACATTGCAAGTGTAAGACATAAGACACCCTTCTGGAAAAAATAAGCACACGAGTACAAACGCTTACAGGGAACGAGAGGGAGTTCAAAAGCATACGCCTGTTGTTTGATGAAAGGCATTTTCGTTTGAAAAGATGTAAACCAGGAGGGGTTGAGGTAAAGATTAGCTAAGTTGGCGGGTTACGTAAATTCTGAACCTCTGCTGTTACAACGAGGATCACAAAAATTAGTGCTCTTGCTTGTATTCTCCTTGAACTAATATCCTTTTACATTCATAATTCTTTACAGATGCCAGAAAAATTCAACTAATAAGTCATTGATAATGGAATCCTAGTTCTCCGAAATTCTGAAATTATGCATAGTTTTGACTCCACAAAATATACTTCAACTTGCACATGTTTAAGCACAAAATGCAAATATTTATATTTACACAAACGTGAAAGTTTGTAGCTCCTCTTTACAATAAAATCTTCCTAGATCTTACTCTTGCCCTTGGTTTATTCCTATTGTCTCAAAAACCCAGCAGTATGTGATCCAAAAACATAATAAGCAAGACCACACAAAAGGTGCTATTTTCTACTTTGATTAAACTTTAAAGTCTAACTAAATAGAGTCTAAAAAAGGATATATATTTGTTCAAGGTAAAGAGGGTTTTTTTAACTATCGAAATGGGTTTACTCTATACTTGGAGACTTGTAAACGGGCAACGTTTGATTTGAGGAAGGTAATTAGAAAGGCAGATAAATTAGGTTCATCTGATTAGTGGTCATTCCGTGAGTGAGGAGTTAAAACCCCAGGCTACACGCATCTATCCAAAAATGCCCCTGCAGCTTAATGTAAACAAGTGAATATATGTTACCGTGGTCTCCAAAGCATAAATACAATTCTACCAAAGCAATTCTTGCCCTTTTTGAAAAGCTTGTTCCTCATCAAGAAGGAGATGCTTGTGCGGCAGTAATTTTCGTTTACTGTGAAGACAATAACACAGACAAGGCCCACCATCTAGCCTTCCTTCCTGCACTTTAAGAGTGTTCATGGAAGGACCTAGGAAAACACTGGTCATATAAACATTCAAAACAAAGGCTCGAATGGTGAATTTTATTCATTCTAAGTTTAGGATTACCAAACAATTAAAAATCTGTAAAGAAACAGTAAAAAATACATGAACAAAGAACTGGAAATTATACTGTTTGCAAATGTCCTAAAAACCACTTTTTCAAATCCTTTTTTTCATTTCTGTTCGGTTTTGAGGCTGCTGTTGTAAAGGGTATTTATTGTTTAACCAGACAATGTCTTTGTTAGATGCTGTGCGCTAACGTAGTACAATTTGTGTGAGTTCATCAAGAATATAGATTACTGTACAACTGCACCTATCATGAAGCCATTGCTCCTCATCAATATTTCAATTAAATACAACTAGGAACACTACTCTGTACTATCACCTCGGAACTTATTTCATTTTGTCATGCCTATAGGCGTAGGGCTGACATCAATTTGTGACTGGGGGGTCATAACAAATAGGGATAACGCTTTTTCCTGGATATAATAAGGTTGATGTTCATAATAGATTGGAATAATGATACGGATTGGACTTAAATTATACAGACATTTTCAAAACCAACCAAATAGCCAATATATTGGTACTTTTCCATTAACTAAATTTGTTTTAAGTAAAGGCCAAAATTAACATTAAATTAAATTTATTACAATTTCTATAATACGTGGAAACACATACAGTGTTATGTTTGTATTTCAATTGCTGGAGTTCTTCAACGTACGGGTACGAGTTAGGATGCAAAATGTCTGAAGGGATAAACTCTGAACCTAAACTGCATAAATTACAAGACATCTGTAAGTGGTTAAGGATTTCAAAAAGCCCCTATAGAGTGAACTAAAGTCCCTCCAAACCAACGTTTTTAACCACAACAAAGTGAAAAAAAAATTAATAAGGTGCCCAAGTCCTTAAAGACAGGTTCCTTTGACAGGGGTTGACGTAATCGTCGAATATCAGACAGAAATTTAACTCTTGCATCTTCAACAAAACAGAATGTCATTTAAATAGATATCCTGATAAAAATGTCAATGTTCACTACTAATTTTTCATTAAATATTAAGAAGGGGCTTTCATTTACCTATACCCATTGTCCACTAAGCAGCTTTGCCAAAGTAAATTTCTTAATACGAGCAGTATATACGTTAGAAAGAGCAGTATATACGTTAGAAAGAGCAGCATTCAAATAGTTTCTAGTGGTTATCTAAAAAGCCCATTAAATTCTCAAGAGTTACTGCTGTTCTTTTTAGGAGGGAGGGTTAAAATGATTATTTACAAATCTAACTCTAAAATACACAAATATCCTGACTGAAAACCTCTGTACGTCTTCGTTAAAATATTGTCTTTTTCGTAAATCTTAGCTTTTTCCAAGCCAAATAATTATCCTCATCAAAGTAATTTTCTGCTACCTGAGATGCAGCTTGGGAACCATCAACTGGAGCTTCGAATTTGACTTTGTTTGGGCATGCAGCTTTGGATAACCTTTTTAACAACTTGACTCCATTCTCATTAGTTGCAACACTACTTCCGATGAAATGGATGACAGATTTGGAAGGATCTAGTTTACTCATCATAGTCCCAATACATTGTATAAATTTACCTAAGCTTGGGTCATTTTCAAGCTTTTTACTGGTGAGTGCCTTCCCTTTTAGTAAATACACAACTCCAGATTCGCTCGGACATACAATTCCTATCATTTTGGCCTTGCTTTCTGCTCTGTACGTCGTAAGAATTTGATGAATCTCTTCTTGTAGTTCCTCAAGAGCTATGTTCCCAAAATCATACACAATGCAGTGGACATCACTGAGTGCTGCATCTCTAAGAGTATCTACCTCCGGCATATTCGAGGCAAGCAATAAAATGGTTTGTGGGCAATAGTCGTCCCCAAGCGTAGTCATTTCTTTTTGTTGTTCTCCTTGCCATCTAAGATTACTTATATCATCCTGGTAGTGTTCAAAACTTTCTTTCGTTTGACTTCCAATTTTCATCTCTGTTGAAGGTTTTTTGAATTCAGGAGGAAGATGTCGCCAAGGTCTATCAATGTTTTTATCATCAGATCCTGATAATTTCTTATCCTCTCCCATCTTTTCCTGTGTATCTAAACCAAGAAAACTTCTAAAACCCCTCTGAATTTTAATAGCAGCTTCACTTCTCCTTTTAACAACCTTCCGAACCTATTTAAACAAAGAAATGAATTGAATAAAAGTAACACTCTTAAATATCATTCAAAAGTTTTGATTTATTGTGTCTTGAAATAACAAAGAATTATTACGTCTCAGCAAACACATTAACGAGCCTGCTGCTAGCTACTAAATACTGTCTGCAAATCTCAAAAGTAAAACTTTTTACACATATACCAAAACAAAATACCAGCACTTAGGAAATACAATGTAATAATTACCTTCAAATTATCGTATTAGCCCCAAACCGACGTATTCACAAGGACCAATAAATAAATAGCAGGCAATACAAAACAAAATGTTAAAAACCGCTTTCAGTTTTTTAATTGTAGCTTGTATTTGTTATTATTGAAAGTTATAAAAAGAACTATGGTTTTCTCCACCCTTATCGATTGACAATTGTGTGACGGATAAAAACAGTAAAACATTTTCTAACGTAAATTTCAATCCGAACTCTTCGTAATGAAAATGGTAAAATTACTGAACGTGTTTTAAAACCAGTAAAAGCCTCAGTTGAAGTTCTAATGCCGAGGATGATCAAACCATAAAATAACTTTGTACAAGGCTCCGTCATTCAAATAATAGGAACAAAAAATCTAATCTCGTGGTCTCAAAATGGTCCATCCTACAAAGATGTGTCTTAAGAGACAAGCAATCCTGTGTCGTCTTTGTCTACAAGCTTTCAAACAATTTTCAATTAAGTATTTTTATTCGTTTTATTGCAAGAGGCTCTAGGGAGCTTTTCAATCCTTACAAATCACGTAAATTTTGGAAAACAAAACAGCAGTACCTTTTCTCAAAAACAGTAAACTCACAAATAAACTTCGACAATGACACAAAGATCACATTCGATAGTTTCAAGCTGCAAAGGATATGGAAAGTGGAACCAAAAATTAGTAGAAAATATAACATAGGAAACTGGGTCCGAAATATTGCCTATGGTTGTCTTGGCCACATGTTAAACCAAATGAGGTATTTCCTTTATAAAATAATTTTTCAATCTAATCGTCCACTCGATTATGCCATTATTTTCCCAAACCCTTACCGTCCAGACCTCATCCAAAAATATGCCTCTTGGTAACTGCTTAAAAACCACTCTGGACCATTCGGGCTTGGGTTTGAGACCTCCACTGCAGGGAAACAAATCTCGCTCTTTATTATAATTTTTGTCTGAATGTTTATCTGTCCAGGACTGAACATAAAGTTTGTGGCCTGTTTACTGCAAGTTTAGAATTAATGACTGGTTTCGAACGGGCCAACTAGCAGACCAAGTGGTTTTAAATGCCCTTCTAAATTTCTCATGTTCCGGACGGCATCAAAAGTATTGCCGTAATTAATCAGACCAGCCTGTTGTCTTCAATTTTCAAAAATGCGCCTGAATAAAAAAGGTAGCCTTCTTGAAATCTGAAAAGACTGTTTCTACTGAGCTTACGTATACATTGGAAACAAATATCTACATCATTTTGTTTCACATGCCAAAAATCACTGTAATATTGCTCTGACAAACGCGGCACTCCTGTTAACGTTTATCTTTTATCCAATTTTTATCTCTACACATTGGATACTTGTCTAACGACCATGAGAGGTAATAGTATAGTATCAAATGGAGATATTTTTCCAATAACTACATCCATGCAATACCAAGGAAAAGATCAAACTGCACCTATTAGTGTTGATCCCTTCTCAAAAGTTGACTTTACCTCCAAAGAATTCAGTTATGTATTTTGTCAACTAAAGCCTCCGGTATTGCTGGATACCGGAGTAGGTGGCTATTTTTCTGGCTTTAATAAATGCTGTTCGTCCGCTTACCAGGGCCATGGAAATGCTTCCAGAAGAGCAAAATTAATGATGTTGGTCATGTGCTGTGTCTAGAGCTATTTCGTCGCGAGAACTAACCCCTGGACTAAATTTTGGCTAAAACAAAGATACTTGACGCACTGTTTGTAAAGTTGTTTGTTGTTTACTTCTGTGTTCATTTATGACATGGTGTTTGACAAAACATGTCTTTATGCGTTTCATTAAATGTCTGATTCTGGTAATCGGTATGAATTAAGTTCGACATTAAAAGAGGTCCTCCAATATGTTATTACAACGCTAGGTCCAAGCAAAAAAATTGCAGCAACCAGTATAATAACTTATTTTAGTATCCATTTTACGGGCCAGCAAAGAACAAAATCAAACAATACAAGATTCAAAAGAAATAAAATTTGCTTGTAAAGACTGCCCGTAGAAAATGGACAAAGGTCTACGACAAGAAATTGTTTTTCCATCTTTCCAAAGCTTGCAGTGACTTCGGCCTAACTATAGGATCAGAGGAAACAGTGATTATACACAAGCCTGCATTTTCTTCAAAAGCCAATAGGCTTGTAAAGCGAAATCCACCAGAACAGCAGCTATCTGATTCTTCCGTTAAAGTTGATCATAACTACCTAAAATTTGTAAAACTTTCATTTATTTGGGGTGCAAGGTGAACTCGATAACGAGGTTCTTAAGTTTTAAGCTAAAACAATGCATGACTGGTTCCCCGTTCCCTGAAAATCAACCTTTTAAACTTCCCGAAGTGATCTTTTTCAGTCGCTTTTCCTTGAGTCAACACATTGAAATGATTGGCAAGTTTGTACCAGTAGAAGACGGTTCTCTATATTGTGCTGTTTATGTTGTGATGTTTACATGACATTAGTCAGAGCTTGCCTTGAGTATTGTCATCTTTGGGCTGGGGATCATGCCTGCTCTCTCAGCTTTCTTACCAGAATTTAATATCACATTGAAAAGATCAGCGGACCTTCTCTGGCTGCTTAACTTCACCTCCTTCGTTATCATGACATTTGAACTCTCTCTATATATTATAGGTACTTCAATGGGAATTATTTCAATGGGCTTTACTTTCATGTTCCTTCCTTGACATTTTTCAGACGGTTCACATGTCTTAACTACAAGTGCGCATCCGAACACTATTTACTGTCTTGGAACCACTTTGTAGAAATTTTGGCTTTATTATCAGCCTCTTTCTGCGAAAATTAGTTTGGATACCAGAATTTAATGCTTTGCAAATCAGCCTGCGATAATCACATTAGAGCCTATGGACTATTTAGAGTTAAACTGCTTTATAGTCTCATTGAACTGACGGAATACAAAATGGGCAAAGAAATATCTGACGCCAGTATATCCAAATATTCTATGTGTTACTGAATGCAAAAAAAACAGAGAAGCACAGCTATAGTTATTTAGTGGTCTCGAGATATCCCAAATAAAACTACCACTCGGTTGGTGAAATTTGATATTGCGGAGTTTTACCCGTTAATATCACGAAAAGAGCTGAATAAGGCCATTGCATTTTTATAGGGCATAACCGATCGATTATACAAGTTACAGAAATTATTCAGCTGTCTCGTAAATTACTACTGTTCACCTGCAAAGAAACATGGGTCATAAAGGTGGGAACACAATGTTTCATGAAACAATAGGTCTTTGTTATGGAGCTGAAATCTGGGACATTGTTGGTTTTTATCTATTTGACAAGTTATACAATCATAAAACATGTATTGGAGTTCACAGAAACTATGGTTTTGCTACTCTACTTAATGCCAAAGGCCCAAAACTTAATAAATTTAGAAAGTTTTTATTTTCAAATCTTAAGGACTTAGCATAACAATGGAAATCAATTTAAGCAGTACGGTCTTCCTCGATGTGACATTCAACCTTTTGTCAACGAAATACTACCTGTACAGAAAGCCTCATGGGAATTTTATGTATATTTATGCCAGTTTAAATCATCCTCCCACAATTGTTAACCAATTGCCAAGGATTGTGAGCAAGGGGGGGGGGGGTATCTGACCTTTAGTGCTCTGAAGAGGAATTTGGCAAGGTAAAATCACAACGCGAGTCTGCCCCAAGATATAGTAGATTCATAGTATCAATAAAATACGAAAAAGGTCCTATGCACACCAATAGTTGTGTTGCCACTAACAGACAAAACAGAAAAATTAAAATTATTTGGATTAATTCACCTTAAAATCACCAAGAGGAAACAAATATTGACCAAGTGTTTCTCAAGCTAATTAGGTAACACTTTTTAAAAGGCCACAAACACAACAAAATATTTAACAATAATACCCTCAAACTGCGTTACAGCTGCACTCAAACCACCCAAAACATCATTAAACAGCACAATGCCAACTCTTTAAACAGCACAAGTAGAACACCCAATCTAGAACATGCAACTGTAGTGTTAAGTCAGTATATTCAATGGACCATACATGCTTTCCTGGGTGCACATATTGAACAAAGCAGAAGTTTAACTAAGCAGTGAGCAAAATGTATATTATGACATTGATGAGAAGAGCTCTAGTGGGAGGCACAAAAACCATACAAAATATCTTTTAAGCGTAGTAATATAGTGGAAATCGAAACCTAGTTTCCAATCCATTTGCGTCACAAAGTCCATATTGTCGGTTGGGCTTTTAAGTTTGTTGGCATCCTTTTTTTACGACTAGCAAGGATGGTAATCATCATACAACTTAGGTAGCACATTTACATCAAAGACTAGATTAGTATCCCTAAGTCTTTTGAAGGCAAAAGGTTTTGGAACCTACATAAAAGTAAAAGAAGTACTTATCTGGGTTGAAAACATAAAAAATGAAAAACTACTCCAAAACCCAAATTAGTGTGAACGTATCCATTTAGATTCTGGGTTTGACGAGTTGATCTCGAGAGAGTTTTTTTTCCTAAGGAAAGCAGATTAGCTCTCTTATTTTCATTTTATATATATATATATATATATATATATGGGCGATGTGAAAATCGACCAAGATAGATAGATAGATATATAAAAGAGATATAATAAGTAATAATAAGTTGGAGTTCCAACTTATTATATCTCTTTTATTACGCTCTGCATTTATTATCGAGCACTCTAATACACTTAACCGAATCGAAAGCAACATATATATATATATGTATATTGTGTGTGTACATNCATTTAGATTCTGGGTTTGACGAGTTGATCTCGAGAGAGTTTTTTTTCCTAAGGAAAGCAGATTAGCTCTCTTATTTTCATTTTATATATATATATATATATATATATATGGGCGATGTGAAAATCGACCAAGATAGATAGATAGATATATAAAAGAGATATAATAAGTAATAATAAGTTGGAGTTCCAACTTATTATATCTCTTTTATTACGCTCTGCATTTATTATCGAGCACTCTAATACAGTTAACCGAATCGAAAGCAACATATATATATATATGTATATTGTGTGTGTACATTGATTTGTCATTTAGGACCGGGAGTTTAAATTTTTGATATTTTGATTTCCTGGAAGCAGGTATGGAAATAATGTCCCCAAACCACTTTGAACTGAAATATTAAAACCATGCCAAAGGGTTAAGAATGATCAAATGCAGATAAGGTGTAGTAACATGAAATTCTGGGAATGTCAGAATTTCATGTTTCTTTCTCACTTCGCATTGTGCACGGTTACAAGAAAAAGGCAGGGTAAGTGTATTTTTTAAATGGCGTTGCATATTAACTCTTTTAATATTGCACCTCTGGAATTAAAAACTGTATGCATGTATGCTATACGGGTTCAGTATATTATCTATATATACAAAGGTGTCATTGAGACTAATAATACGCACATCATCTTAAATCTAACTTCGATACATATACTTTCCCAAGGTTATTTTCCGTTCAAATTTATGTAGTGGTCTTTTTAACGTACTCTTTTGACCGTTTTGAATACTTTTTGAATGACTGTCACCCATGAAAAATAAATCTTTCACGCTTCATAAACAAATAGAAAACGTGTGCTGACAATAATAGTAACGGCAGGTACTTGTAAACATCAAGTAGCAAAATACTTATTTACCTGATGTCCACGTACATTCTTCTGAATGACGACAGCGGCTTCCTTTTGTTTCTTAAACTGTTTTCTCTTTTGGTAGCCACGAACACGGCTTTGAATGGTTGTTGCAGCCACTCCATGTTCATTTACGATCTCCGTTGGCTCTGAGCTTTTGTCAGGATGCGAAGCTTCAGAAGATTCTGCGTTTTGACTCACTTCTGTTTCAGGAGCCGCTGAAGTTGTAGTTTTCTCATCATGAGATGAACTCCTTCGTCTTTGGTCAGAATCACCATCGTTGGTAGCTTCGTGAAGTTGATTTTGTCCTTGAGATTTCTTGTTCCCTTGATGAAATGCATGCACTGCTTGTGTTTTGTGTAGTACAGTTTTCTCATTAACTCCTTTTTTGCGTGAAATTATTGCCCCCATGTTTCAGTTCTCTTTCCTACATTCCAGTTTTCAACCGTCTGAAGAAAAATTGTGATACTTTACCTCTGCACAACTAAAGTAAATTGTTGAGACGAAAACAGAACACTGTCATTACATTCTGGACATCCAAAGCGACTGTTTCATGCCAAACACAATTTTTTTTTCTTTGGCAACCAGTTGAAAAGAAATAAACAAGACAATACATATCAGTTCATTTGAATTTTTTTCGTTATTTACGTCATACTTGGTTTATTTTGTGTATCAGCAGACAAAAGAGCTTTTGCTTGCTGTTCAAAATGTCTTGCAATGCAAACATGTCATCACATCGATAGCAAAAGGCTGATAAAAATTTGTCGTTTTCACTGTGAAGCAAGAACCACACCAGGCTTTTGTGGAAATTCTACGAGGGTGTGAAAAGCTTTTGAAGACAAGAATTTATGTTTATCCTTCTCTTAAATTCTACGAACAGCTGCGTATGAAGGGTAAAACAAGCGAATGATCACCATATGAGAAATTAAACGTCACAAAATACGCCTTCCCACCCGGATTCTTTCACTTTGTCCCGACAGCGGTGGTCTTCTGTCATGGATAGGTTGGGATGAGTGTGATGAATGGGACATAATGCCATACCAACAAATGTCAAGCTATTATTGTATAGCAGGTTAAAACCGTAACATAAAGCAAACTATTTCACATAAATGTGCATATTTTCCTCATACCTAACTCAAATTTTTGTTGTTATTCATTTAGTACGGACAATTGTATCTTGTTGTGTCATATCATTTTATCGAGGACTGACAGGTGGGCGTCGAAGCCTCTTCCCAGTCCAAAGCCAAGTGGTAGGTTACCTCTGTTTTGGGATATTTGGATTCATTTGGAGACCATCTGTATTCTATTAGTATATATAACAACTACAAAACAAGGATGCCGGCATAAAATACTTCTAAAAAGAGCAATAACGGGGGACAAATTCCAAACTAAAACCAACCTATTTGTGGCACGAGTCTTATTTTCACATGTTATATAAATCTGGGAATTTTTTTTACACATCTTTCGTGTGCTGTTTTAGTTGAAAAGTTTAGTCTTGTTGATTTTAGTTTTCGTTCAAGGTCCTCATCCAAGATATGAACGATTGGTACATTTTTCGTGAAGATTAAGTGCTTGCATGGAACCCCCAAACCAACTTGTCTTTTTCTTTTGCCAGTCACTACTGAGTAAGCAAATTTTAAATAAAAAAGTGATAGATTAGTCTCGATAGATCAACTGGTACGTGCCCAACCAGTTCTTCAGCTTCATTTCTTCTTATTATTATTCTGCTGTGAAGTCCCACGGAAAACCGACCTTACTCTTTTTCTAACGCTTCAGAAGAGGAATAAAAACACAGCAAGTGGTAACTGAAATCTATATCCCGTAGAATAGTGGTACTGTCGGGAATCGGACACTATATTCGTTTAGAGACTAGTTTGTTTAGTTACGTAACCTTTAGTTTAAGTATTTAAAGAAACATTTCCTAATCAGCATGCAAGAAGGAATGTACCAGAAGAGACGAGTCAGCTCTATTGCATCATGAACATCAGCTGACTATGACGTCAGCATGACTGAGCATACCATACATAACTTGTAGAACTTCTGTCATATGATATTCTATATTTAGATAAGTTAGAGTATATAAACTGTGATTTTGGACGGAGTAGTTAGTTATTGTAAACTTTTAACAAGTGAAGAAGAGAGTTACGGGAGTGTGATACTGAATCTAAACAGCAGAGTTGTTTTGTCGGTGTTCTAGTCACTACAGTACAGTGTATCATTAGTGAGATGGTGGTCAACTCCTTCAAAGAATGTCCAATTACAATCGTGATGAATGGTAGTGAGGATGATCAAATATCTTCTCTGAAGGCAGGAAAGCTCTGTCACGCAGGACCAAAACTACTGGAGGCAGAAATAAAATTAATGAGCAATTCTACGTAATCAAAGAGCGACTCCCACCAGTCAGAGAAAAAGTCTTGGGCCAGCTGGACCTCAATTTCGGGGACAAGGGTTGTACAATAGAGGACTTGCCTGCCATTAAAATTTGCTTGAAGATCAAGGTAGTTGTGAAGGATACTACAAAAAGGCCTGATCTGACAGTCTGACAAATACAACAGTGCCTATCATATTGAATTTGTAGGTGATAGTAATCATGCAGGCTTTGCTGGGGCACCAGAGTTTCTCTGAAAATTTAGCAGCATTTAGCTTTGATACTGTAGATAACGAAGAAGATAACGGGTGGTTACTATGGTCCTGGCTGAACAGGAATCCATTAGTCGTGTCTGGTTTATGGACCAGGAGGTCATGTCACAGACGGTGGCAAAATGGTGACACCCAGAAGTATTCATTGGACTCTCAAAGAAGCTATTTGTGATAAAGTGGGTATATTCCCTCGAGATGATCTGCTTAAATAGATTATACCATGTGGCTATTGACAGCTTCTGTCAAGGTGCACCTGCATATGTACCACCTAACACCAGTCAGCTTAATACTTGCCCTGGCAACTATACCGTTGATTAGAGCAGATGAGTCTTTGACACCTGGAGCTCAAATGGCAGACTTTTTCTGCCTGTAATCAGTCTATTCAGCTGGAATGCTCCCAGCATTGGTCGAAATCAGAAAAAAACTATAGGAGCAGGGTCTGCAACTCCTCTGACATGAATTATCGACTTTCTAGCCTTGAATCCCGCCTCCCAATTCTCTACAGTGTCCATTTGTCCACCCACGCCCTGATTGAACCCTTCCAGTATCCCAACAGATTCTGCCCTGTTCTTGTTCTTTGACAGTAGATAGATAATGGCCTGACTGTATGGGTAGCCACTGTTCCCATCTGAAATACGCACATCGTTAGCATAGAAAGTGATCGTTTGGCACAGCGTTGCCGCAAATAGGTTAACGAGAGAGTAGTTATCTTCTGCCACAATGCTGCCGGATGGTTTGGTAACACAAAACTGGACCTCAAGTCATTTGACTCACAGAGTCCAGTCTTGTAAAGGCCAGCACGTGTCTCCACCTCGACATCAGTAGCTGTGCCATGAGCTTGTGTAGGGTTGAAGACTTTCCAATAGCCGGAGCTAATCTCGTTGTCTTCTTGGGTGGGAGAGGGACAGAACAGAGGCCTGTCACCTCAGACGTACGTCCATCCTTACTATTCTCTTGTATTCTCTCCATGGTTTATGTTGTCTCTTCTATCTTCTCAAAAGAAAACGTGGAATAAAGAAAGACGGGTGAGAAGCTTACAGGATGGGTCGGGCATCCCTGAGACCAGCTTTTGCTACATCAACTAGTGCGTTTTGGTCAGTGCACTTTGTGTGGTAGCTTTTAAGCCAACTTTCAGTGAGCACGTTAAGGGAAGTCAAGCTTTCAGATTTTTTGTACCATGCAGAGAACAGCTATACCAGCTGCCTTTGGTACAGGGGCAGCGACGGTCTTTATTTTCTTAAAGATGCTACCAAAGAAGCCAGTTCAAGCCTGCCAGCTAGGAAGGTCTCCATCAAGCTGTTTTTGTTGAGCAAATAGGGCATTCTTGTTGGTGAGTTTCAGATCATATTGGACATAAAGTACCCTCCTTGTGACAATTGCAATGTGCCGGCTCCTATGCGTCTAATACCTAGTGTCAAGATAAGTAATCTTTTCAAGTACAGACTCTTGTTCCTGCCACCCTTGATGTTGACTTCTTGATTGTTCTTTGTGATCGTCCAGAGTCATCTCTGAAATTTAAGTGGCAATTTCGTCATTATCACTTGAGCTTCGTGGGAGATGGTACTGTGGACGACTTTTGCCACCCAAGAGAGACTTTATTGCTTGAAGAAACGTAGTTTATCTGATGCCTCACTTTCCTCAGAAGGTACGCCACCTCGAAAATGCCCACCGGCCTGGCACGTCCTCTCGTCCCTTTGATCAGATACTAAAGTGTATGTATGAGGTCTTCCTTTGAATTGGTAAGCATGCACAGTGATCTTCCTTTCTGTGTTGGAGATATCCTGTTCCCTCACTATATTAGGGATATCACCATACCTCTGAATTTTGTTGGTAGAAGGCCTGTTAGACAGAAAGAGACTTTTAAAAGCTTGATGATCATTCATGTCTTGTTAAACAATAGGTTCTGCTTGCTTTAGCCGCAGCACCTGGTATGAAAAGAGTTCACTTGTTCCATCCATTGCCTTGATCTTCTTCTCCAGTTTCTTGGATGATGCGTCCTGAATGGCCCGCCGTTTCTCCATGATGACCTCCTTTTTCAATATGCTCTGATTTTGCGTCATTTTTATCTCGTCAAATGTTGGCATGTCATGGAGTCGTGAACTTTGACGTCACGCATTGCTCTACTAACAGCGTGTTGGAACTTTTCTTTAGTGAAGATTCGTTTCGATTTGCTCATATTGAATCTGCGGGGAATATAGACACCAGATTGCGTTAAAATCAACTACTTACAAAGTCAAAACGTCGGAATCTTCAAGAAAGTGGGTGAATGTCAACCAACATTTACCTCTGCACACATTTGCTGCTCAGGTCTCGGGTTCGTCAGGATGTAGCAAGACAGCATGGTTTCGAGCTATGCTTCTCCATTCCCACAGTCCCTTTGAAAGAATCCTGTATTCCTACATCATGTGACAATCATTGTACGAAGGAATCATTGTAATCGACACACAAACAGAAAAATTACATGCCTGTTACCATGGTGGAGAAGACAAACAAATAATTCTGTTGCCTGAGTAGCATCAGCAAACATTCTGCAAGGTTTATCCATCCTTTTTTATTACGTCATGCAAAACTCCATTACATGACCTCTTTCGTTTGAAGAAACCCTGCTTGAAGCTGGAAACTCAAGTTTTCAGTTCTACTACACTACAAAAAAAAAAGGGGGTCATCACTTGTCCCTGTGTTCTTTAGGCATTGCGAAAAACCTGTCTTACTGAAACAATTATGACATGAAGCAGAAGGGACCTCGTTCCACACAAACAAAAGCAACTTTACTACTTCTTTAATTGTGACATTAGGTGGTTGCTTTTCTTTCGGAATCGGAATCGAGAATTGGCTTGTATGGAAAAAATAATGGCATAGGCTATGGGTTGTAAAGCCATGATTGTATTTAAAGGCATAAAATCTATTAAATTGAGTGTTTCGTTGTTGGCAATCGGGAATGACTAAAGCTACCGTCGTCCTCAAATTTGTAAATCTGTTCTCAATACATTCTTCTAATAGTTTAGATCTGAGTATTTGTTACCTCATAGTTTCTGAGTGGTAGGAGATTAGACCCTTCAAAATACGATAGCTTCAATGCTTTTTCTAGCGCAAATGTTAAACGTTCCTTTTTCGATCATATATGTAGCTATGTGGCAACAGACCTGTTAATTGGATTTCGCTACATTTTCCTCCATTTTATTTCGGTAGTTTTTACATGGAACATAGTTTTATTGTGGATAGGGGGTGGGGGTGGGAGGGAGGCGAAATATTTAGTACACAAAACACCAAATCATCAGGACTCTAAATATTTCATAATTTATAGTTTGATAAGACAGAAGGACAACTTTCCTTCCAAGGTCAGATCAACAGATCTTATGACACATTCAGAGCAAGGAAATTGTGAAAATAATATAATATAGATGGAGAGGATTTAGAAATGTAAAAAAATGAAATCCCGCATTTCTCTTTTATTAACAGGCAGATTTTTAATTCGCCTAAAGCCCAGCTTATATGTAAAATGTAACGTGTTTGTCTCTAAACGACTTACTGAAATCGGAATATGGCAATGCAATGCATTCACCATCCATGCCTATTATACTTTAGACACCAGAAATAGTTTTATTCTTTGCCTTTGCATTAAAAATTGTTTTCAATAACGGTCGCATATATTTTTTATTATTCTCTCATTGAATTGAAAAATGTGTTTCGGAAGTTGCTGCTGTTCTATCTGGTGTCCCTATATCCATTGCTTTAAGTACCTTGTATTTTTCAAATACAGTTTTTGTACTCAGTTTTCGGTTTCTTGATAAGTTCTTGATAAGAAGTCTTCCATTCAGCTTAAAAATTCACAGTAGACTTCGATTGACAGAACATCTTACTATAACAAACTAAAATATATTCTTGCAGAATTTACTCTTACTCTAGTCTACAAAGCCTCTCTGTATAACAGGGCTCAAGTATAACAAACTCTCTTTTTTATGAACCACATTTTATTCGGTGGTAGCGTATTCCGTCAGTAACTTTGCCGAATTGCTTCAGGAAAGCTGACATACCCCTTGAGACAATCACGCAGCCAATGCGATGAAAATGATCCTTTTAAGCTACTTAGGGATCATCTGGAAGAATTTGCAAGGGTGTGTGTAAGTCCAGCTGTATTTTACCATTGGTCACTGGATCAACGCTAAAGAAAGCCATAATTTTGGAAGTCCGCCTACTCGATGAAGCTGAAGTTATTGCACAAGTACACCAAACTCAAGATCTAAGTGATGACAATGTAGGAGATGAAGATCTTGGAATTTAACCACTAAAGAAAGCTTAAATTTGAACTCATCTTGATTACCTTAATCCTCTTTTCTTTTCCAGGGGAGTAGATAGGAAATACGAAGAATTACCAATAACAGAGAAGTAAAAAGAAATCTCATTCTCAAAAATAGGGGAAAAAAGCTGTATAACTGACTTCTCTTTGTAACTTAATTCGTTCTACCTTTGAACCAACTGAGAAGTTAAACTATTTTTGTTTTGTTTATTTCTCTTTAACTCCCTCTCAAGCACGTCAACTGCATACTGGTGTGGTAGTATTCTTGTTAACATAAAGGCCATATAAAATATTTTGAATACAGACATATTTAGCATTCAACAAGTTTTGAAAATATTCAAAACATCGCAGTTTCGATGGAAATAACTAGTTTCGATATCCCTCTAGCTTCGTTATATCGGCAATCTACTGTATAAATTTGCATCAGAAATTTCTTCAATTTTTGTGGAACTTTCAAATCTTACGGTAGAATCCAACAGACAAGCATTCGAAACTTCAAAAACAGTAAAAAAAACCACTAAGACAAGCCTTTTACTGTGGGGATAACGAAAAAAAAACCACGATGAAGATTCCTACTTATTTAGGATACCAGTAAAGGAAAGAATTTTAATTAACGGTGTTAAAAAAAATTTCAAGCAGAATAAGGGATTAGTCTGATTAAACAAAAATTTTTGTTATCTTGGAGCCTTCTTAATACCAATTAATTGCATTTGCCATAACATGAGGTAAACCGTATTGTTACCATTATGGCAAGTCGACAGAAGGGTGGAATAGGGCACTAGCTGCTTTTGGTTTTTTTCAACTCATCTCCACGGATACGAAATAGTTTGCCAATATCACAATATAATAATGACATTATCTCCAGATGCCTTTTAGCAAAAACGATATCAAGCATTTCACTTGGTTCCTACGTCCTTTACTTGGTTCCTACGTCTCTTAGCAATGCGCTGCACGTGAAATAAAATGTTCACCGACACACTACCATTCTCTACTTTGAGGTGTTGCTAATGGTGGCATAAATACAACCTCACCATTGGAAGTTATTTTAAGACATTTTGCTTTCTAAATTAGTCAGTATATTAAGCTCTACATGCGTTGATAGCCATATAGTAATAACGGAGGGGAAGGAAAAGAATGAAAGATGTCACTCTTTTTTGCAAGCTTATTTCATCATCCTCAAAATTGATAAAGTGACCACTGAGCTTAATCGTTTGTATGACTCAGTGAGAGTTGTTGACTAAGTTATGTATTAAAAAGGGGAAGTTACCAGTTTAAGAGAGAGGCCTGCTTTTGTTACCTTTTAAACAATTGGCAACGATCACTATCTGAGATGACGACTTTCTATTTTTGCGGAGTGGTCTTGATCTTTGCTTAAAATTGTTTCTTTTTGTTTTTAATTTACCTACTTTGGTCTTTGGTGATAAGCTTGTTAAATTCTAAATACCATATTGATCTTTTGCTAGTCATACAATTAAGGGCATTCTGAAGATCTTTGAAAAGGTTGGCATGGGTGTAGCCGGTTCTGTTCCACGAATATTTGCTTTCCTGACCATGGGAACTACAGGAGTTTTCTTCCATGGTGACAGGAAGATGCCGATTTTGTACGATACATTGAAGAGGTCAATCAGCTTTCTTCTGACACCTAACTCAAAATGTTTAATCATCTCGTTACAAACTCCTTATTTGCTGATGGCTTTTGAGCCTTAAGTCTGCTTACCACACTATAAAATATTGCCAAAGAAAGATCTTATGGCAAGAGTAGATCACATTTTCGTTTGTCGTGTGTCTTGGGATCTTTCTTGTAGCCTGCTTTCCATTCTTCAGAGTTTTGGTAGGTTATTTTCTCAAAGGTGTCGGCAAGAAAATTTGCCGCTGTTTTATTTGAAAATTGTTATCTTTCATAAGTTCTTTTGTACAATATATGGTTGAGGTGTTCTCACGTAAAATCTGTATGGTTTTCTGGATTTGTCTTGCGCTGTTTTCCTGGTTACTTTCAGAGCTTGTCTCGTACCAGCTCCAATGTTATTCTTTGCATGTGACGTATTGAAATCCTGTATCATATGTTGTTTCCTACTGTTGTCTTGTTTTCTGGAGCCTGGTACGTCATACTCTCTTTGAGGTTTCTGACCATTTTTCTGTACAGTCGCCAGCTAATATCTCAAGTACGATTTAAAATTCCTTGTAAAGCCACACCCTGTTTTTTTTTCTACTGCAAAGCTTTGTCCTCTTAGCAATTTCACAATTCACATTGTCTCCAATATCAGTACTATTGAAGAGTTTAAAAACCCAACTTGACACTCTGTGTAGTTTGTTTTTGGAGGTCCTTGTCAGGCATTTACCTCCAGTAATTCTTGGTTTTATTCATTTCTCTCTGCACAAAAAAAGAATAACACAATTATTTATTCATGATAAACTTTCTTTTCAGTCAAGTTGGCAATCTTTGTTATTAGATCGTCTAAAAAAATAAGATTTAGTTGCAGAAAGGTTTGTGCATCTAGATGGCTATTAGAGACAAAAGTTCATGAGATTTAAAAAAATCCGTAATTTCTTTTTGTTTCTTCAGCTCCAAACCTTCTTTGTGAACAATCGAAGACACTTGGGTGGCAAGTCTTCCAATCTCTCCGCTTTTCGTAAACATAGAATAGTCCAAGAGTGTTTCAATTGCTCGAGAAACTTCTTGACTATTTGGCTTGGTAGGCATTTTCTCATTCATTTCTACGGCCTCCACATCGTCGTCGTTCTCTTCTCCTTCACCGTTGCCACGAATTGCCTATACTATCTCGCCATCAGTTAGTAAACCTTCGGCTACTTGAACATCACTGTCGACTTGTACTATATCTTCACACTGCAATCCATCAGATACGAAATCCTCACCATGCGCCGATAGCTTATCCAAAGCTTCTCGTAAGTGAAAAAAGGGATCGTCACCTTTTTCACTTAAACCACCTTCCAAAAAGCCTGACTTCTTCAAGCAATCCGTTAGTGCCTCTTTACTAATGTCGTTTTATGAGAGGGCAAGAACCTTCATAGCTTCGAGTATGGAAATGACCGGGGGTTGCTTTTCTTGGTCGAATACAGCCAAAACTTTCTGTATAATACGGGTTCTGTACTTGTAAATTAATATTTAAAGTACGAAGTAAATTTTTTCATGTATTAGAAGAAGAGTTTTACAAGAATAAATAAAGAAGTTGAAACTCGTCTAAATGAAACATTGTATCGTTTCTTCCATCTATCTATCCATCCATTTAACGCCTGGAACTTGTTCAAACCAAACTCCTTTGCGAAATACAATGCTTCAGCTTGGAAAATTGGCCACGAAATTGGAACGTTTGTCGGCGAGTATTTAAAAACCATTTATAACAGGCCTGATACAAATCTTCATAAGAGGAGACTCTCATTCTTGACTTCTTGGTAGCAGCTCGGCTCCCTTCAACTTCTTCGTATATTTTCTTCTTTTCGTTTAGCCAACCATACAATGTTTGTTTGGGTATATTGTCATCTTTAATAACTTCAGCACATTTCTTTCCGTTGTCTATTTGTTTTAAAATTTCATATTTTTCAGCCATTTTCAGCCAAAGTTCTAGTATTAAGCTTACGTTTTGACGCCATTTTAAAAAATGAATGTCGTATGCACAGACAAAACACGATTTGTTTTCAAGCTTTCGAACTTCTAACGTTCGAAATTCGAAAAGTCTGACTTAAGCAGTGTTTTATAGCCTGAAGGGACCAAAGAAATCAGTCCGACTAAACGGAAGTTCGACTTAAACGGTTACCGACTTAAGCGGAGTATTTTTGCTTAGAAAGGGTAAGGAAATCCAAGGGACCGACGAAGACAGTCCGAATAAATGGGAAGGTCCGACTTAAACGGTGTCCGACTTAACGGGGTTGTACTGTATGTCTGGAGTTGCTGATTTACTCCCGATTTTACGCGAAGAGCAAAATTTTTATATTCCATAGTTCCCATTAGGTGTATGATAAAGTACTTTTTTATGTAATAGTTCTCTCTGGTTAAAAAACACAAGCAGCACCACCATGACTTGTTGTATCCGAGATGGTTTGATTTTGAAGTCATTCTTTTTTAAAGAAGATTTATTTGCAATATGGCCATTTTGGCCAATATTTTGATTTTTGAGCGTCTTTTCAATCAGTTCATTGGAAAGACTGTTGAGCTATATTTCCTCTGACTCTTGTTAATCCAAAGTTTGGGAGTCAGGTTATGGGCACCAAAGACTCCTATACACCTATAAGCCCTGAGGCCCATACATCCCATGGCATGCTGTAGTGCCTCTTGGTACCTTCTTTGATCTTTTCAGTGCAATACACTGTAACTGGTAGGGATAAGTTACTTTCTTTACAGTAGCATTGCTGATTAGCGTTGAGGGGTGACAAATGACAAACACGGGTGCCTTTGATTTAAAGCCAACACCAGATATAGTTGATAACACTCTGATCTACAAACCTTTTCCTACTTGTAAATCAAATCGAATTTGTACAACAGGCAATTATTTGCTTGCACCTATGTACCTAGTTTAGTGATTGTTTTTTTATGTATTTAAAACTATTTAAAAGAAATTTAACACAAAAGTAAAAACTTACATGTGCGCGTATTTTTCGAGCAATCAGGGTTAAGGATAATTAAAAAACGTATACTTTAAAAAGAACCAGTTAGGCGGAAGTAACAGTAAAAATAAAACTAAAGCAGCCGAAGTAAGATCACCCCCATTTCCTGGCTTTTCCGATATTAGGGAACCTCTTCGACGTAGATTGCCAGGTTCCTTATTTAACCCGAAAGCAAACCAGTGGCATGTACATTGGCTGTCACATAATCCAACACGTTAAGTGGCAAGGCTTAAGTTCGGCAACCAGTGGATAAAAGGGTGAGAACAGGAGTAAGGCATCAGCTTGTGGAAGCCTAAAAAAAGATTTTCAATAAAAAAGACGACTTGATTAAAAGATCGGTGGATTGCTTTTAGGATATTTGTCAGATACCTAAGTATTTTCTGGGCAGATATGGGGTTGATCTCCTCATCATCAACGAGGAATAAATGCCCATGCATCGAAATAAGAACTCACAAGAGAAGGCGTTGAACTCTAAAGGAGAGGCCACTTTTCTCTTGCTGTCGAGGTAGAATTAGTCTTTACACGTCTCGAATGATTCCAGGATAAAGCTCAATCCTGAATTTGTATTCAAAGTGGAGTTAGAATGAAAGTGGGCGTTCGTAATTATGTGCGCTATCAGTGGTCAGTTAATGGCTCATACCACCTAGAGCAAATGTTGCAGACAAGAGCGAACCTTCCAAATAGATTTAACCTGTTTACACGAAAAAACCTTGCAATATGGGTCCTGAATGAGGACCACGTGCACCTCATGCCTGACGTCAAAAGAGCACTGTTTCATGAGGGTACATTTTGGTTACGGGGATTACAGGCTATATTCAATTGACCTGTACTCATCTCCATGGACGCTTAATTTTCTACCTAGACGATAAAATGGAGGTAATGTTGAAAAAGTTAAAGGAATACAGAAGTAAAATTTCGAAACAAAGTCGAGAGGAAAGGATTACAAAGATCCTTTCTCAGTGGAAGAAAATTGATGTTGATTTCACAGCAGCATTCAAGCTGCTTTTTATTACAAATGCTCTCGATGGATCTGAAAACTTCATGGTAAGTGACAAATTATAGTCTCGTGGGATCAATATGCTCATAAATCGAAGAGAAATATGGTAAACTCCGGTTCCTGCTGACACGTGAAAAAAATCATTCCACCCAAACGCATATTAGAAGAAAATGAAACAAGTCAGCATTTCAAGCCAGATCTTGGGAAAGTGACATCAGCATTCTTTGACGATAGGAGAACCCTTAAAAAGAGAGTAATTCCTATCAGAATTGTTACCAATGCACCTGAAGGTAGCAAAGGTGATGATCAAATTTTAAACGAGGATGATGATAGTATTTCTATCTTTTAATCCTTCTTTCTCGCTCCATTTCTGTGCACCTGATTTGCATCTATATGACGACAAATTTAAACTTTAGAACTTTTCCAATTTTATTTCAAATTTAAACAAATCTCACTCTAAAACTTTTTAACTGTGACAAAATAACGTTAGGTCTTATGACTGGTTTATTAGCATGTGCACCAATAAAAACATTACTCAGGCGATAAAAAAGCCCTATTTTAAGGGAACTAGGAGGAGAAGTATCAGTTTCCATAGTGGTCATAGAATAGCTATTTTTGTCATTTCGGATCGTGATTAAAAGATTAAAATAGTGTTGCAGTCATTCTTTTTAAAATAAGAGAGAAAGAGAGAGAGAGAGAGAGAGAGAGAGAGAGAGAGAGAGAGAGAGAGAGACAGACAGACAGACAGACAGACAGAAATCAAATGCAGGGAATACGAAGTTCATGAAAGCTTAAATGACTGAGTGTCCAAAAAGCAGTCTAGGTTAGAACTGTTCAGCATTAGCAACAATTTATTCAGGCACGTATCAGAGCTTGGGCTTGGAAATAACCAGGCCATTCCCCTCTCTTGACGGTACTGACAGCAGTAATATATTTATTATGTGATCATACTAATTGGTCACACTAGCTCTATAATCTACAGTCCATGGTAATACTAGCTTGCTATTTTCATGGACAGGTCTTCTCAAACAAAATAATGATTTTAACTGCTCATATATCAATAACTCCGACTGAATAAATACAGATATTCAAAACATTTCTATTCCAAAAATCTGGATCAGGGTTTTTGGTGAGTCTATAAAAATAATTTCTATACTGTTTATGGTAAAAAAGTCTATCAGAGAAATGGATAGGGTATACGTCACAATTTAATATCAATTAATCCACTGAGTAAACTTATTGGTCTGATTGTAGGTAACCAAGGATCAGTTTAACATGCAATAAGGTTATAAAAAATTAATAACATATCGAATAAATAACTTCATATTGATCCAAGATTTTAAGATATACGCTTAAGAATGTAAACTGATATCGATATCTTGGTCAAAAGATGATTATTCTGATGGCAGTAAAATATGAGGATGACAGGATAAATCTGATACCATTTGGCAATACCAAGTCAATGTGAACGCAAATATGGGTTCATTTTTAATTTTTTAAACTATAGTAATTGAGAATTTTATCAGATCAGGTATTTAATTTCAATTTGAACTGAGATAATGAAGTATTGCAGTCTGTCTTCGGTAATTAAACGAAATTGCAGGTTAAATGAAAATGCCAACATATTTTAAAAGCATATAAGTATTAGTGTAATCATATGTTGGGGCCATCCCTCAATTACGTTCGCACTGAGGGGGGAGTAAAATGCGAACAGGGGGGAGTAGGGCTCACAAGGTGAGAACCTTCACATTAAAACAAATTCTGTAAAAAAACTCCGTAGTGACGGGGAAAGACAGACATGCAGGTGTAATTATTCTTATCAGTTTAACACATTTATTGTTTGTTTATCTGGAATTACTTTCGTTTGTATTCGGCTTTGTATCTAATTACAATAGCTTTCATTTCTCACAACAATAGCCTGGCGTCAATTTTTTACTTTTCGAATTTAAGCACGTGAGCTTCTGAAAAAGAAGAACCAATGACATAATTTTTAAGTTATTTATCAAAATAGCAACTACTAACGACGGTCAAAAAAAGTATAACGTACGTTTGCACAGGGATTGGGGGTGGTACTTGCCTCCGAACTGTTGCGAACAAGGGTGAAGCAGTCGAAAAATGGTCGATTTCATGCGAACGTAATAAATGGATGGCCCCTTTCAGTTAAGTTCAGCTCGTTAGAATAAATGTTACTATACAAAACCCTTTTAGTTTTACTCTGTAATATTTTGATCATTAAAACTACGTGGGGTGTCAAAAAATTAGAGTTTTTACTTTAGATCAACATTCTGTCAGTTGTTGGCAATAATGTGTATAATCAATTTGCTATGGAAATGGTCAATCACTGACTCCGGGAATGTTACTTTTCCTACTCTTTTTTTTCCTTTGTGATATTCTGTTTAAAATATTACATCCATATGTACAAACCTGAACATGTGACAGTTTGGTACCTCCTTAACTGTTATTTGATCCAAAAATGCAGAATTTTGAATTTTTGAAAATAAAAGAAAAACAAATAAAAAAGAACAAAAAAACAAGTGGAAAATTAATGTTGCATACAGCTAAATTTAATTAATGCCTCTGGCTTTCACAGGCAATTGCTCAATCAGGCCATTATTATACAATCTTATTCCACTTTTATTCTTTGGTCCTTTCAATCTCATAAAAGTAGCAAATCCTCTCCCTTATATTGGTTTCCAAATTACAGTACTTTTGTCAAAAGTTCTGTTTTAACTATCTGGTGACAGAGATGTTGTAGTGTTATTTGGGTTTTTAATCTTTCCTTAAAAAATGTCCAGTATCTTTTTCATCTTTACTTCCAACATCTACAATGTTTGTGGTAGAATTAGCACTTTCACAAAATATAAATGCTCTTGACGTGATCATAAAACCTTATCTTGTATCGTTTTTTTATTTTACTAGGGGCATTTTATTACACTGTACACATATCTTTTGTTTTTGTTCTTAACTGGTATAATTGTGACTTTGTAAAGCCTTAGTAGCACTTGAAGACTACGGTTTAGAACAACTAACAGAGGTTTTGAACGAAATTTACGACAGCGGTGACATCCCGGAGGATCTCAGTAAATCGATGTTTATAGCTCTACCAAAGAAATCTGGCGCAGTTGAATGCGAAATGCATAGAACGATAAGCCTAATGAGTCATGTGATAAAAGTTGTCCTACGTATTTTGATGAAAAGAGCAAGAAACAAGATGAGACCGGAAATAGGAAAAGCGCAGTTTGGATTCGTTGAAGATGCCGGTACGAGGAATGCGATTTTTGTGCTGCGAATGATTTCAGAGAGAGCTATTGAAATGCAAAACGGATCTTTATGTTTGATTCATAGATTACACAAAAGCTTTTGATAGAGTACAACATAAAGAGCTTTTCAACTTGCTTCAAGAATTAGACCTTGACGGAAAAGATCTGAGAATTCTATGAAATCTATACTGGGAGCAAACAGCGTGTATGCAAGTAGATGGAAACACTAGCTCATACACTGACATCAAAAGAGGCGTTCGGTAAGGATGCGTATTTAGCCTGGATCTGTTCAATTTTTACAGTGAAATCATTCTTAGAGACTTGGAATCATTACAATGGATAATTTTAGGAGGTCAGAATATTAACAACTTGCAATATGCAGATGATACCGTCTTGATCGTAGAATCAGAAGAAAAGCTACAAGAGCTACTAGATACTGTTGTAGAATCAAGCAGAA
>RDPX01000122.1:1764655-1824111 GCA_003991215.1 Morbakka virulenta
ACTGTATAGATTCGAAGTAAATATATTTGTACAGACGTGTAGCAGGCCCAAGTGAATATTGTAGTTGATGCTCTTTTATGCATGCCCATCAATGCTTTTTACGTTAATCTTATTTCACTGGGTTTTGCCCTTCTTGCTAAACCACAAGAAGATTATCTTGAATTATCTAAAACATAATCTAAGTCATTCCAGGCTAAACACTCTTTCTTTCTTTCTTTCTATCTATCAATTTATCTATCCATCTATCTATCTATCTATCTATCTATCTATCTATCTATCTATCTATCTACCTGCCTATATCTATATTACTTAGTAATCATCCATCTTCTACTAAAAAGGTCAAGCATTTTTAGCATTTTCACCACTTACTAAAAGACCAACCTAAGAATATCATTAGATGAATAAAAAAAGTCTGTACTGAAGACAAAAAGAAATACATCATCATCTACTGGATTTATAGTTGAATGGAGGCGAATAAAGTAGAACTCCTTTCACTCATATTTTAAAGGTGGATTTTCTTACAGTAATAATTTTTGGGTTAGATTTCGGTGGGTTGTGCGAGTCATTGATTTCGTAAAGTGTGTAAACACAAGAAGTGGAGAGAGACTGTTCCTTTCATTTCTTATTAGTAAATATTTTTTGTCACGTATTACTTAAAGATGCCAATATACTGGGCCAATAAGCAAAAATGGAGAGGAACTCTTTGAAAAATGTTCCAGTATTTGGTGCAAAATATGAATATCCCTTACATACGCTATCCTGCAATAAAATCCATTAGAAATAACTGTCAACGAAAATTTTGAGTAAGTACTCAGAATTTCCCTCCCTCCCCCCAAAATAGATGACTCTGGTTTGCCAATTGCTTTTTTACCTTTGCATACCTACTTCACCCTATACAAACAAATACATATAAAATGAAAAAAACATCAATTAGTACATCTGTACCTAAAATTTTTTTGTAAGTTGGAATCTTAGAATCTATCGTTCTACTACCGATACAATTTTTTGTTGTATTTTAAAGTACTTTCGACTGGTTACCCATGCTACAAAATAATTTAATACCTTAAAGATGGTTTAAGTCATAAACCTATACTGATCCAGGCTAGAAAACCATTTTTCCTGTGACATAAAGGCATCTCCTTAAACCCCTCCTTCCTCCTCAGTATGAAAGGTGTTGCTCTCTTGGATCCAAAAATATTAGAAAAAGCTCATATTTTAATTCCTTATCTATCAAATCAGAAGTTATAAGTAGAATATGTAATGTGGTAGTTATTCATATTGTTTTACTACCTTTTCATACTTAAAGACACAACACTGGATTTTCTGGAAAGCATCTTTTGTTTAAGATTGAAATTAAACCAAAAAATGAAAACCCCATACTGAGAAAAAATACATTAAGAAGTATTGCTTTTTTTCAATTAAACCTGCTATAAAATGCAGTGTCTAGATATTTGATGCTCTGAAATTTTATATCATTAAAGAGGGTCCTGTAACAATCCAGAACTCTTAGTATTATACCCTGTTAACTTGTTGAATGCATGAGGGAATGTCTTTGGTGGTATGCTGAACTCAAAATGGCTGGAGTCACTCCCATTTGTTCTATGGACCCTCCAATGCCAATTACTAGCTTTGTAAACATGAAACAATGTTTATATATTTTTTCCAAGTGACTCATTAAAAGAAGTATGCGAATAAGTCAATAGCTTTCTATCATCACAAGTAGCCTTGCCATGCATAGTAAGGGTGTTAAATGTATATATTTTAGTAAGCTTTATACCACCAGATTATAGAACTGTGCAGGATTTCTATAATAAAATGTTATAAAGAACGATGATAAAGAATGTCTAGAAAACATATGGGTAATATTCCAGAAATGTTAAGAAATATTAAAACTAAACAAGGCTGAGTTGTGTTAATGTAGTTAAATTTGCTTTTGTAGACAAGTTAAGCAGGTTAAATTATTTTGTTTATATCACTGTTCTATTATTACTGGGTGGACATCAACCTTCGAAATTTCGCGAAAAAAACTGGCAATAAAAGCGTTGTGCAGAGACGTAGAGCGTTGCATGAGCAGAGAAAAACAAACTCACTGGTCGAAAGTGGTTGAAGAGATAGAGTGCGCTGCAGCTCAGGAACATTCACGGGCTCCGTTTAGAATGCTAAAGAAAGCTGTTGGTTAGCCTCAAGCAGTTAGTGAAACTGTGAGGGATGCAAGCAGGAATGTGATAGCATTGCTTGTTGAAAGACTGTCACGATTCTGGGAATACTTCGAACAGCTACTCAACCATCCACCACCTACTGTACCCATACACCACATAGATGCTGGACCTATTCAACACATTCCTACTGATCCCCCAGTCTGACAGAAGTACAGTCTGCTGTACGTGCACTGAAGAATAACAAGGCCCATGGTCCTGACTCAATCTCGGGAGAGACGCTGAAGGCTGGCAGTGTGCACCTTTACAACCAGCTTGTCTGTCTCTCTAAATCCATTTATGCCAGTGGCAGCTTACCGGAGGGTTGGAGTCTTGATTGTGCCAGTATTCAAGTTTGGTGATTGCATCATCGTGAAGAACTGCAGAGGAACATCAATGTTATGTATTACCTTGAAAATACTCAAGATCTTTGAACTGCGGCGAGTTTTGCCAGTACCTGAATCAATCAGAAGAGAAAACCAAGCCGGGTCATGACCCCACTGATCCTGTACAGACCAACTGTTCGTTCTTTAGCAACTTCTGGAACTGCGACATGAATTTCGAAGACCTTCCATCATCTGCTTTTGTAGACTTCTCTGCCTTGTTTGTCTCTGTCACTTGAGAAGCTGTATGGAAGATCTTGCAACTGAAGGGCTGGGCATACCCGCCAGATTGTCCCAGTAACAAAAGCAATGCACAGGTCTACTAAAAGTGCTGTGCGAGTCTATGGGAAAGCAACCACCCCCTTTGATATCACCACAGGGGTCCAACAAGGTTTATGTCTGTCCCCGCTGCTCTTCAACTTACTGGTAGACTGGGTGCTCGACCTCATCATCTCAGAGGTACCTGATGTTGTTTTTGTCTTACAAGACTCACAACTCGCAGATTTAGAGTACATGGATGGTATTGCTGTCTGCCAAAATAAGCAGGGGTATGCAGCTTTTGGTTGATGCTCTTGCTGAGAACGAAGCTAATGTTATATATATTAGTGCTGAAAAACCCAATGTCCTCTACTCCTGATTATCTGCACCACCAAATGTCACCCAGCATGGTCATCCTTTGGAAGTCGTCAATAGCTTCAAATACTCTGCGGTGCCTAATAGACGTCCCCCCCCCCCAACGCTAATTAATTTTTTGATTTTTTTTTCAGCCAGGACATTCTTATTCCAATCCCCCTGGCTATTAATTTTTTGAAAAAAATCCACCCAAGACAAAAAGTTTAGCAAAAGTGTAAATTAGATTGTAAAAAAACACGATTATTCAAAAGATCAAAAGAATACATTTGTTTTTTCTCGATTGACGTCACGCAATATAAAGATTACTTACAAAAGAAGCTTAATTTCAATTTTTAGTATTCGTGGTAAGTTCATAGTCATATGATTAATTATGGAAAGAATATTCAAAAGAGCAAAAAGAAACAAATATAGCAATGATGAGAAATTAGAACTTGAACAACTTGTAGAAAAATTTAAAGAAGAATATGATGCCGAGGTGAGGAAAAATGAAGGCAAGACAAAATAAGATGCAAAAAAAAAGAAGACACGTGCCGATAAAGCCAATAACAGGAAATGTTGCTAAGGCAGTGCGATATTTTTACGCTGATTTGGCTGAGGTTAATAATGATGACCCAGAATTCGTAAGAGCACTTAAGCTTGCATCGCGTTCATACAACGAGTTAGAGCGTTTGCGGGATCCTTCTTCTTGTCCACCTAAAAAATCCAGAGCAGCGGGTGCAGGTCGCAAAGTGACAGCCTCGGAAGTGAGAATAGCTTTATTCCACTGGTTCGTTGACGTAAGGGAGTCATTGAAAGGACGTTTACCTCGTCGGTTGTTCAAATTAAAAGCGCAACAACTTTACGCAGAATGGCTTGTCCAAAACCCTGTTTCAGAAAATGAGAAACTCAAATTCAGTAACAAATGGGTTAAAGCTTGGGAGAACGAATATGGAGTTAGCTTAAGAAGGCCAAATAAACGGTATTCCATTAAGAAAGAAGACCTTCCAGTGAGGCTTCGGGATTATTTGCAAAATGTTTGGACGGTTCGGAGGTATTTCATTGAAAAATACGGCGTTGACCCTCCGATAATAAATGGAGATCAGATGCCGTTGCACAGAAATGAGAGTTCGCAAGAGAAATCTATGTCATTTAAAGGCAAAGACATGTTCGTCAAGGAAAATCATAAACTCTCTCGCGAGCGTGTTACCGTATTCAAACAAGTTGCGAGTGTTTCACATATTTTGTTGCAGCCCGAATTCGTTTTTAAAGGTAAAGGAGTCCGAGCGAAAGTAGCAGTTGATAATGTCAATTACCAGTGGTCCCCAAGCAGATCTTATCGATTAGAACACATGCTAAAAACAATTCGTACACTCCCGAATCGCTTCAACCCTTTCACGCAGAAAAACTTCGCCATCTATATTCTAGATGACTATGTTGTGCATTTAATGCCAGAAGCCAGAAAAGCATTATATGAACGAGGCTACATTCTGATTGTTATGGGCGGAGGTATTACAGGGCTCATTCAAGCAAACGATACAGATCTTCATCGCCGACTCAAGGCCTTATACAGATACGAAGAGATGGACTTAATGTTGAAAATGCTACAGCAGGACAAAAATAAAGTGCCGTCACCAAAACGTGAAGATATGGTAAGAATGCTTTTGTCTGCATGGAGTAATGTACCAAATAACGTTTTCGACGTATTCAAAAAACTATTTGTTACAAGTGCACTAGATGGATCAGAAGATCACTTAGTCTCCGACAAGCTCTTTGCATTAATTGGCACTGAAATGAAGGAGTTTCGAAAGAAGCTAAAAGAATCACCTGTGCCAGTCAACTAGCTAAGTGTTATTAAGAAACTGATACCACCGAAAGGTATACGAAGAAACCTAGAAGGTTTAGAGTTGCTTGATTATGTTGAAGATGATCCTTATTTGCTTGAAGAAGAGCACGAAGAATACAGAAGTGAGGAGAGCGAAAGTGACGTCGAAAATAACGACGATGAAACCGCACAAACGGAAACAACATCAACTCCTGAGATTTCCACGGTGGAAAAATCAAATACACTTTCGTCACTGGTAAATGTTTCCGATGATCCATTGATTAACAATGATGCGAAATTTCTAGATGCACTTCAGAATGTATTCGAAACTAATGAAACAAGTGTTATTTTTAAACCTCATCTAAAAAAGATGAAAACAGCTTTCTACGAAGCTCGGAAAACTGTGAAGAAACGAATAAACGAGGCTAGTAGTAATACCGTTGTTGAGGAGAACGAGAATAACATTTTTGACATTATGGCAAACATGTAATGATTTTTTAACTTTGGTTTTGTTCTGTTC
Organism: Morbakka virulenta; assembly: GCA_003991215.1. Lineage (NCBI taxonomy): Eukaryota > Metazoa > Cnidaria > Cubozoa > Carybdeida > Carukiidae > Morbakka > Morbakka virulenta. Next base: position 1,770,188 of record RDPX01000122.1, read on the forward strand.
TTTTGAAAAAGAAATTTCGTTTTTTGTCATAAAACGTATTTTATATAAACTTGCATTTCAAGAACTTGAAAAGGAGGTAGACTGGGGTCGGTTTCTTTAAATAAAAATTTTTTTTCGAGGATAACACCGTGAAAAGTGCCGTGTGTAAATTATATTTTACCCGGTTTTCCATTCTTCCCGATTATTCTCTTTTAAAAAAACGACTCCAGTCTAGAAAGGCCTAGGAACTTAGGAATTTATAATGTCATTTCTTATTAATGTAATTGTAAAGAAAATGTTTCACCCCCCCCCCGCTTATTGTAATTTTACGAATTTTCCAACCCCCGTTTATTCCAACCCCTTCTATTAGGCACCAAAGAGTACCTTGGGAGCAAAGTAATGCCCAATGGTGCTGTACAATCAGAAATGTATGTTTGTGGAGGTAAAGCCATCAGTGCTTTTAACCAGTTGGACAAGTCCCTTTGGAAGAGGCACAATGTTTTGGTGAAAGTGCAATCCAGGGTGTACTGTACTTCAGTCAGACAAATCATGCTCTATGGCTGTGACACCTTACTCATCAAGAAGACAGATCTAGCCAGAAATGAGATCTTAGAGCAAAAATTCTGGAGACAAGCTTTGGGCACACAGCTTAGAGACAGAGTATCAAATATAAATCTTGCAGAGCAGTTCAACAACATTGAAAATTTGGGACAGGACATCAATAATGCTGGTTGCAGTGGCAATGCCATGAGCTTTGGATGCCAAAAAGCAAGTTACTAAAAGTGACACTTATGGAAGAACCCTCACGTGCTGGAGGCATCCTTGTGGGGTGTCCAAAAACCTTGGAGGCAAGTTGTCTGTGGAGACTTGGAACCAGTGCTGTGCCACCCCCTAATTGGGTACCATCAATGGATTCCCAACATGTGTATTCTGACAGCATAAGAAGTGGCACAGGGAAGACTAGGGTGGAAAGGGATTATATGGGACCTCATGGTGAATTCCAAGCTGATCAACCCATTGGGTTGATCAGCTTGGAAGGGTCAAGACAATGATGATGGACTAGAAATTATACAAAACACAAATTCAAATACCTGGTGGGGCTAGGTTAAATTTACAAAATTTAAATATATATTCTTCGTGACAGATATCTACTATTACAGTCATAAGTAATCAGAACACTAAAGTATGACAAATGACCACTCTTCAGGCCTTGAAAATCGGCACTTGAGATCCATATAAAATTCAGGATGCCTGGCTCCATTGTGGGAATGTAGTCTACCTTAGATTAATAGCCTGTGTACTAAATTTTGTTTAGGTCTTAAAATCAGGAAGTTAAAGCTTACTTAGATCTAGCTGAACAGCTGATACAACAATTCCATCTGGGTCTGCATAGAGGTAATGACCTGGGTGATAATGGACACCACCAAAATGAACTATAGTGTCTTTTTCTCCTTGATTATGTTTTTCTGTTTTCCTTGGAGAAGTGCCAAGTGCTTTGATGCCTAAATTCATGGTGGCTAACATTTCTGAATCTCGAACACATCCATTTATTACAACACCACTCCATCCATTCTTCACTGCTGCTGCTGCAACATTATCACCAAGCAATGCACGTTTAAAAGATCCTGCTCCATCTATTACCAAAACCTGTTAGTGAAAAAATCATTTTAGTAGGCAAAATTGGTCACTGAAATTACAATTCTCAGTTACCTGCTATACCTTTGTTTACTAATGCTACTGGGCATCATTAAATAAAATAGTAAAGGAAAATACATCTAGGTCTAATCTACTTAACCACATTAAATTATTGTTGTTACCCTTTGCTTTGAGTAATTTCAGTATAGGTATAGGTACTGACTAAAACTCAGATTCTTGGACTAACACAAAATGAAAGATAAGCCTGTTTTCCTTTACAATTCAAAATACTCCATTCAAGTATTAGACACATACTGTGACAAATTTTGGGCACCATCATAAAAAGTTATATTTTCAAAATCTATCAAATTTTGCAAGGTGATCCATGAAAAAAAAAGGAATTCAACTGTTACAAGAAAACAAAATTATGAAGCTTCAACACAATTAAAATTCTTCATTAAATACAGTCTTTGTCTAAAGAGAAAAAAAGATTTGAGAAAATAGTAAATGAATGAAGCAGCAATACCACAGTGATTTTTTTCAACTTTATTCATACATTTTCAATTAGGAACAATCTCTACATGAATGCCTTAGTTGTCCACTGTCCATTTCAGTAATGCTCACACAACCTCTCTGATCACTCATAAACTTCATAAGTATAACCTACCTCATATATAGTTCTAATTAGGGCTGTCCAATGAACACCTATTAATTGATCAATTGAAAAATGTTTCCAAGCCACATCAGTTAATCAAAGTATGGCTTGGTCTTGGATTATTATTCAAGCAGAGTGATGTTTAGCAACATCAATTTCTGTTTAATAATCAACTAACTTGTTTTCAAGAAAAAATCAATCACAATGAACAGGCAGCAATGATCAAATATCACATGAATATCTACCATAACCAAATATCTGCTGTGTTCATAAAACTGTTCAATGGCTGTGACAAAAGTGCACCATTTCTATGTTTACCATTAACACATCATCAAATATGGCAACAGCAAGAGGTGACAAGAAGCAAGTTTACAAAAGGTTGCCATTCTGGTATAACACCCCTGCATCATCTATATGTTCAGAGACAGTATTTTCAGTAGCAGGTCATATTTTCTGTAAGAAGAGGTCAAGCATTTTACCAGAGAATGTAAAAAAATTGAACTTTTTCAATAAGATCCTTGTAAGTCGATGGTTTTGAAAAGTAACAAGACATATTTTTTATTCAAAGCCATACCGTTTTAGTGAAATAACGTGCAATAACTGCATAATAACTTTAACTAATGACAATGGATGAAACAAAATTATGGGGTTTACAGTAAATAATAATTCAGTATTCATGATTATTTTTCTGTGTGGGCTCTTTAGAAGGGCCCTCCTATAGGAAACAAAATACTATATAGTATGATTCAAAAACAAGAAACATTCAATGAAAATCAGTAATGTTATATGCTGCAATAAACACAATTTGAAACACCACTTTGTATGTACACCTTTAGTACCAATGACAGCTTGAAATTACATGTCATCAATCTAGTTACTTTCTGCATAACTCCTTTGAATTTTGTTTAGCTGGAACAGTTTGATAAACAAATTTGATTTGTGGTGTTGATGAGGGATGCCATTATGCAAACCACTTATTTCATCTTTGTCCATAACTTTTTAATTGGATTGAGGTGTGATGATTCTAGCCATGTTCCAATAGGTTGAATGTCCTGATTCTGGAGTCACTCCTGTACAATTTTTGCTTTGTGGCATGATGCCCCAACATACTAAAAGTACTCAGAAAGTTGATTACCCAGGAAAAGTTTCAACTTCTCCTTAAACTATTTCCATAAATGGCAACACTAGTAGTTGTATTAGGTGTCAAGTATCAAAGTTCTGCTTATCCTCATTTCCCCAAGATGGCACACCAGACCATAAGTTAAAAGTAATGATTGCCAACTGGATTATGCCAGCTGTCTGTTGAGTAACACCAACCCAAGGTACAGTACTTCCATCTGGGAAAAAAACTTTTTCTAAATGGTAACTGTAAAATGTATTTACTTTGCAAAGAAAGAGAGGCCACGTTCCATATTTTTAGTACTTACATGTTTTTTAACAAGTTTTCTTAAAACAATCCCTGATGTGAATATCCTTTTTCAAATGCTCTTCTTACTGATTATGTTTTGTGATGTCACCTTGAAGTTGACAGCCAGTGTTAATGATGAAACATATTAAGATCATTCATATGTGATATTCAGTAAATTGTCAGTTTACTAAACTTGTTTTTTTGGTGTTCCATTTCACCTAACAGATTCAAGATCCTCTAGAAACTTGATAAAGGCAAAAATACATGGTTTGTTGTGGTAACTTCAGCCTTACCATTATGTTATCATTACTTGTCATCATCTTTATTTGTGACAATCCTCCCTTGTAAAGATGCTGAATTTGAGCTCAATTTGCCTTTGAAAGCTCCTTGCTTTTAGGCAAATTTTACACCAAGGTAAATTTCTTCAGTGTACTTTTATTATTTCATATATATGTATATATTTATATATTTCTGTGGCTATATGAATGATATACCTGACACAGTTCTGAATACCATCCTGCTCTTTTGATAGTTTAAATAGCATTGGGCTTATACAAATTCAACAATTGACTAACATTCTTTATTCTTTTAATAAATATATTCAATGGTGATAGGATAGGTTGTTCAGTATTTAGCATTGTTATGTCAGCTTAATATTCACAAACAATAGGCTGCACTGTTGATGTAGCCTAATCATCATTTGCCTTCTAAACACTATGCAAACCTAGCATTAGTTCTTTACTTTCTCACATTTGTTGTTTCAGCATATCATTGTTAGAGTAACCAAAGCAAGTAAAGAAACTTATTACAGCCAAAATTTCAGGGAAGCATTATTGACTGAGTTGATAATACATGCTTAAAGTTTGTTACACTTCATGTATTTTCTGCATTGCAAATAGGTGTATAAAATTGGTGACAATGTGTCATTTTTTGGAGTTGACAATAGATATGTAAAATTTTGTGACAAACCTTTTTTGAATTCACAATGTGTGTAAAATTTTGAGCACCGGTCCATTTTTTGTGCCCACAGCAGGGGTGTAAACTGGTGACACAATTACTTTCTTTGAGTTGACAAAATTTTGAAATTAAAAATTAAAAATTTTGTGAGACTGTATTTTTTGAGAGTTCACTTCAAGCCTGTCTGACTTGATTTTGACTGCATTAAATCATACCCCCCCCCCCCCACCATGCTCCACACCTTTTGTATGGACCTCTGTTTCCATATACATAAGCTGCAAAGTTAATCAATTATTAAGATTTGCATCCATACAATAGCACTGACCAGATGTAGCACTTCAACAAACTTTTTAATCCCAATCCTAAGTTCCTTGCACATAATACATTTCTCATATCCATAAACGTTTGGTTTGACTGACCAAATCTGCATTTAATATCCATATCAGATCTCCCATCCAATGTTATCCAACTGCCAAAGTACTTGAAATAATCCACTTGCTTTGTCTACACTGTCCCACTACATACTGGAGTATGTGCCTTTTTACTCGCAACCATCACACATGTTTTTTCATAATTTATCTTTAAACCAAGTCTCTCACTTTCCTTTGTTACAACATTCAACAACTGCTGTAGCTTTTCCTCACTATCTGTGATCAATGCAGTGTCATCTGCCTATCGAAGGTTACTATAGTTCATTCCCTCCAGATCAACTCCATCGCATATCCTTATTTTCCTTAGGGCTTCTTCACTATACAGATTAAACAAATCTGGTGACAGAATGCATCCCTGTCGTACTCCCTTTTGTATATCTACCCATTTACCCAGCTCTCCCTTTACCTAGCTTGTCATGCTTAACACAATCGAATGCATTAACATAGTCCATGAAACATATATACAAGTCCTTTTGCTTTTCAATACATTTTTCTATGATAGCTCTTAGGCAAAGAGTGGCATTTCTCGTTCCCTTACCAGGCTTCCATCCAAATTCCTCATCCAATAGCTCTTCTGTGGTGGTACTCTTATTCGAGTAAATGAGCTGCCTAATAATTTTTGTGTTACTCAACGTCAGAAAGTAAAGGCTGGACCCTAAGGAAGGTATGTTTGTATATTCCCACATTTTCCAAAAAACCCCCCAAAAACAATATTGAATTATGTTTCTGACATTTGCGAGTTTTCCTGATGTCCCTTATCCCTTTGCATTTTTGGATGTAATAAATTAATAACTACGGTACAGCAATTAAAGTGCAATAGGCTATTAAAGCTGGTTAAATTCCTATGTGGCAATATTACCATACCTTCCCATTTCCTTCTTCTGCCAAAGCTTTCTTCACCAGCGAGTTATCTTCGTAGCATTTAATTGTTGATATTTGACCACCGAACGTTTTAATGCTGCCAAAACTTTTGAATTGGGTTTCTGAATATTGTAGCGAGTCGCCATAATGATCGCACAGATCTGCAGTTGCCATAGCCATTGTGCGCCTGCTATAATAAACAGGGTTGTATTTATTGTGGGAATTAATAAGTTGCTTTGATTTTATGGCTGCACAACAAGCTCCTACTTTCAACAGACTCGATCTTCCACCATGCAGTTGGAAAATAAATCCTGACAAGTTTTTCGTAAGCATTGATATGCCTGCTGACTTAAAAAGTGTATAGCTAACAGTTTAGTGAACAGAAGAGTTGCTGACTACCAGTAGTAATAATGTATCGAATTTTTGTGAAAATTGCAATTTACCGAACCTTACATTTGGTGGGAAAAGAAGAAGAAGAAAAAAGAAAAGAGCATTTTATAAGTCTCAATTTCAATATGCTTCACCTCAGAAAGAGGTCAACAAGTCCAAATAATTTCTTCCGTTTTCACCTCTTTGATCGGGAACCTCAGAAATAGGGGCGAAATCCCAGGGAACGGGATTTTTTCTGCATATTTTACCTCGCCAATCGGGACGATTTTGTTCCAGGCTGCTATCTATTTTGACATTTTAAAAGCAATTTTCTCAAACTTCCCTCGCAAGTTAAAGGCATCACTGTAGTCTCTTGTGAAGGTGTGAAACCAGTCTCACTTGTGTTCATTGAGCTGTGAAGGGGTGGAGCTATGGTCATTAGCAGCACAATGGACAGACTGTTGTTTGGCCAGGACAGGTGCAGCGCTTAACGTGAGAGAGGCTCGTATCTACCTTGTTGTGTGTTAAATTTCAATGGGCGGAGTTTAAGTCCGTTTGGAAAACAATGTATGATCAATGGTGGTTTTGTTTACGTTGTTGAAATGTGTCCATCGTTTCTATTGTTTATATGAAGTGCAAAGCATTTGGTGATTGAAAAAGACAAAAGACATCCCAACAAATGCATCGAGTAATTGTAGGGTAATCAGTACAAAAGTTACTTTTGTACTGATTTTGTATTGCAACAATGGCTACGATCATTATTTTTCAATCAAGTGAAGATGTCGACCAAGAAAAAAACTGACTTATGTTTTGAACGTAAACTCCAAGTTCTGGCTGCCATAGAAAAACCTGGTGCTACACTCCAAAAAGTTGCTGATTTGTTTGGAATATCCAAGTCACAAGCAGGACGCATCAAACAAGGAAAAGAAACCTTTAAAAACCATAGCCAACTGTTTTAGAAAAGCAGGATATAAAGTGAGCAATGACGTGAACTCAGAGCCAGCTGGACTTAGTGACATTCATTTTTATGTTCCACTGCCGGAGGATCAGACACGAGAGGACTTTTTGGAATGGAACAACATGGATGAGGAGTCAGAGACCAACGGCGAGCTGTCAAATGATGAACTTCTGAGCGAGGTATTTGAGTGCAAACGTCTGAGATTAAATGGAATCGACGATGAAAATGAGGATCAACCAGACACATACAAGCCTCTAACTTTACAGGGCAAGATGACGACACTCGACACTTTGCTCCAATCTGTGCAAAAGAATTCCATTAACAGCCTGCTGAATGTGGTGGATGATTTGGAAGAAATGGTACACCAACAAGTAAAGCTAAATAAGCAAACCAAAATCAGCGACTTTTACACCACCCAGAAGGAAAATTAAAAGACGTCCATCAACACAGTCCTTTTAGGACTAAAACAATAAACAGTCCTTTTCAGAACTATCCCTTACAGACAGTCCTTTTCAGGGCTAACCTTCTACCTTCTTTGGATTGCCTTGACGTGGCAGAAGGGCTTAAGTACTCCAAACCATGGAGGAAAACCGAGACCCCTACTGACCTCAGAAATCGGGAAACCCAGATAATTGGGACGATTTTGCCAACGACGGAGGTTTCCCGATTAGAGAGGTTCCACTGTATACTCTCACATTTCTGATATTACCATACCAGTGAAAAGTGCAGGATCACAATACGTGATGTGAAGCACAACACACATAGAGAGATATATATTAGTATGAACTAATAAGAAGCTATGAAAAAAAGGATGACAAATTAGATATCTAGTAGCTTGTTATGATTCAGCCAATTTCGAAATTCTTCATCAACAGAACTGATATCACCTCTGATGCCTTGTTGTGTCTATGGTAACTACTACCCATGATTCCCTGTAACATAATCCCCTGAGAGTGGAGAAGAGCACGCGGTTGGGGGATCAAGAGTGTAATTTGTGAACATTGCGGATCATGTAGTTGTGTTACTTTGTGTTGAAGAATGACTTGAGTTAATACAGATTTACTGCGTTTATTTTTGTTTCCTGACCTGCTGCCTCGAGCCAGATATAACATGCCTATCGTACGGCAATTCACTACATCTTGAGGTGTTTGCAAGTCAACGCATACACAATTTGGGTTAAGGTTCAGACCAACTTTATGCATGTAACTGGCATGTCGACCATAGACAAAGCAAATTCGGTTTAGGAGGACCTAGTGGCTAACAATTTAAGTCACAGCCTGCAGGTTTTTTTGAAGATGTCGGAATATACTTGCGGAGCATGCACTCGGAATTATTCCAACGTCTATTCCACACGAATTTTATCCATAGGTCTGGAGGTATGTTTTCACTGATTTGATATGACAGGATGTGCATTCGTGTAGATAGTGGCATTCTCCTCTTGAGGCGAACGTTGACTAGAGGAGATGTAGCAGGTTGATGGAATAAATGCGAATCTTNATGCATGTAACTGGCATGTCGACCATAGACAAAGCGAATTCGGTTTAGGAGGACCTAGTGGCTAACAACTTAAGTCACAGCCTGCAGGTTTTTTTGAAGATGTCGGAATATACTTGCGGAGCATGCACTCGGAATTATTCCAACGTCTATTCCACACGAATTTCATCCATAGGTCTGGAGGTATGTTTTCACTGATTTGATATGACAGGATGTGCATTCGTGTAGATAGTGGCATTCTGCTCTTGAGGCGAACGTTGACTAGAGGAGATGTAGCAGGTTGATGGAATAAATGCGAATCTTTCATTGCACGTTTACGCAGATTCAGAATGTTTCTCTCTCTTCGGATGTCTGGAGGCTGGTTGCCACAGAGGACTGGAAGAAACGTCGTAGGGATTGATTTGGCTGAACCGCTTACTAGTCTCATACGTTCGTTGAGGGATATGTCAAGCTTCTTGCAGTGGTGGCAGTGACTCCAAACTGGAGAACAGTACTCTGCAACTGAATAACATAGTGTCAAAGGTGAAGTGCGAAGGGTTGCGTTATCAGCACCCCAGAGATTGCTGGAGAGTCTCTTTAGCAGCTTACAGCATTTGGTTGTTTTTTTTTCTGGGACGTTTTGTAAATGTTTTTTTGTATGAAAGTGTTCGGTCGAGAGTCACATCGACATACTTTGGTATTTTGTCGAACTGGATTCTTTCACCTGAGGTTGTAACTTTGAGTTCTTAGTCAGCTTGACTCTTGTTTAGATTAAAAGTGCTGGTAACAGTTTTAGAAGTATTTAGGTTAAGGCGCCAGTTGTAAAAGTAGACTCTCAGTTTATCAAGGTCATGAGATAAGGTTCTCTCGATGACGCGAAACTGTTTACCGCTGTACATGAGGGCGATGTTGTCTTCGTGGATGTACTTGTTGCTGATCATGTCAGGAATGTCATAGGTGTACATATTAAAAAGTGCAGGCGTGATGACGGAAGCTTGAGGGGCACCATTTATAAATGTTCTACAGCAAGGCTTTTCCTTTCCGATATGTACATGAAATTGACCTTGGGATATCATGCCCTTGACCGCAAGTACCATCTCGTTACTAGGGATGGTTCTTAGTAGTTTCTGAGTAATACCACGGTGCCATGCTGTGTCGTAGGCAGCGGATAGGTCGACTAGGACGATACCAGACTTCATTCGTTTGTCAAAAGAAGTCTCAGTGTCTTCCGTCAATAGTACAACTTTATCAAGGGTACAGCCTCCTTATCTAAAATCTGCTTGTTCTTTGGGGAGAACAGATTCGACAATGGGTTAAATGCGATTAAGAATTAGGTGCTTGTAAAGTTTAAAAGTTATGCACAGAAGGCTGATCGGTCTTTTGTTCTTGGCGCTTTCTTGGGGCTTGTTTGGCTTAAGAGCAGATACAACTTTGGCTCGTTTCCACCCTTTGGGTAGCTTTTTCGAGTAAATGCAGTAGTTGAAGAGTGACTGGAGCCACTGTATGCAGTTCTCGTGGAGGTGTAGGAAGAATTCAGGGTGTAAATTGTCAGGGCCGGGTTCCTTACCAGCCTTCAAAGTCTTAACAGGTGCTACGATTTCATCAATGGAAAAATCACTACACAAGTTCTGGTCAGTTGAAGGAGCATTCCGTATTATCTTTAGTGTCATTTCACGTTTATTGTGAATTCATGATTAGGTTTAGCGATCTTACCATTTTTCAAGAGGCAAGAGGCAACTGCACTTGCGCTGATGGAGTACGGGTTAGGGGATACATTTTTCCTGCCTGTGAGTTTGCTAATGGTGGCCCAGGCTTTCTTACTAGAGTGTTTCATGTCAATGCCCTAAACTGTTGAAAGCTATGCTTTCTTACTTCTTGTGATGAGATGGTCTATTAATTTGGTTGCAGTTTTTTGCCTTTCTGCTGTCGGATGAGCTTGTTCATGATTCTTCGCTAGCTCATTGCAAGTGGCGTCCCATTTTGGGATGAACGATTTGTGATACCCCATATGGATGGTGTTTTTACCCAATTTTAAGAGTTTGCTATGAAAGGCAGTGTAGCAGGTGTTGGTGTAAGCAGTACCGAGTGAGGGAAGATCGTCACATATGCTAGCAGATTCTGTTTTACAATGAGCCTAGTCATCTGAGGGTCCATAGTGCTTGTCCACTCGTGAAGGGCTCTGCCATCTTGGTTGTTTATTGGGTTGCCCCAGGATGTGTGACGGCAGTTGAAATCCCATGAATAAATGACCGGACGTACAATGGTGGTAGAACGAATGTTGCGTTCGGGGATTTGTAAATATTGGTAATTGTAATATCGTTAATTCTAATAGTTGTCCACTGTGTCTCACTGGCTTCGCACTTCTCGGTCAAGCTAGCTGTTCAATCGTTTCTGACAAGGTTTGCTATCCCGTGCTTAGTGTGATGGATGGCTCCGATCAGTATGTACCCGTATATCTTTATTTTGTCACCGCAGGTGGTGTGAGTTTCCTGGAGCAGAATGACGGAAACGGAATTTGTCATGGCAATGTTTTGAAAACTTCACATTTAGGCCCCGAAGGGTCTTCTCCATTAAGTTGAAGGATTGCCCGGCCCAATTGTTCATAAAGTTTTTTCATATTCAAGCAATAAGATATAACATATCCGTTATTGATCAGGTATTTGCATTAGTTTCCTTGCAATAAGCAGGTACTTACGGAGGGGACCACGAGAAAGTTGCCAATTTCCCTTCCAGTCTATTCTGCTACGGCCCGTTTGGAGATCAACCCATCTTGTGTAAATTAATGGAAACATCAGGACGAGCCTAGCGTTTGGAGATCAACCCATCTTGTGTAAATTAATGGAAACATCAGGACGAGCCTAGCNAAACGGAATTTGTCATGGCAATGTTTTGAAAACTTCACATTTAGGCCCCGAAGGGTCTTCTACATTAAGTTGAAGGATTGCCCGGCCCAATTGTTCATAAAGTTTTTTCATATTCAAGCAATAAGATATAACATATCCGTTATTGATCAGGTATTTGCATTAGTTTCCTTGCAATAAGCAGGTACTTACGGAGGGGACCACGAGAAAGTTGCCAATTTCCCTTCCAGTCTATTCTGCTACGGCCCGTTTGGAGATCAACCCATCTTGTGTAAATTAATGGAAACATCAGGACGAGCCTAGCCAGCCTATCTAGTGCACAGAAATAAGAGACTTACTATATCAATGATCTAATTCTATTACTTTTTGAAGTAGAATACAAGTTGTCCATGAAAATTTTCCCCTCATCCAAAGACTGAAGATTTTTCTCTCATCAGCCAGAGCAGCTATGCTTACTTTTTTCTTCCAACTTTGATCAAACACAATCAATTGCATAGCTTGGCCGCTGGCGATAAAATAATATTTCAGTGATTGACAAGGCACTAATTCTAATACTTGTGGAAATACAAGAGATTTACAATAGATTTATAAGAGAAGTCCTAATTCTCACAGATCAATTTACTATTGAGGAAGGGCCCTGGTCTTGTCAGTCGGGATGGATAGCCTCGTCCTAATGCTCCCATTAATTTAGGCTACCTGAGCTGATCGTTAAAAGGGTTGCATCAATCCTGCTGGTCTGAAAATAAAAACTGAATTGAGCATCCTATTGTTTCCATTCGCTCGTTTTGCAAATACAGGGAAAACAGCACCGGCTTCTACTGTGACCCAAATCGCGCGGGAGTTAATCGCAACTAAACCCAGCCGAGGAGCACATTGCTGTGCCCTTGGCTGTAGAAAAGGAAAGAAACGAAAAGCTGACCAGGGATGTAATTCATAGGGAGAGGCTGAGGGGCCTGAAGCCCCCAAAAGTTTGGAATAGTGGGAAAAAATTCAAACACAAATTTTTTTGAGTTTTTAGATAATGAAGGCTTCTTGTCCTTAAGTCAAGGTTCATCGTCAAAAATGTAACATAAATCAATGTAACTTAGGTATTTTCTGCTTAGAAATGAGGTGCAGAAAATATCAAGAAGATTTACTCCCCCACATCTATAAATTGTTAATGTTTGGGGAATCAGAATCTTCTAACTTTGGATGAGAAGCAAATACAGGCATTTATCCGATTTGGCTTGTAGAACTGGAGAAAGGGAATTGAAAAGTTAAAGGGCCATACTTCACCCGGGGATCATTTCTATGCTACAGAAGTATTACTCAAACAGACCAGTATCGACAAACAGCTGAACCGAACTGTGGCATTATGGAAACACGAGAACTCTCTGTATTTGCTCATGATAACTTAATGTATTCGATATCTCGAGGAACAATGCATTGGTAATTCGAGACCCTTGTAAGGATTTGGGCAATTTCTACCAACTCGTAAAACTAAGGGCGGAAGGTTATGAAACATTTCAGAAAGTCATACATCGGCTTCTTGGGCGATGAAGCAACTGATCTTAGCAATATACAGCATGTCGATACTTGGACCCAATGGTTGACAAAGGAGTTTGTGATATGCTAGGAATTCATTGGGTTGATGCTTGTGAACAACAGAAAAGCCAGTAGCGTTGAAGCGGTAATAAAAGATGTTTTGCTTCGAGTAGATATATCAGTGTCAGATCAAAAGGCTCAATACCATGATGTCTACTCGAGAATGACAGGCAAAAAGAACAGAGTTGCCTTAATGATAAAGAAGGCTATGCTCCATTGTCTTCTTATTTCTACTGCCATGCCTTAAATTTAGGAGTTGGTGATACCATGAAATATGTTCCATTGATGAAAGATAAATTAGATAATGCAAATGCACTTAAGAAGTTAATAAAGTTCTCACCAAAGAGACAAGCTGTTCTGAAGAAAAAGCAAGAAGAGCTCAAAATAGGCAATTTTAATTTGCCTGTTGATGGCAACGATGAAAAATCTGACAGCTTTTTAAACTTGCGTCTGTCCTGCCCAACAAAATAGACACTTGCAACCAATATTGCAATATTATACGTCAGTGTTGCAGATGTTAAATTTCCGCAAAAGACCACGACAAACCCGTGGCTCCAGTATACAAGCACAAGCTGGTGGCATTACGGAATCAATGAAGTCTTTCAACTTTCCATATGGATTGAAACTAGCTGTGCTCGTTTTTGACCGTTCTCATAATCCCAGTCAGGCTCTTGAGAAGAAGGAAATTATGAAGTGCTCACGAGCTGATAAAAAAGCTTTGGCACTATTCAAAATATAAAATGTGGTTCATTGAGGCTTGGTATCGATAAGCCTGTCTTGTCTTACCAAAGAAAACATTCAGTTTGTCTGGAAGATGAAAGTGCTGCCTACAATCACCCTGATCCAAAATAATTTTTAGGAGCAGGCTACTTTGCTGCCATCATTTCTGTAACACTATCCATCGAAATCCTGTTTTATCAATCTGACTACAAACTAAATAGTAGCCTTGAGTGGATGATCATTAAAGGTGCTTCTGGGTAAAACCTCGAGGGAAGTGTCAGTTATGTTAAAGAATTTCCAGGATATGATGTGTTCTTGCTGGTAATGCAACTGGAAATCTTGAAAAATTATTTTGAAGTGCCTCGTATCAAGTTACAAGAGTTGGCAACCATGTCAAAAAGCTGAGCCGAGGACAATATTATTGTTTTGCCAGGTTTACAAATTAGCACAAGCTCGTCTTTTTATGCCTGACAACAATGCTGAAAGTGAAAGCTCTGTCAGCTCAATAAGAATCAAAACACATTTCAAAAACACTGTGACACAAAGTAGATTGAATCATTTACTGTGCTTAGGGATCCATACTAAAGAACTTGAGAATGTCGATCTTAAATAAGTACCAAATGAACCCATTGATTCTTCAAAGAGAAGAGCACCAGCATTTGCTCTTTTGCGAAAAATTAGGTTGTGTTGTCAGTGTCTTTTTTGTATGCAGCCTGTGATTGTAAAAATTGTTTTTTTAATTATGTTTTAAGATGTAGATGTACAAATTATTCTGGTATGGATGTTTACAGAAGCAAAATAATTTAAGATGTATCATCCGGGAATAGTAATTTTCTCTTTACCTTTTATTGATAAGGTATGTAATATCATAATATTTAATATGTTACGCTCCTTATATACTCAGCGGACCCGCCTTCACAATATCAAATTACCAGTGAGTCAAACTGGGTGTAGCGATAAGCGTAACTGTAAGCTCATAACCCCATCTCAACCACTAATACTTTTCTTATATAATATTAATATCATATCACATAAGCATCAACAATAATAACTGCACTTCACACGTATTTTCCCCAATAATATCATTTTAGCTGCCACCTACCACACATACACTAACTCTAAAATCAGTTAGACAGAGCAATGCCCTTGCACTTTGACACAAATGCTAGCAAATACATTAAAAGGTACTGCGCATTTACTTTATCACTGTTTTTTAAGATTTTTGGTATCGCTTTCTTCACTGAATAAAATGAGCTAATTATTGGTATGCGTTTAATCTTCTTACGTTAACAATTTCTAAGGGAAAAAATTAACAATCCCACATCTTAAGAATGCAAGGAGATTCTCCTTGTCAAGAGCTGGTCAAAAATGTATACATACCTATACTTGTAGATAAATTTACATTTAAGACATATTAATGGTGTGTTAGGGTTGTCTGGACAAGTGTCGTGGTCAGTATTATGATGAAGCAAGTGACATGGCAGGAAAATCTTTTGGCGTTGCAGTACAGATGTTGGCTATTGTCACGTACATTCATCACACTGGCCTGAGAAGTTTTAAGGGTTAAGCATGTGATAGCGGATTCTACGGTAGGTTGTTATGCAAAATCCAAAAATAATACTCATTTTGTCCAACCAAGAATTGTTTTTATCACCCTATTTATCACCTTTAATTTTGTATTTAGTGCTACACAGAAAGCATGCACCATACCGAACAAACTTCAGAAAACAAAGATTATACATTGCACAAAAGCTAATCATGAATGAAGGGCCTTTTCACTGACTTTCCTCTGTGCTGAGTAGCCACCACGTCTCGTTTCAAACACCAACAGTAGTTCGCTAGAAATTTCTTGCATGACACGAATGTGCTGGTGGAAATGTTCTCCCTGTTTCTCACTTGTCTCCACAGTTCTGAGGAAATAGTCTTAGTGGGACTGTAGAAAGTGTATTTTGAGTGGCATGAAATCCCCTAAAGCTCTTCAGGACGTCGTCGACTATCTTCTCGTACTCTGCATTTTGATTGTTTATACGAACGGCTACTATTACTGACATAATGACAGCCAAGAAGGCAGCTAAGCTACACTCAGCGCACCATCGAGTATTGAGCCCCTCATGAGTTCCCGTATCTGAGGCCCATCAAAGATGCCAGCCTTAAGCTTTTCAATGCTTATCTGGGCAAACATCTGCTGAAGAAAAGTAAACCCTCTGGCTTTCCTGTGTATAGCCTTTACAAAGTTCTTCATAAGTCCAAGTTTGGTATGCAAAGGTGGAAGTATTATCTTGTTTGGTTCAACAAGAGGGTGAGACTAAAAATTGTGTGAACCAGGTTCCAACCCTTGCCTTGGCTTCGAAAACCAATCCAACAACCGTAAGATCTCCGAAGATCAAGTAACTAAGGTCATAGCAGTTCAGAGCAGACAGCAACTGATCCATGTTGTCTTGGGTTTCTTTCTTTTGCACAGAATGACCAATTGGAATCGAAAAGTATTTATTTCCATTATAAAGGAGAACTGCCTTGAGACTTCTGCAGGACGGGACCGATGAAAAGTCTTCATTCCGTAGCAACATGGTCCACCCCCATTGATTTAATTAAATCAGAAATGTTGTTGCAGTAAACCAATGACCGATCCCTCTGGGTTGTGAAGAACTGTCTAAATTCTTTTTCAACCTCTCGATACCAGTAGAATGTTGTTCCTGGTGCCAGCAAATTTTTCTCATAAACATGAGGACCTAGACGCTGTGCTGATTCCTTTAAGAGGTTTAGGTCTGGTGTCAGGTCATTGAGATCTGCTTGTGTTAGAGGCACTGGCCGGTCATTCTCTTCTGGCATGCATTCGTCACCCTCTGTTCTATCATTTGAGTTATCAGATTTTGATTCAGAGTTAAATATCATGGGAGCATCTGGCTCGGGAACAGGTAGGTCTGGACCATGAAGGGCTGGCCTTACGTCAGACGGAATATCAGGAAACTGAACACAATGTTTGTTCTTGCGGTTGATTCCTTAAAGATTAGTCATGCAAAAAGAGGTAAGTTACATGATCTTTACCCTCTCTCCACATCATAGGAACAGCAAATATCATACTTTTCCTTTTGTTATTTTTCCAATCACGCAAGCTCCAAACACACCTTTGGCAGCTAACATTTGTTGCAAATGGCCTGTCCTGGTCTCTCAGCTTAACTCTATAGTAAACATGATATGCCTCCTTTACAAAATTAGTTATTTTTGCAAGGCAACCAGGAAGAATCACATAACCACACACACACATATGTATATATAATAGAACCTGTCAGAATGATTTGTACATTTGCTATTCATTCTCTCTTAAGCTAAAATACTAAATAGATACAGTAAATCTGTTGCTTGCAATTTCAAGGCACATTGACTGGAGTTTAACTCTGCTAAACAATAGATAACCATCCAGATGTAAAAAGAACAAGTTTTAGTTTCAGCTTCCTAAAGATAAAGACCGATGCAGTTTCGGTTTCAGATCAAGGCTGCTCCAGTTTCGTTTTAAAATGAAAACAAAGATTTGGCCAGCTACAGCTCTGTTTTTCTTGAACTGAATACTATTCAAGAGTCAAAACATGTCTTAATCATATCACAAAAAAGTGACGTGACCAAAGAAAATAGTTGATATTTTTGAATTCATTTTTGGATCAAAAATACACAAATCAATTGAAAAACCTTCGACCTTTAACATTTTAAAAAGCAATCCAGTGTTATTATTGTCTGTTAAAGATATTACCAAAAGTACCAAAATTGTAAGGGACACCGTGAGTTTTGCTGGAGAAATAATTATTTTGATAAAATATTCCGCCAGGGTAGCAAACCCTCCTGGCAGTGTTAAAGAACAAACAGAGTGTAAAAACAACGATGAGTTTAAAGGTAACCATATTTTGAAGCTGTCAGAAACACGTAGCACAGTTCGTCTAATTTTTTTAAAGGAATCACGCACAATCGTGGTCCTTTGTGGAAAGTTTGGGAACATTGCCTTCAAAGTGATCAAATGGAGGCAGCTTTGAAACCCTGCATGATTGAAGTAAAGAAGCGAGTAGAATGCTTTGATTCCTTTTTTGGACAAAAAGTTAGTTACAAAATTAATTTCTCCAGTGATAATCTTTCAAGAATCTTACAAGCACAAAAAAAGTCAGGTTTTGACAGTAAATGAGTAGCCAAATTAACATTGGAGGTTTTACGAAAGCTGAGAGATAAACAGCTATCAATTTTATTTTAAGATATTATTATGAAGAAGTCTAAAGCAATGGTCCTCGACCTTTCTCACAGGTTTCCTTCCCCAGCAAATTTTGGAGGTCATCATTCCTCCCCATCTTAGATTATCTCCAAAATTAAGACACCGACAATAATGAAACACAAATTAAAAAACACGTGAGTATCTTTGTACCATTAAATTTATTTGCAGCACTCAAACTTACAAAGTAATGGTGAGAGAGTAGAAAATACATATATGAAAATAATTCAATAATAGCAACGATAAAACTAAAAGATGGAAAAGGAAATAAGAAATCATCTTAATGTAAATCTTAAGCCTGGTGATTATTGAACAGACATCGAATATCTGGCAAACAATTCGTCAATTTTAATTCCAAGTCCCCTCGTTTACAGACCGTCCAAGAATTTCGTTTCACAAAAAGGATGTCCGTGACTGCGGTGAAGGCAGATTCCATCAAGTATGTAATTGGGAAGGGTAGAAGCTGTTTCTGACAGGCAAGAGTTAATTTGTTATACTTCGTTCCAAGCTGCCCGTACATCGACATGGGTTCTCCCTTTGCTTTATGGATTTTGTACTTTCATCATTCTGAGGTTCGATGAGTAGTTCAATGGTATCTCTTTTGAATGACCTTTTGCTGAAGATGTTACCTCGGTATCAGAAGAATTCTAGAGGTCTCTATTACATTTGAAACATCACAAGTAAGTTCCTTTGTTAAAAATAATGAAAAATATCATATGACAAGTAGTTAACTACAATTAGACATTACAAATCAAACAGTGTTTTGAATGACCTTGACAATCAATGGTTTGAATAACCTAGTAGCCGATGCTGTGTGACGAGATTGTGCCTAAGTCAACTACCTTAACAATGTGAAATAAGATCACAAACAACTTTTTTACCAGAGGATATTGAAAAAAATTGGTCGATGCATATGGCCCATATTTGGTCGAGTTTTTAACATAGATTGTTTAACATATAAAAGTAGACTTTTGCTTGCATAAAAATAATAGAATCTTAAAAGTTAGGTAAATAGAAGAGTTTTTGTAAAGAAATTTAGAGAACTGCGACAGTCAGTTGCCAGCTGATGAATTATACATAATTTAATCCAAGCCTACAACGTTGTTATTATTGTGTTCAAACAGTACCAGATTCTAGTTCCACGGCAGTCTTGATGCTGCCTTAAATAGGCAGAAAAATTCATTAACGTTTGGTCAGAGAATTGGTTTCTAAATTCAACTGGAAGTTTTTCCAGGTGACTAGTAATCATCCTCAGATTTTTATCACAGAGTAACTGTAAAGAGTAAGTAACTGTAAAGACACTGGTAAAGAGTTGTGAACTATGACAGATCTCGTTAAGATATTTGTACTTTTCACTGAGATAATTTGGATATGAAGGCACAGATCTTCATCCTACAGAAGAGGAGAGACTTTAGCTTTCTTTGTAGATCGCTTTTCAAGGCATTCAATTTTTCAAAACTATCTGCCAACTAGAAAATGCAAAGGCTTCGATTAATCAGACTTTAGAAACTAACAAACACTTTAATCACCAGCAAAATCTACCACAGCATCATAAAGTGAAACTAACCTTGGAAGGCTATTTCCAGTGGACAACCATCGCACTTGCATGAGCAGTAACAGTCTTACTTAATTTGCTTCTCATTATTGGCAAAGCATTTTGAAAAGTCATTCAGGTTTGGTATGGGCCTTGAAATAGTTGATAACCTCCAAAGTCTGATGAAGCTCACCACTGAGGCCATTGGTGTCCAGATTCTTGCGAAGTATGACGCAGTGAGTGGTCATCGTGTTTGGATGGTATTCTTTCAAAGGATTTTAAACACCATTTCGGCTCCCTGTCATAGTTGGTGGTCTATCCGCTTCCGTAGAAACGATATTTGAAACTGGGATGTTATTCTCAGCCAGATAAACCAAGTTGTAAATGTATTGAGCTGTACTAGCCGTTAGCAGTGATATGCAGAATAACATTTCTTCAACAAATTGAGACTGGTGATGAAATCTAGTGTGTACGAGCAACAGAGCCTCACTGTGTCGTCCTGAGAATTTTTACCAACTGGGGTTCGATGTCGTCAGACATCTCATTGATGCCGCGGGAAAATGTGTCATTGCTTAGCGGCAAATTTTAATTAGCTGTATTCAATGACTGCCCAATTTCATTAATCCAAGTGTGTAATCGTCCATATGTGTAAATTGCTACTTGTCAATCTAGCTTCTAGTGCTACTGGAAAGGTATCATTTGTGACTGCAAGAAGAATAAAAACCTTTACAGAGGTATACAAAAACGATTCCTGCACGTTTTAACTTGCCCGTCCATTCTGCACACACGTAAGACACTGACAGATGGTCTGAGTTTAATTGAAAAAGAGTATGCATTTCATTGTATACTTCGATTTTAGGGCAATTTTCGACGTCTTTTGATTTTAGGTCGTATTTGTAAAAGAACATAAAACTGCATGTTTAAGCTGTTCGACAAAAGCTCTGCTTCGCACAAAAACTAAAACAGAAACTGAAACAGAGACCCTGAAATAAAATTCCTTCGCCTGCCCTTTATAAGCAAACTTTCTTGGCAGCCTCCAATTATCATTAAGTGGTCCTGTCCCAGTTTATTACACAACAGTATATATATACAGTATGTATAACACTGATTTCCTTCCTCATCCAAATCTGGTCTTAATTTTGAGTTCATTGGTTCATTCCACTGATCTCCAAATAAAGGCTGGATTGAACGTTCTATTGTTTCATTGCGTTGCAGATTAAAATCCGTGTGATTTTCAGAGCACAAGTTAAGAGGGGTACCCAACGTGCCGAACGTTACAGTGCGGATTGAGATGCTATTGTTCGGCTGGTGCAAAAGAAGAAAAACCAACGGTAGCCATCACTATGACCCCAACAGGAATTCTGTCACATTGTCACACTGCAAACATGGAGGAAAATATTGTTGGTTACACGAAAAAATTTCGAAAAGTTTGGCAGAACATTGTCAAAGCGCTCATATCTTTGTTTATGTATGCTTAGGGTGTTTATATGCTATAAACTTTAGGTAGGTTTTCCAAGGTAGGGGGCTCTATAAATTTAAGACAAGGATACTGGTTTGGACAGAATTTTTGTCTACCCAGAAAAATATGACAGGCCCAAAATTTCAGACCTTAGAAAATGACAGGCTTCAACTTTCGACTCAAAACTTTCAACTCCCAAATAAATACCGCCAATTTTCAAAAACCCAATAAAATGACATTTCGTTAAATTTCAGACTTCTTTCTTGAGCCCAACCTAGGCTAAACTTGGTTTGTTTCGCAATGGGAAGATCCGCTTTGAACTGAAAAAGTGAAAACGACAAGGTAGAACAATATTTGTTGATTATGATACTCATTTGTGAAGTTTTCTTGTTTTGAATCCCGTTTGGCTTTCAAATTGCCGACACTTCAGCTGAGAAATGGGTAGATCCTAGCAAAAATTAGGCGGAGAGCAGATACAAATAACCCAACACAAAAAAGTTATAGAAAGTGCACTCAACAAAATTAATATTTGCGCGTTGCGGTGACAGTGGTAACTTGTTAAAAGCTGTTTATTTTTAAGCGCCTCCAGGACAACTCTTTCTTCCTTTCTCCGTCATTCACTGGTGTTTGAACAAGACCAGCTTACTCGACTTCTTTCTCACTTTGATGCCTTCAACTTATTTTTTCCCTTCTTTTCCAAGATGGTGCAGTCTGATTTTGCAGTAATTTTTGGTGATTATCTTGACCAAACATATGATCATCCAATTCAGACTTGTTCTCACATACAACATTCATATTTTTGAGAAGCAAATGAGATTTTTTGTGATATAAAACAATGCAACGAAAAAATCACACATTTTTCTTTAATTTACTGGATACTACTGTTTACAAAAACACACTTTCCAAAAATGTAAGTATTGAAAGTGATGTGTTGTACTTGATATGGCTTCAGGCCAATTTAAACATACTTCATCACCCAGCCACAAGTTATTCACTCTTCGCTTACAATAGCTACTTTGTGCTTAACTGTAAATATTTCTGTTGGGAGAACAGACTCAAATAAAGCCTTATAATAAATTACAACTAGGAATAGACGACCCTACTAATAATACATTATCTTTCAATTTGTCTAATATTGACAGAAAGGTAGTGTCCTGCTAGCTCACTGACAGGCGCAAGTGCAAAATATATCCGCTCTCTTCACGTATAGTGCAGTGACGAGTAGCTGCTTCGTTCGTACAAAAGCCGTACCTTATATAGATTTTTATAGGTGAGAGGATTATCTATTTCCAAACTTCTAAAAAATTGGTCTCCTTATTTGCTTTGCCAGCTAGCAGGACGATAAAAAGTAAAATTAAATAAACTAACACTGCACCGTGGCAGTGCTAATTTAACGCTTTGCTCACTGAGCCACATCGATGGGGTTAAACAATTTTTTTTGTTTTGGGAAAGTCTTGCCTTAGAAACGATATTTTTGAAAAAAAGAGAATTTTGGGTAATAATGTCATCCAGCATTAATATTATTTAAATGAATTCCCACGTTGCGTCTTTGTGTTAAGTCATATGACCCTATCTTCAAAAACCAGGAAAGAGAACATTCCATATCAATCAATATTTGTGCTGACTTAGAGTTTGTTAACCACAAACAAATAATGTAAAACTTTATCTTGAATTTACAGTCTTTGCAAAACAATAGAGTACGTGAAAATGCTTGAAAATCGNCTGTTTTGGGAAAGTCTTGCCTTAGAAACGATATTTTTGAAAAAAAGAGAATTTTGGGTAATAATGTCATCCAGCATTAATATTATTTAAATGAATTCCCACGTTGCGTCTTTGTGTTAAGTCATATGACCCTATCTTCAAAAACCAGGAAAGAGAACATGCCATATCAATCAATATTTGTGCTGACTTAGAGTTTGTTAACCACAAACAAATAATGTAAAACTTTATCTTGAATTTACAGTCTTTGCAAAACAATAGAGTACGTGAAAATGCTTGAAAATCGTAAAAGTACAAAATTTTACCCTGGCTTTCTATTTCATGAGTGAAAGTGAAATGTTTTGACAGAGCTGCCCAATACCTCGAGAAATTTAAGTTCAAGTACAGATTTAAAAATTACAAAATTTACAAACACACTGATTCCGAAGGTCTCTTTTTGTTTACGTATTATTAAGGCTTAAACTTTAATAGACTTGTGGACCAGTACAAGGTACGATAAATAATAAAAACACTATCTTTATTTGAAACAAAATTTCTGCATTTGTTGAGTAATCATATGTTGAACTAAAGTTTTATAAGTGGCCATTTATTCTATAACCAAACATTTTTCGAACCACTCTTTTTAAATGGAAGACTTCAGCTTTTTCACTGAATCAATGATCGCTTTCTTTATCTTCAGCTTTTTAATATGCCTTTTTAATTTCTTTTTTGCATAGAATCTTCAGAGTACTTGTTCAATGTGCATAAATTCCACTGCGGAACTAATTATAAACCTTAGAATTAAAAACTCCTCCTCTTCTTCTTCTTCTTGGACCCCAGCTTAACTCTATTCAGAGTCACTATTTCTGATAAGCGTTTTTAAATATTTATACTTTGTACACTTCTTTCCCTGTATGTTTCCCCCTCAAACTTATTGCAATACTTCCATCTGATTTTAAGTCTTTCTTTTGATCTACTTTCTTCAATATCCATATCCAGTTATCCTCTTCCTACATGTTATTTCCCATTTCCTCTCTAAATATGACCATAATATTTCAATTCCTGTATCTTTTATGTTTTCTCTACTATTGAGGTACTATCAATAACATCACTCCAATATTTTTGTCCTTTGAATTTTTCTAATTATATACAATATTTTCGTAAATACAAACCTTAGGCTCAAGCATTTCTGTAACCCCTTAGTCTTTCTTTTTCCCACCCCTGCAAAAATTTTCAAATACATTTTTCCTTTTACTGAGAAAACTGTTCTATAGCTCAAATACAAACCATACATGTCAAAGTGATCTTCTTTTTAAAAAAACATTTCATAATAAGTACACTAGTAAATTAAGCAACCTCCAACACAGATATTCAGAGATCAGAAGAGCCTTTAAAACACTTGAAATAGGTTGAGATCAGCACTAGTGATATGGAATAGCACAAAAAAGACAACAAGAAATTTGAGCTTACTTTCAACAGGAAAATGTCTAGCTTTCAAAACCTTATCGGTCAGTTTAGAGTGCATTAGAAATATGACATGTTAATAAACCGCAATAACCAGTGTGTTTACTTTATGACGTCACATTACCCCCTATTATTATTACTATTATTATTATTATTATTATTATTATTATTAATATAAATAATCTTTATCCAGGTTAAAATTTCAATGTTATAGATATTGCTATTAATATATACCCTGCTAAGATATGGGAAAATAAAAATATTGTTTGAAATAATGTAAAACTTTATATACATAGAAAATTAAATAAGCTAAAATGTATTTATTTATCTACATTTTAAAATGATCAGTTACAATTCTTCTGAAGATGTTAATACTGTCAACTTGACGTTGTTCAATGAGCAAGCCGTTGTAAATTTTTACACCCGCATATATAATGCTTATGATCAAACTCTTACGTGAAAAAATATTTATCTTTATTGCAATACATGCTAAGTCACTCTGATTATCAACGTCATTGTAATTGATTGTGAAATAACATATATACATATATATATATATATATGTGTGTGTGTGTGTGTGTGTTTGTGTTACTGTAATCTATCTAGCCAGCTTATACAGAGTTGGCAATAAAGCTAAGAACTGGTTTGATTGAAGTGTAATCTTACAAAAATATCATTCAGTTTTGATGCATTGTGTTGTATGGCTCTAGACTCCTGCTAGCTTTATGCAACCCCACAATGCACCACTCATATTTTACATTTAGTTCTCCAAATCTGCCTTTAATAACAGTGGTCACTTACCCTTTCAAGCGTACAACTTCCAGCTTGTATAAACGATACAAAAATAGTGTTGAAACCTTGCATAAATAAACTTCATAATTAAAAGAAGTTTTCAATTATTCGAATATCTTTGAGTTCTTCCGTCTTGACAGAAAATAAGGATAATGCTGCCTTCATGTTTCCTTTACCACTGTAGCGTATATTTCAATAATTACATTCTATATGGAGGAGGGGTGGTATTTATAATTCTTTTTCTAAAAAAATCAGCAACATTTGGAATCATGTTTTGTTAAACACATGACACATATTTTTACTTTACTAGGGTAAAAGTTGCTATCGATCACTTTATTATCTTATTCAAAATTATCATACAGACATTACATGAAATAATGCATAGTAGAGTNAAACCTTGCATAAATAAACTTCATAATTAAAAGAAGTTTTCAATTATTCGAATATCTTTGAGTTCTTCCGTCTTGACAGAAAATAAGGATAATGCTGCCTTCATGTTTCCTTTACCACTGTAGCGTATATTTCAATAATTACATTCTATATGGAGGAGGGGTGGTATTTATAATTCTTTTTCTAAAAAAATCAGCAACATTTGGAATCATGTTTTGTTAAACACATGACACATATTTTTACTTTACTAGGGTAAAAGTTGCTATCGATCACTTTATTATCTTATTCAAAATTATCATACAGACATTACATGAAATAATGCATAGTAGAGTATTGTTTTGGAATAGGAGGAAGCTATAGGCTTGTTAGTTAATTAATCTGAATATCACCCAGCTTCCTGCAAAGCACAGAGGTCAAACTGTGTTTATAATCACTCGGTCACCTAATAGAAATAATTTAAAAATTATGCTGGAAAAGTCTTGTTCAAGTATTTTAGGTTTGAACCCTATTTAATGAAATTTCTGCTCACGTACACAGTTGACTCTTCTCTCTGTTAAAACCTATTATTAGTCATTTGAGGGCGGCTTTCGACATTGCCTAAAGGAAGAGGCATTAAAATGTTTTGATCTTAATTTAACTCTAAATAGTAGACCGTGACCATAGATTTTTGTCTTTACAAATAACTCAAAGTTAACTTTTTTACCTTACCATCAAGTGCAACAGATGTTGTTATTTGTTGATAAATTTTGTCATTATCTATTTGTTTATAGATGTCGCGAAAAATGATCTAAATAAAATCTACAAGTACATAATTAAGAGGTGCTGCGTTACTACATAGATAGACATTATCAGATAGACTAATGTTGTTATTTAAATAGTTCAAGCAACGTGTTCAGATGCTACCGAGAGAACAAAGGGGTTTTTAAAATGATACTCTTGGAATTACCTTAGAGAGCCGTGGCTTAATGGTTAGTGGAGTTGCACAGTAACCAAGGGGTTCTGGGTTCGATTTCCCGAGTGGGCGGGTAGAATTTGAACTTTACAAAAGAAAAAGCCATTGGTTGGTGTCAGAAAGGGCATTCATCAAGAAATTCTTCACTTCTGAAAAGAAGTCCCTCTGAAGGGCACCGTTGGAGTCTCAGTTGTTTGGGAACAATGACGTTAAAACAAAACAAAACAAAACAAAACAAAACAACAACAACAAAAAAGCCTCTTGGTATTACTGTTCAGGTGTTCAGGCAATTTTATGGTGTACGTCAATTTCATGGTTAGTGCAAAGATGACGTCTATGTTATGTAAACTTTCAAGGCAAATTAAAGTAGCAATTAGCTATGTCTCTGCTGTATTTTATGACTTTTCGAACAACTTTCATTTGTGGTTTGTTTCTAGCACCATATCAATAATGTGTGAGACATACAAATGTGTACAAGAAAGATTCCAGACGTTGACATTATCCCACCTGTGAAATGTTAGATGTTTAGATGTTAGACTTAGCGGGAGACAATATGGCCAGAGATAATTCGTCATCAATTTTTTACTTGAATCTTATCTTTACTCTTTTCTTTGTCAAGTGACTATTTTAATTCCCATAAAAAAGTCTCAATAAGTCATATTCTTTACATACATACTGAAATAACTTAAGTACTGTATTGACTAGAAGGGAAGCACTCTGGACTCATTCAGAAGAATCGTGAGTCCTAAAATACGAAAGCTGAAACATAGTCACAAATGCTTTCACAAACTACTTAGGCTCAGGGCTGATTATCCGATCTTATCTCAGTTTTACACGATTTAGCTTAATACAGGCCTAAATGCTGGAGATAGAATAAAATGTGACCACACTAAGGAAAATACTAGAATGCAATTAATAGGAAAATTCCTGAATACTTTGCTACTGCACCCACCATCAGCTTTCCGATAGGTAAGAGAAAAAAAATATCAGGCATTCAATCTGTTTGCTGTGCATTTTCCAGTTGATCGAAGCCCAAGAACTACCATACCAGATGACCCATCCTGGGAAGGTCTCGCCTGAAAGTGGTCTTACCAATATGGTCAACAATACTGTTTGTTGACTTTTCAAAAATGGATCAGGTGCCCAAACCACTTTCCAATCAGGTGTTTCTACTTTGACCGCTATTTGTGTTGTTGGCTGATCTTGGATCATCATTGAAGGCAACGGGCTTCAAGTTGAAGTATCTTTTGGTAGGAAATCACTGCTGAGAAATTATGCGGTCAGTCTCCTTAGTTAACAGACTTGAGTTCGAATTTCCAGGTACACTCTTTCAAAATGGTCTCTGCTTCGGTGATGTTGACAATGATCAAGTAAATGAACTTGTTGCTTGTAATACAAACGGTGAACTCGCCATTTACAAGGGGAGGAATGTGAAGCCATGGAAGAAATGTACTGGTCTCGGTTTTGCAACATATGTTGGTGTCGATGACGTGCGTAACATAGGAGAAAACAGTATCATTGTCATTAATGCCGATGGTATGTGCTACACTTTTGAGATTAGCAACACACAAAAATTAGCTGAGGACAAGAGTTCCAAACATTTACAAGAAAAGGTAATGGATATTATTATTATTATTGTTGTTTTTATGTTAATAACAAATATTTATACAGGATGAGTTCCAATATACATATGTATATATGTATATATGTATATATATATATATATATATATATATATATATATATATATCCGTCCATCTATCTTTCTATCTATCTATATATCTATCTATCTATCTATCTATCTATCAATCTGTCCATCCACCCACCCATCTATCTATCTGTCTATCTATCTATCTATCTATCTATCTATCTATCTATCTGTGTATCTGTCTGTCAGTCTATCTGTCTGTCTGTCCATCTATCTATTGATCGTTCAATCGATTCTTCTATCCATCCATTCATCCATCCGTCCATCCATGGGTAGATGGATGGATACAAAAGCATCTACCACTAGAGTTGCCTTTGATCAATGTTATGTTTGGGTCACATCTAATAATTTTGTTCTATGTATTTTCTACGCCTTAGCTCTGTATGCTACACTGACATCAAAGACTATCATTTCTCTTTGCATCAAGTAGGTCCCCTAATCGGACCCTTTTTTAACTAATTACTCCAGAATCGAAATAGCATCCAACTTCCGAGTTTTTGAAATATATGTAAGTGAATATTATTTACTAATGTGTGGTATTCTCCCCCAAAGAGTTGACCTTTGTTTCTCCTTTATCTGTTCATATCCTGGGCTTTATACATCAATTTGTCATAGTTATTTGGTTGAGTCCAACCTTTGGGTTTATACTCCCATTCTAATGTCAGTAATTTGGCACCTTTTTCCAACAGCTTTCCCTTAAAGCATGAGCCTTTGAATTTTGTTTCTTCACCTGTATTTATAAAATATATAGCTTATATTTCCATACATTTTGAATAATATGTGTTTTTAGTCTGATCATCTTCAAAACTTTTTCATTAGTAATTTTGTCTTTCCATGATATTAAGCATTTTTCTTTATGCCCACATCTCAAAAGCCTTGAGGTATTTGTAAGTTAGGTTTCTGATAGAACCCATGACTTACAGCCGTACTTTTTCTTGTAGTCATTCGAAAAGTGATTACAGTTAGTATGTTTTTGTATTGCACTTACTGCACCTTGATCAACTCAAATTTCCCTTTTGAGTAAATAATAGTAAATGTTTTAACTGCTTCTATATCTTCCCCATCAATTTTAAGTTTCATGTCAGATATCTCATATCTTGTAACAAATATTTATCTGCATGCCATATTGTTTGCCTTTGCTATTCACGACATGCAGCATTTCTTGCAAATCTTCTTCCATGCCAACAACAATGACTTTGTCCTCTCTGTACCTCAGGTTTTTACCATTCATTCACCTATTTTGATGCCTTTACCAGTATTTATATTTATAAGTATGTTTTTCAGTATACAGATTAGACAGGCATTGTGGCAAAAAAGAACCCTGTCTTGCACTTCTTTTGATCAAAATTTCAGAAGATAAATCATCTTCTGTTTCCAAGAGAGCTCTCTGCTTATAATGTACATTCCTGATGAGTTAATCATCCTCACCACAGATATCAAGATGGCTCAAGCATTCCAAACATTACTCATTTAACTGAACAAATACTTTCCCATAGATAATGAAATACATATAAATACTCTTGTTAAGTTCCAAGTACCTTTCTATGATAGATCTGAGATTTGAAATGCCCAACATTTCTCTGGTACTTTACCCCTCTATAAAACCAGCCTGTGCTTCTTCAGTCACTTATTTTTATGTTTCTATATTTTGGCATTATAACTTTGAGTAGAATTTGAATTATATGACATGTAGGACTTAAGAGATCTATAATGTGTGCAGTTCAGTGCTTTAGGTTTCTTGTATAAGTTGAGAAAAATTGATTCAGTAAGTTTTGGTGGAAAATCCCCTGTTTGATGTATTCAATTGCATTGATCATTGGTAATCTACATATTTTCATTATCAAAAAATTAAATACTTCCTGTTGCTATTTCATCATTACCTCCATCCTTTCCACATTTTATGATCTTCAAAACCATTTTGTTTTCCTGTCTTATCACTTCTCATCAGGTGATTGAGTTGATTTCAGATAGATCACCTTTTTCATCATAACTTTTTAATGTTTTAGCCATCTAGTGTAATGGGTCGTGTAACAAGCAACATTTCCCTCCTCATTGTAATGTATGCACTTTGTACTAGAGTATGGTGTATTAATGTTTGCCATCTGTTTTTCTTTGTTGTGCATTTCTTTGAATTGATGTATTTTCATTTATTCTTCAATACTTCTACATTCTTGGTTCAATCACTCATGCTAAATGGTTTTACACATTTGCCTTTCTTCCATATCAGTGTCATTGCATCTATGTGTGCCATCATTCTCTACCCTGTTTGTAATCATTTACAGTATATCTTTATTCACCTATGTCTTCCTTTTTGCCTTGTACTTCTTGGATTCCCTTTGCTTACTCACTCACTATCACTATCCTTTTTAGGTCATCAAGACAGGTCAGTCATGTGTGTGACTTGCAGGCATCTTTAACAAGTTCTTCCATGCTTTGCAATCTTGAGATGTGCTGGGTGGAATATTTAATCTCTTGAGATTCTTGTTTTTCTTCTTGTCCTGTTAGACCCTTGTACTCCAGAGATGTGTACAATCCAAAGCCACCTCTGAGAGGAGCACTGTGTCAGCTGATTGGCAGCCTGGTGCTGTAGGGCAGTTAGGAACATGGGACATTATTTGCACCAATCCACAGCTGCAGGTATCTGTTGTAGTGAAGCCCCACTTTTTGCAGGATACCATGCATCTTCCATTTTTGATTGAGACACTTCAGGGTCTTCCATAGTATCAAATTTTCCCCATTTCCACTGGCAAGTTCTTCATTAGGAAAAATGCCCCTTTCAATCCATTGCTGTCCAGCCCCTCCATTTGCACCACAGTGCTAGCATTAGGTTTTTCCACTGCAGAGTATGTATGCTGTATGTGGGCAAGATCAACCCATGCCAAAAAACTGGATGCAGCCCTCAGTGAATCCTGTTGTATTATTATGTGGTGCATGAAATCCAGCCCCTGTGCCATGTCTCTATGCCATTGCTGGCATTGCTCCATCTGACATTCAGAGGGAAAAGGCCAGCAAGGCTGAAAGAAGCAAAGTCAATGCAGATGAGCGGCACCCTCTTCACCAGCAACAACCTTCCTGAAAGCTCCTGTGGTCTAGGACAAGCTTGCTGGATGCCACTCAACCTCTAAACCATGAACCAAAAGAGGAGAGGGAGCAGAACTGGCTGATCTCATGAGACCATCTTTTCAATGACAGACTTCCAGCTATTTTGTTGTCTACCCCAATTTCCTCTCCATGGAACCCCCAAGTACATCCATACAAAAAAATGCTGTAAATAGAAAAAACTTTTTCAGCATTACACGTTCCTTATAATCACTTTACATTGTTGTACTTTTGATGTTTAATGCTTGAAATTGATTCTGACCTCTAAGGCATACTTTCTCCAGTCTTCATCTTATTTAAGTAGGTTAATGCCCAGTTGTTGAGATACTACATTTTCCCATTTCCTGTGGTCATTTCTATTTGAGACACATCTTGATCATTAGTAGGTTGTGATCAGAACCTACATCTGATCCTACATATGTTATTGGCACAGTTAAACTGTTATAAAATCTCTCACTTACCAAAATATCACCTATTTGATATCAACTGTGGGTATCATCTGTGTTTTTCCCAGTGGAGAGTCCACTGTTTAGTTCCTTGAAATAGGTGTTTGTTGCCATCATACCATGTTCCTTACAAAATTGTTATAATCTCTCTTCCCAGTCATTTCTATCATGTTGTCTATTTTCCAGCTGTATTAAGATTTTCACCTTGACTGATTTTGGCATTAAAGTTCCCCATAGCAGTAACCATCATCACTTGTTATAACTTGTGGATTAGTTTACTTCCTCATAGGGGAATTCTATGTCTTCTTCACTGCACACATTTGTTGGAGCATATGTTAGTATGATATTGATATCCATAGGTTGCTATTGGAACTTTTCCATCATTACTATATTAGGTGTAGGCCATAATCCTATCCAACTTTTTGTAACAGATTTTCCCCTTTCTACTCCATTTCCATGTGAATCTGACCCTTGGCAGGCTTTTGTGTGAATTTTTAAATCTGCTTTGGCACTTTATATCCAACTTACATCACAAACTCCAAGTATATCATATTTTTATTTCCCATGTGT
Source organism: Morbakka virulenta (assembly GCA_003991215.1). Taxonomy (NCBI): domain Eukaryota; kingdom Metazoa; phylum Cnidaria; class Cubozoa; order Carybdeida; family Carukiidae; genus Morbakka; species Morbakka virulenta. Next base: position 1,802,440 of record RDPX01000122.1, read on the forward strand.
CTCACAAAATTGTAGGCCTACAATTTACCATTTTATTCCATGTTATTATCCATAAAATTTGACCTTTGGTTTTCCATTTGTTTTCACTCAATACTTGCCATCCAGAACAGTGTAGGCTTTTATTATTTGTAGTATTCAAAGTAGTATTCACATAACCAGACTCACTTTACCTGTTTTTATGAGGGTCAGCCACAGGGGTCTCAACTTCATCAATATTTCTAAGTACTCTTAGGTTCTTGGTTAAGCATGGGTTATCCTTTAAATGCCTTGAGATGTGCTTGGTTGTTAACTTCATTTTTGTACAAAAAACTTCTTATGCTACAAAAATTGCCAGTGATTTTGAACAAAAAAAATATTTTTTTCACTCTGATGACTTGATATCTTCAAAGGTATCAACTTTTGTGAAAATGATAACAAAGCATAAAAGTTTTAACCTGCAAAAGCTTCTGCCACCATAGCAAGGGACTTTAAAAATACAAGAAAACTTTTTTTTGAGCAAAGTGATAATTTTTGACCAAAGTTCTAACAAAGTCAATAATTGCAGAAAGTAGACTGCTAAATTGCAAAGTCCTGATGTGGTTTTGAAATTTTCACGATCCACTTGTTTTGAGTTTATTTAACCCTTGCCCTGTCTCTTCTAAAGTTTACTGACCACAAGTCCATCTTTGTATAGCATGGTACATAGATGCATTACTTATCATGCTATTGTTTCCACAAAATGATAAGTGTTATACTAGAAATAAAAGTCAAGTTTGCCCAAAACCAATGTAAGGGAGTTAAGTCTACATACATACCTAGAAAAGAAAGGAATTAAAAATCAATTAGCAAGTTACATATATGTAGAACAATATCAAAATACCAAAGGAATATGTTGGGCATAGCCTATTAAATACATTATCACTCTAAGTAAACTTGATTCTCTGCTTCTTCAGCTACTCTAATCTTTGTTCACATTGGGATGGCATCCCCACAGTAATATCAGTGTACTGATGTCCTTTACGTACTTCAGAACCTCTGCTGATTGAAGGTTTCAGAGTATGGACATGGTGTGTATTACTGCATAGTAGGAGCCGTAATTGAGAGTTAGGTAATTGTTATGAAGCAGAGATTTCACCCCTGCTTAAAATGACTTAAGCATGTGACAGGCAGGTTTATTAAAGGCACTACCAGTAACAAACTATCACACATACCTGATATTTATGGAGCATGAAAAAAAAGTCAAATAATTTTATAAATAAAAAAAGCATGTTGGACTGAGAGTGATGATGACACATTTTAATGTAATAGTGCTTTGTTTTAGCTTGTTTCAAGTTGGCACCATGAAAGAAGAAGACATGTTTGTATATATGTTCCATGACCATTAAATGTAATAAAACAGTTTCTGCCCTACTCCAGTAAAGAAATATTTGTTAATTTTCCTACCTTTCTTACTTTCACATTATCCTTAGCAGAATAAACACTGATCATGAAATAAGCAGTTGTTGAAATATTAAGGATGTAAGTAAAAGTGAAATAAATGAGAAAAAATTTACATTATGATATTTCTTTTTATTTGATCTTATAAAAAGGCAACAAATGCATACAAATATAATGATTGTCTCCATTGCTTTTTAGAGTAAAACAAAGGCATCATTTGGGAGCCCTTCAACTCCAATATTGCCAAAATTTAAGCAACAGCTACCATCAAACTGTAGAACTGCAATTATTTTTGACATTGACAAAGATGGCAAAAAGGAAGTCATTATGGCCTATACTGATAGAACTGTGCGTATATTTCAATGGAAAGACCATGACAAAATTGTTTCAAATGGTAATACATTATTTTATTTTAATTGTCTCTATAATACTTGAACTTATCTATTTGTACTTAGAGGCAATCAGGTAGCAAGACCTGGCTGACGCCCAACATCCCATAATAAGCACTTTTCATTTTGTTCAGCTCTGTGCTATTGCTTGTGCCTTTGTAGTTGTGGACTCCCTTCTGATAAGCCAATGCCCTTAATGGCTAGGCTTTTCTTAACTTCCCTGATCTTCCAATGGTGGGATGTGTTTGGGTGAGCTTTGCGAACCAGAGTTCATTGGCCTAGGAATGTGGTTTCTATCCATCCAGGAAATGTCACCCTTCCAACAGGCATGCATACCAAATGTGTTATTTTATTAGTTGTTTTGAAAGAAACCTGCTGTGTGCTTCGTCTTCCTCTGGAGACAGCAGCGTATCTACTATCCACTCCAGACAATCCCTCTGAAAACGTTTGAAGTGCCTCAGTCTTTCCACCTTATGGATGCACACATTTGCTACATGGAGCAGTACTCAGACAATGCCACTATTAAAAGCTTACATTTTTGCCACTGGCAGATGGTTAGAAAACATGTGCTTGAATTCAACTTTCCTCTATTTTTAGTGGGGACTGAATGTTGGCTTCCTACTTATTCGTCACAAGATGGTTTGTGACCACTGGATGATTATGATAATAATAATCATTATCAGCAGCATTATAAGTACTGATACTTGCCACATCTTCATCACCATCATTGTTAATAAAAACTAATTTATCTCAGTCTTGCAGATGTATTGAAAAAATATTTTGGCAACCTACATCTAGAAATCTTAGGCCATGGTCATTATTTAATTGTAAAGTTTATTTTAGTCTCATATTTGTGATGATAAAAATGAGATGATGGCTTTTCCACAAGACCTCATCCCCTGAGTTGAAAAAAAAGAAGCATTTTCTCACTACTTTTGCAGTGCTTCTTTTTGATTGTTTTATTTGCTGTGTTCCTTTTTGGGTAAAGCTATCATATTCGTAAAGTAGTATGAAAGCTTGGCCATCACCTACACATTTTATGATCTTCGTGTGCTAAGGTTATATTAATGGATGTAAGTCAGATTTCTTCTTTACCTCCTAATGTTGTGTAAATGTATGTTTATGTATGTTTATGTGTATGTGTTTATGCATGTATGTGTTAGTACCAAGAGCTTAGTAGTCGGAATTTCCATCCGTTACTTCGTGCCTTTAAAAGGAAATATGTTTCCCATTATTTCTCAATTGTATTACTTGAAATTTGAGGGACCATAAAGCTGATGAAAGTATCAGTTACATATTGGAATTTAACTACTTTTCTTCGCATTTTAATGTTTCTGTATTTTTGTTGTGCAAATTTAGTTAAATGGCTTCGTCTCTTTTTCAGCCACCATGACATCAAGAACTGATGAGCACCAGTCCTCCAAGAAGCAGACATATAAGCTAACGAAACAACCTTCGAAAGATGACGACAAAAAGCCACCTGGACTAGTAAAGCAATCATCAAAAGACTCAAAAGACCTAAATATAAGTGGAACAGAAAGTGACGGAGCTGATTCGTCGGTTATTAGTTTAAATCCCTTTGAAAGTATCGAAGAAGGAAAATTTGTTCTGCTAAAAAAGATTGACATTTTGGCACAGATTGGTTCTCTTGCAGTTTGTTCAATTGGTGATGGGTGTCATCATTTATTGGCTTCACAGCCAGGTGGAGGTTATATTGTGTTAGGATCTTACGGCAAGACCAATTCGGAGGATGGGTCCTTTCAGTCCAAGGTACAGCTTATCAACCTGACTTTAACCAGCTTCTAGTTTGTTTACACCGACAGTTTTTAAGTAATGTATCACATTAGAGAAATTTAGAACACTGGTTGAACTAGGGTATTACTAAGCCATGACAGCAGAACTTTATGGTTTATGAATCTATTCGTTAAACACAAGTACCTCAATGTTTTAATATTCATAGATATTGAAATAATTAGAAATTCTTCGTCATTTCGTTCATTCCTGGCTTAGATTAATTTAAAACCTTTATTGGCCTCGGTTGCTTCATAGACTTAACAGAACCCCTCTTGCTCTTATATTTCGCATTAGAGGATTTTGTCGTCAATTCATCTGCTTTACCAAATACAAAGCGACTAAACTAAATCATTTTAAAACAAATAGCCCATTTTTTGGCAGCAAGTTATTGGTATCATTGTAGAAGAAAGTGAAGTACAATAAATTTGCACGTGTGAATTGCGCTGATCAGCCTTTTAACACTGACAGAATATGACTTTACAAATATTATTTGTAGGATTGGTGCTTAAATAACCAGGCAGTCATTATTATTACATCCTAGAGACCCGGGCGGTTTTGTACTATTAAAATTGTGCAAAAATGCTACAGTTCTAAAAGTCCTAATGAATAACTCTAGTACAGAACGACTTTTTCGTTTTTTTCCCCCTGCATTTAATGTTGTTTCTCCTGATATGCTTGATACTTCAGGACCACTCAAAAATGCAATGTGAATGAGTGGTTTTCTTATTTCCATAACCATTTTATTTTGTCTAGGTACCACTAGTGAACCATTGAGTTGGTATTAGTAAATTTCGATTTTAACAGTTACCCTTGCTTTAACTCTAGAGCAAACCAGCGGATGTCTCAAGAACACTTACTTCTTATCCTGTCCGGTACTTACTGTCTGGGATTCGATCGCGCTCTGGAGTGTCCAATACAGAAATAATTGGATCAGTACAAAGACAAGGACGACTAAGTGGACTGCTTGGTTTTTGCACATTAGATGGCGTTTTTGGTGTAATGGATTTTCTTTCAAATGGCGAAGCTGTTCACCCAAAAGCAACTGAACATAAGTGGTTTGCTATGGACAAACTTGATGTTACCATGGATGGCAATGATGAAATTGTATTATGTGCATGGGATGGAATGACTTATGTTTTGAATTGCTACCAAGACATTATGTGCTATAATTTTGGTGAAAATGTTTGCGCCTTTAAAGCAGGCATGTATTCTCTTCAGTCCAAAAGCAATGTACCTTGTCTCTGTTATGCTACATTTACGAACCGTATCATGTTATATTATGATATTAAATTGGATAGTATGGAGGGAAAGTCACTCCACAACACAATTATTGAACGCTTAAATGCTGATCCAAGGTACAAAAGGCTATTAGAAAGTTTAAAAGACACTGATGGAAATGTAGATATTGAAAAATTAAAAGCATTTATAAGTAGGTAATGAACAGTTGTGATCGTAATGTAAATCACAGTAAGAATTTTTCATCGTTTTACTCATATTACAAATAAGAAGTTTTCACCGTTCCACACGCGTATGAAATGCTTTAAACTAGCAAGTGAACTAAAGAGAAATTTCAGTAGTTTCCTTTTCTAGTATTTCTGGACAAATTCTTTTTGTTTCGATATCTATAGCTTCCTCTTTGCAAATTTAAAGTCTGGAATATGGTTTCCCAGTTTTGTCATAGTTGTGAGACTAAAGTCAAAATTTTGTATTGTCTTTTTTCTCTTTAGGGCATGATCCGCCGTTATCTTGTTTGGTTTTGATTGTATTTATCAAATTACTATCATTTGCCATTATAGCGCCATCCGCGTAATTTTTAATTAATCAGAATCCAAATACGAAGAAAGGCTATTCCATCAATCGTAGAAGAAATTGTGCCCATGATTTCAAGTACAAATTTTTTATGTACTTTTGAGTTGTTTAATTGGGGAGCGGTTGGGGGGTGTAGCTAACATTTGTTTTATTATCTTTTACCTTCGCCAGTCAATTTTTTTGCGCCTGTGTGTTATAAGGATAATTAATTGGTAGCAATTGAATTTTATTATATTTAACTGGTAGATGGCAAACGTATGTGTATATTTGGTATGACACTGTGTATATGCTTGTATTAACGAATACCGTCTAAAGATCTTTATATCTTTGATATATAGAGGCGAGAGTTTCAGTCATAATTATTACATTGTTGTGGCCATGAAGAGAAATATATTAAGCTCCATATTACAATTTGTATCTAATACCCAGTTTTACAAATACTGGAAACGTCATCCACTTTTTTCCAAAATCCTTAGTTTGGTTTTCCCTGCTTTCGGTCACTGACAAAGTTGGAAAATCTTGATCTGCAAAACTTCTGAAAACGATCGTGCTCACTTTCCGTCTTGTATTTCGTACTGTTTGTTAGACCACAAGCTGTATATTTGTCGGGATACCCGAGAAGAAAATTTAGCAGCCTACGAGGTAAAATTATAGACAATAAGTCCAATAATGTGGGATATGTCTGTGACTAAGGGATACAAAAAAGCATAAGTTGAATATTGGTAAAACAAAGAATTAAAAGTTAAAGTTATTTCTATTACTATCATTTTACATTAGACTAAGGTGCATGGTCATTTTGATATGATTATTACCCATGAGAGAAGTACCCAGCCAACACGTTAACGGTCTCAGTGGCCCCTCACCTGATTTCTTAAGTGGACAAGACTTTTCAAACGGATTTGCTGTACCTGTAGGGCGTTTCCCGATAACTTTGATATATCATTTACTCTGATATCTCTCATGTGTTTGTAAAATCGATCTGGAATTGCTTAGAGAGGTACCTCTATCATTATTTTATATTTTGGCACTGCATTGGCTGCTTATTGTTCATAAAGCATGTTTTTAGGCCTCCCCGAGATACTTAAGATAATGTACTACTTCTTTTTTTCAATTTTCGTGCATGGTTCACAGATCCTTTAATGCTAAATATTAATTAATATTATTGTTGTTATTTTTGTTAAAATATTGTTAGTAATAGTAGTAGTAGTAGTAGTAGTAGTAGTAGTAGTAGTAGTAGTAGTAGTAGTAGTAGTAGTAGTAATGGCAGAAGTATTTTATATTACCAATTACTGTAAGTTTGACATTGTATGTAACCGATGGAGATAACCTTTTGAGTTTCAAGGAGGTTATTGATATCATTTTTTGTTTTGAATTCTTGGCACTATTGTTTTCAATCTGCGAAGTTATCACCTAGAGGCCTCAACTAACATATACATGAGGTATTTTACCATTAGAATATTACATTTATGACATGACAAGTAGTATATGTTACTGAACAGAACCATCTACATTGGACGACTAAAAACAAAATCTCGGTTTAAGAGTGCAAAGGTNTAGTAGTAGTAATGGCAGAAGTATTTTATATTACCAATTACTGTAAGTTTGACATTGTATGTAACCGATGGAGATAACCTTTTGAGTTTCAAGGAGGTTATTGATATCATTTTTTGTTTTGAATTCTTGGCACTATTGTTTTCAATCTGCGAAGTTATCACCTAGAGGCCTCAACTAACATATACATGAGGTATTTTACCATTAGAATATTACATTTATGACATGACAAGTAGTATATGTTACTGAACAGAACCATCTACATTGGACGACTAAAAACAAAATCTCGGTTTAAGAGTGCAAAGGTGGAGAGGTAAAATGTGCAAAAACTTGTAGAGTAAATTGCTGCTTTAAGTTGTTTGTTTTAAATATTAATGTATTGTAAACAATAGTTCACATTGTAAATAAGTCACTTTTAGATGAAGATCAAATAAAATTTTATTCATCCAAATAAAATTTTAAAGACATTAAAAAAAATAATTGCCATTTACAATGGTTAAGTATTAAGTAATATATAGGTTGACCTCATAAGTATTATTTCTGTAGTTCAGACAGCTTGGGACCGTCGTGTATTTGGAAGATACAAGCTGAATTTCCTTTTTCGCACGAAAGAGTTTATGAGTGTTGTCAATGTGGAGGATCTTAGATGGCCTTTTTACCCAGTCACGATTTCAAGACCCTTTGCTTAGCTTTTAAAACTTGTTGCAATTTAAAGGGTTTGTTTTGAAATTCTTTCTAATACAAACAGATAAGTGTTATTTTGGTGTTGCCATGGATACTGCTTTCCTTAGATATAAAGGGTCCTTCGAATTATCATTGCTGTTCTCGGCAAAGGTGATTTCTGAATAACGTCGAATTTCGTAGTTATATTTAGTTCCCATGAATATCTTTTCCAGCTTCCTGATTTTTTTACCATACGTACCAATCAAAATAGGTTTCCCATTTCACAACCACATTCTATATTCTTTACCTTTCTTCCAAGGTTTAGATACTTACCTAATTTATCCTGTTCTTCACTAAAACGCCATATACACATATCCTCTCAAAATATCCCGACATCAGACGACCTGATTATTCAGAATCAGCTGTTAACCATTCAATCAGTCTACATGACCACAACAGGAGACCCTGTTTAGAACCCCCACATCGTCTTGCTTCTTATCGCTGTTCTATAACCAGAGCAAAATTTGACCACATGCTTCAACTGGGTAGAATCCGCCTGTCAAGCAGTAATTGGTCCTACCCACTAGACATGATTCCAAAGAACACTGCGGAGAACTGGAACCCCTGTGGAGACTATCGTGTTTGAAATCGATATACTGTTCCTGATAACTGCCCTGTTCCTCGCATTAACGATTTGACTTCCACTCACGATGGCAAGACCATTTTTTCCAAGGCCGATCTTATTCGTATCAATATTCAAATTCCATTTGCTTCTGAAGATGCCCATAAAACTGCAGTTACTACCCATTTCGGATTGTTTGAATTTCTCTCCATGCCCTTTGGCCTTCGAAATGCAGCTTAAACTTTCAAGTTTTTATCGATAAAGTTCTATGTGGTCTTGCTTTTGTCTATGCATACATTGATGATCTTCTTACTGCCAGAAATATTAAATCCTTTAGCCAACACTCCAATTTCTAGGACACACTGTTACCGCTCGTGATACCTCTTCACTCCAGGACAAAGTCCGTGTTATCCAATATTATCCCCAACGAACTTCAGTACTCAAACTCCTTGAATTTTGAGGCCTCCTTAATTTCTATCGCCGGTTCATTCCCTAACGCGCTACAATTATACTGTCGCTAATCAACCTATTATCTGGCCAAAGACTGGTCACTCTCCTGCGACAATACTTTCCACACTGGTAAATCCAGTTTAGTCAAGTGCACACTACTTGCACACCCTCTTCTAGACGCCCCAATATATACTGTGGTCTATTAATCGAATTTCTCTATTGGAAGCTTTTTACAACAGCACGTTAAAGGGAATTGGCAATTACTTGCCTTCTTACCACAACGCCTTAAACCAGCTGAAATACGTTACAGCACATTTTGTCATGAACTACTCACTATTTACCTTATCATCAAGCATTCCCGATACTCAATCGAAGACCGCAATTTTTCCACGTATACTGATCACCACCCTCTCGCTTACTTTCCCAATTCAAGCAATGACAAGTATTCTCTGTGTGAAATTCTCCTTTTGGAGTACATCCTTAACTTACCACAGATATTGGGCATATAAGTGGCAAGAAAAATACAGTCACTGATGCTCTTTCTCGTCTTGATATCAATGCTCCTCACTCTGTCTTTCTTCGATTCGAAAGGAATAGCTACAGCTTAACTTCAAATTCCGAGCTTAAAGTACTTCGCTACAACAACACTTCTTCTCTCTAGCTCTGCAATATGCCTCTTCCCTCTGCCAATTTAAGCAATAGGACGAATGATTGAATAGATTACTTCATGACAACAGACATGGTAGAGTAATTTTTAAGGGTATTTTCTACACAGGAGTTTCAATCTGCAAATGCTTAGGTGAGATTGATTTATGCACATTTTAAAAGTTGAATTATTGACTTTACCATAAAAAGCCTCATTATTGACAAGGTCCTCCTCCCCACGAAAAGAAACATTTTGAACAATTGCTTTTTACAGATCGATAGATGGTTAATTCACTATCGGTGCAGGCATTTTTCATGACGCCAAGACTATTCAAAGGATGTTCAATTTCAGCGAAGAAGGAGTTTTTAGTCTGTATGCAAAGCTAAACCTGAGAAATGTGCTATTCTCTATGCGCGACGCTCTGGTAATAATTGTTGCACAGGGAAAAGAAGTCAATCTGATCGTTAGGGTCCAGGGAAATGTTCTAGAGACGCACAAACAAAAATATTCCTAAAAATATTAAGAGAAATCTTTTTCTCCATCTAGGACAGTGCTCGATTTAGGAACTTACTTGACCATCTTGAGTAACTTACCAGACTATCTTGATTTGATTATGAAAATCCTGGGTTTCGTTTTACCAATGTCGCTTTAAGCAAGCACATTAAATAACATAATCCCCTGTGTTCCGCTTCTTTGGTAGACGAGGACGTCCCATAGATGCAATCAGACCTTCGTTGAAACGTTTCCAGTTCTTCTTCTTTCTTCCTTTTCCCCTTAGGCTCTGGAGTTGTTTTCTGGTACGGAGTTGCCCTTGTCCGGAGTTTTTGATGTCTTCACGGATGGTGCTGAGAAGATTTGTAGAGTGGCGTTCTATTCTGGCTTAATACATTGTTGCTCCTGATATGGAGAATTCAAGGGCTTTCTGGGTGAGGGTGTTGATGTCCATGCGTAGGACATCACCTAGCATTAACCATCTTCGCTTTGCTACTAGTGTAGACATAGGATCCGTTTGGCAGATTTTATACAGTTCTTTATTACTGATTACGCTTTTGGGCCATAGGTGATCTGTTATCGTTCGCAAGTGTTTACGGTTATATATACCTATTTTATTCATCATGGCTTTGTTGGTAGCCCAGCTGTCGCAATTATATAGCATCATGGAGAGACAGTACGCGTTATAAAGTTTGAGTCTGGTTTTGAGCGGAATCTTAGTGCGGCGAGCCCAGATTTTTGATAGTGATTTAAATACTACGTTGCCTTGGATGCATCTGGCAGAGATGTCTGCTGGACTACATAGCAGGGACCCTAAAGTTTTACATGTACGCCAGTTCTCGGAGCCTCGGATAGGTGTTCCTTCTGGATTAGTTTCAGATATTTCGGCAAGATATATCTGTGTAAACTCAGTTTTACTTTCGTTCATAAATTTTCTTCTTTAAGTTTTTCTGCAGCAATTTTTAAAAATTTTTCCAGAGGTTCTTTTTTTTCATCTAAAAAGCCAACATCGTCTNAAAGTTTGAGTCTGGTTTTGAGCGGAATCTTAGTGCGGCGAGCCCAGATTTTTGATAGTGATTTAAATACTACGTTGCCTTGGATGCATCTGGCAGAGATGTCTGCTGGACTACATAGCAGGGACCCTAAAGTTTTACATGTACGCCAGTTCTCGGAGCCTCGGATAGGTGTTCCTTCTGGATTAGTTTCAGATATTTCGGCAAGATATATCTGTGTAAACTCAGTTTTACTTTCGTTCATAAATTTTCTTCTTTAAGTTTTTCTGCAGCAATTTTTAAAAATTTTTCCAGAGGTTCTTTTTCTTCATCTAAAAAGCCAACATCGTCTGCATATTTCATTTCCAGTGGCATACCAAGGCAAGAAACGATAGGGTTTGGTCTGATGGAGGTATTTCTGATTTTTCTTAGAGCGTGTGCGAGATAACATATGAATAATACTGGTGATAAACCATCCCCTCGAGGTGATCCTATGAAGGTTTCAAATGAATCGGAGAGTGCGTTTTTGATTCGAACACGAAGAAATGTTCCTGATAGTAGTATACGCACAAGTCTCAGTTCGTCTTCATTGCATCCTGCCTGTATAAGAATCTCGAGTATACGTTTGCGTTTAATGGTATCAAAGGCTTTTGACATATCGATACCCATCTTATGGAAGTCCCATTTTCTAGCAAGAACGACGGATGTTAACATGCGTTGTGTTCAGACGATGTCGGCACAGCTTCTACCTCTTTGAATCCGCTTTGATGTAATCCTGTATATTTGTCTACTTTTTCCCTTATTCTATTAAGGGTAATGGTGGAAAACATTTTCCTTGTGCTGTTCAGTAGTGTGATCGGACGAAGGTTTGCAGGGGGGGCTTGTGGTTTTCTTGGCTTTGGTATGGTTATCAAGATGCCTTCCCCAGCGAATCAATTGGTGTATGTTGAGCAAAGGCTGAGTTGAATATATTGGCAAGTGGGGCTGCAACGATTTCTTTACCGTATTTACATAGCTCGTTGTTCATGTCATCAGGACCGGCTGCTCTACCAATCTGGAGGAATTTGATGGCAATATCTATTTCCGCTACAGTGATCGGTTTATTGGGAGATATTGGATTTCTCACAAATGGTTGTAGTGGCATGTCAGTATCATCAGTGAATTGTCGTTGAAACAATTCTTTTATTATTTTTGCTTTGTTAGTATCTGAGTCCCTGAAGTTGCCTTCTTCATTCTGGACGATGATGGCTGGTGTCGGTTTCATGGTACGACGTTTCTTTGCGGCATTGAACATTCTACGGGTGTCATCAGTAGATGCGATTTCATCTGCCAGGCTGTCTGCTTTTTCTATGGCAACGTTTTTGAGTCGTTTATTGATTTGGCGCAAGATATCGTTGCGTTTCTTGAGGAGCGCAGTGGTATCTCTACTAACACCTTTTTGGTAAATTTTTAGGCGGAGCGATTTTTGTTGTTCCGATAATTCAACAGCAGTCGGATCAAGTGTTTTATATTTTTTGCTGTATTTGATAGTGCCAGCTGCTTCTTTTGCAGACGTTTTTATACATGTGAGCAGATTCGAGAGAGCTTTGTTGGGATTGGGATCTGTAGTTTGTTGATCCAAATTAGTTTGCAAGAGCCTTTGGTAATTGTATTTGATATCGGTGTTTCTGCGTATGTTTTCTATGTTGATTTTTTCATTGGCGGATTTCTTTGGTCATTGCTTATGGACCAGGTGAAGTTGATTGATTCTTATCGTGGAAACTACTAGTTTGTGATCCGAATTGGTATCTGTACCTCCGAATGATCGAGAATTTGAGCTTCTCCACTTGTGTTACATTTGCCTATACTATATGATCCCATACAGGATTGTAATCCAGCAGTGATATCATTCGGAGTTAGCTTTCCTAGCTTGGAATTGAAATCACCACAAACGGATAGTTTCCGTCTCGATGGTATCTTGATGGCTGATGTTAATTCCAAGTAGAATTTTTCGAGCATAGCCGGTGATGCTGATGCACGTTCGCTAGTTGGACCGTACACGTTTATTACTCTTGTTTTGAGAGGGGTACCTTTCCGAGTAGGTATGCTAATATCTAGAAAGCATACTCTGTCGCTTATGTATTTGTATTCATATTTACAGTTCGATAGTCTAGGGCCTATTACGAAGCCTATTCCGCGAAAAGTGGCTTCTTTTTGTTCCAAAAGGATGATTTTATATCGTGCCGGTATGGATTTGTCAAAATATTCTTTTATTTTTGATTCTTGTATGCAGAGGATGTCAATGTTGTATTGGTTGCAATCTTTAATTAGTGACTCTTGTTTAGCGTAAGCGGTGAGGCCTCGAACATTCTATGTGCCAATACCAAATTCCCATTGTTTTGGTTGTTTTCTTGGATGGTGAACTGTAGATTTTGTTTCACTTTTGCAGTGAGCCGAGGGGTTATCCTTTTACCACCCATAGCAAATGCGATGATAAGTTCGCAATCCTGACAGCAATTAGTTTCACAGTGTAACTGCTACTTACAGGGGAGACCGCGAGAAGGTTGCCATCTTCCTCTCCCACCCTAGCCAGTGTTCTCCATCAATCTGAGGCACAGGAGGAAGCCATGTACAACAGATGGCGTCAGATATTGTAAGAAAAGCATTTAAGCAGGGAGAAAATTTATGGCAAATTAGTTGAAAAAGCAGCTTTTTCCTTCCAACCTTATTTACTTTCTCAGGCTTAATTTGTTACTTTGTATGAGGTCCCATGATCTCCCTGCAAAGACATGTTGATAATTTTTGCTTAAACTTTAACTTTACTTTTAAATTTGATTCAAAAGAAACTATGTTTTCATAGCAACAAAGTAAACTGCATTTTGCTATGGTCTTAACAATTTTAACCTACACTATGTGAAAGAAATGTTGAAGTGCGTTGTTGTGTTGAATGGGATTTATACTGGATTGTATCTAGTATTGCTTTCCAGCGTAGATATCTTTAACATTTAGATGAAACTAAATTACACCGAACTAAACCACTTGCTTGACCTTGATGAACTATAGGCACTACGCTCTTAACCTTCTTTGTTTGGCTTTCATGCCTAGTTTGGTACAACGTATACTTTCCACTTGTTTCTCTTTTTTAATTCCTATTCCTCATTTTCAATACTTTTTACAAAGATATTTGGCCAAATTACGTGAAAAGTGGCTATAACGGTCCGTGCAATCAACCATGCACTCAAGTAAGGGTGAAAAATAATCAGTAACTGGGGCACGATAAGTTATAGTAAACAAAAGTAAAAGAAGAACTATCTCATCGGTTATCTTATGATTTTTGTACACAGAAAAAGAACATGATGTTTGAACACTATAGCCATTGACAGGTGAAAATACGTGACTATGGGTTGTACCACGGAAGACATATTCCATTCTTTACCCTGTAACCAGTGTACGGAAGCGAGATGAAAGTTTTGATTTCAGGTTGGTTTTATGAACCTTTCTCCGACATATATTGCCAAAGGGTACCTTCGCAGTCCATTATTTAAAAAAATGTTTACTGTCCCCAATCAATACCTCAAATGCAAAATGATTTTCCATACTATCCAGCATACATTGGCTAATGATAACCCCATAACTCGTTCATTTAATAACTTTGACTTCGATTACAATCAACAGCTCCAATGCACAATGATTTGCCATTCTATTTGGTATACGTTGACTAACGGTTACCCCGTAGCCTATCAATTTAATAGGTTTAACTACAAGCACAATCAACCCCTCAAATGCGCACAGATCCTCCATGGACTCCGTGACCATAATCATAGTTAAACAATGGGAAAAGTCTAATTTTTCACCTCGATAGAAAAATACTCTCTTGCTCGTAGCTTGGACATTGACTTTACATAAATTCCACATACCAATACTGCACCACTTTGTCTTTTAATACCATTTTTATAGGGTTTATATATTTATCTTGCAGCGTAATTCCCCTTGATTTGGTTAGTAAATTCAATGTTTTAATATCTTTTTTCTTGATAGTCACGTTGACTACAACCTACTGTTCCAAAATTGCTGTGGCATGGATGAAAGGATACCCATTAAATGAGTCTTGTTTTAATTTTTCTTTACAATCAGATTAACATGTTATTTAAGAAGAAGTTAACTAAGTAACAATTTTATTTGGATGCTTACCTTGTTTGAAGTCCGGTATAATTCACTTTTCCTTTCGAGTTAACCTGGTCATGAATCATGACGGAGAGCACTGTTATGATAATCGCTAACGATAGTGCCCAGAAGGGACTAAATTTATCATCGGCAGGCCAAGAATTATCTGAGCCTTTTCCTTGAACAAAAAACAAGCGAAATCTGTTACGATGTAACAAAACGTATATATTTTCTTTCATGTTACCATCTTAAATCAAAAGAATTACCTTTCCTTCGGAAATGAATTTCATCTATTGTGTACAGAACTGAATAATATCACTGTTACTTAAAGTTAGTGTTACTTTTTAAAGCTGTATATAAGAAGAGATGCTTGAAAGTTTAAACAGCAGAAGGGTCAATTGATTAAAATTTTATTTAACACACTTCCCTCTCTGGCTCATACAATTTCTTCCGGAAGTGGATTAAAATATGTTATCATACTGCAGGGCTATTCCAAAAACTAGTTTCTTATATAGTTGAGTAAAGACCACCCCTGAACTTGCAAAGAATTGCATGAAAGTCACATTTATGAGTTTATAAAAGTCTTAAAAATCGGAAATAACTGTGAACATTCTTAGAATATCGAAAAGATCGATGAAATAAATTTCGAAGAAGATAGAAAAATCTGCTTGTAATAAAAACCCACTCTGTATGTATTGCCTTATACGTTATTTGTTCCATCCTCTCTAGAAGATTAATTTTTAATGCATACAGGCAATACATGAACAAAATGTATTAAATAGCTGTGAGTTTCAAGTATGAAAGACTATCTTTAATTATTTGGAAAGGATACTATTAAATTGGTTCTGTTCTTTCAACTAAGATCTAAAGATCGTCTTTGGAGACAGTTTGTAGTGAGAACCTCTTGGTCTGCCAAAACAGTTAAGTTTCTGTTATGAAACAATTGCTGTTTACCACGTCAGACGTAAAATCCAGCTGTTGATGTCGATACCAACTAATAGCAGCAAAGTAAATTATTCACTAATAACTTTATATTATTACTTAGAACCAAACAGCAAACAGAAAATCACTAAGTGTTTGAAGCTACGAACCAAAAATTGAAGGATAAAAGAAGTTAAGCGAAATGGTAGGACTCGATCTTGGACTTTAAAACATTCAAGCCATACGATGAGGGAAAGCCATTAGAAGTTAAAGAGTTCCCTAATCTAATTGTCCAAGGGAAAAAATACATTCATAGAAATATGAATTACCTCGAGGGAGAACAATTACATAAATAGAAAGAGGTCGAGAGAAACAAGTTATATGAAATACAACAAAAAGAGCTGGTACCAACGAGAAAAGCAAATCAAAATAGTTTTCATGATAAAACCGATGGAAAAGACTAAGAATAGTAACATTTCTTCCTTCAGACAAAGATTAAAGAGTGGCAGCAAGATTCGGACCTATCAATTTGCAGTCAAGTTTCTGACCTCTATCAAGAATACCAAGAAAAGACAAGAAAACAGCTGTCTAGATATTATAACAGTAAGTCCATACAAGGAGAGAAAGTAGATTTGTAGAGATATGATATGGCCTCATTTCTAAGCTGCTCTCTAGCACTGTACAAAGAATAAACCTTTTTGAAAAATAATTATTAAGAGGAAAAACCCAAGAAAAATTTGGAAAGAGTAATAAACCAAGCAACCTTAATGAATCCTCAAGAAGAGAAGCAACATTACCCTGGGAAATATCAGAATTATTTTGCATGAGTACCAGAGAAAGAAAAGAAATTATCTTTCTATTAAACGACATCAATTACGTTGTTATTGCATTGAAAGAAATTAACCATTTTCTTCCCTATTCTCCAAAAGGTCAGAATCTAAAACTACCACAAAAAACTGGTAGTAAATAAAGTAATAACTTGATTTTTCTATCCTTTTTAAACTAATGACACATAGTAAAATTATGATTAGCTTCTCCTAGTTTAGGTATTAAAGCAAAAATTCTATGATTGGAAAATTACATTGTAGATAGAAAGAATTTGGAATTATTGAAAAGTGAAAATAATGTTTGCACCGAACTGGATGGGAACCAGTAGCAATAGCTATCAATGGTACATGCTCTACCACCTGAACTATTGGCGCCTCTCCTTAGTGAAAGATATGGTAAAAAAATGATCAGTAGAAGGAGAGACGCCGAAAGATCAGGTGGTAAAGCATGTGGCACTGGCTGGAATCCAGTTCCTTGCAAACATAATTTCCACTCTTCTATAAAGGTTATGATGTTGAAAGAAATAGATAATTAATGATTAGTTGTTCCCTCCTTCATTTTGAAAGCAGGAATGACGAATTATTCTACCTAATTTGGCAACAGGTGTGTTGCCATTTCCTTGGAAATGAAAACAATACCTCTATGCACCCGAATCAAATGTGAAGTTAGCAATCTGGAACAGTTTACGAATAGCAATACATAATTAAAATGATTCAAAACTTCCCCCCTTGTTTTAACAACATGCAATATAACAGCCTTAATTGCTTTTGATTTGCCTTTTATTGTTTTAAAGACAATAATGTATTTGCCTCTTCGCTGATATTTGCAAGTGACCACCTGTTATCTTTCCGGCTTTGTATTAATGTGCCGGCAAGTAATAGCGGCAAAAAAATTTTGATTGTTGTATTAGCAAGACAATGATAATTATGTACTTATAATAGAGGCAATTTTTTTAATCAAAGGGAACATGCAGGCATGAAATTCTTTAATGCACAGATGAAGTCTCTCAGAGGGGCACCACTTTAAGTCAGGATAAGGAAAAATGGATGTGAAAGTAAAAGATAAGAAAGAAGCAGATGTCAGATATGTCATGGTAATTTGCTCCAAAAATGTCGCATAAATAGTTTTAAAATTTATTTGGTTAACTGAACTCAAACAAAGAATTGTGATACAAAATATTTGCCAAGTTTTGCATGCTTACCTCACTTGCACTCTCTACAGATTTTTAAGTCTGAGATTAACTCATTCAAAGGAAAATCATTTTCTTTGATTGATTGTCAAGGAAGAGACTTATACATTTTCTTATTTGGTAACGAAAAAACCCACACCCAGCTACTTTAAAATTTTTAAAAATGTTTGATTACATAGTACTCATCCTAATTCAATGAATTTGATAAAAGTACTCTTGCAGTGACATCGTACTTTTTAATTCACCCCTTTCTACTGATGTGCCACTTTAGTTTTTGAAGTGCATGTGTCTTTCACAAGTTATATGATGTTACCTAGGTAATTTTCTTCGGACTTGTTTCTATAAAGGACCTTTTTAGTTGAAATCTTTGATTACAGGCAAAAAATACCTCTCTTTGAGGATTCTATGTCAGTATTGAAGCAAATTCATCCTCTCCTCTTTGTCAGTGAATTTAGGAACAGGAAAGAGAAACAATTTTTTATAGGAGTGCACCCGCAGGGATTTTATGTTCTAAAAATCCTATTTTATTAATACATACTTTACTTACCTGGAATAGGTATTGCTAACAATTGCACACTAAAGCAAAGGAGTATCCCAGTGTTGCGCATTAAGCCCATTGTGAAATAGGCCATTGTTATACAAACAATAAAGGGGATCCTTTTCGAAGACTGTTTTCTTCGAAAGGTACTATTTGAGAAAACTAAAAACACATCATATGAGGTTACTTTTATCTTATTATGACGTCAAATTAAAGGAACTATGACCAAACAGTGTATTCGTATCTGCGAAGGTGAAATACCCTTTCTTTTAAATCTTCACAATATCTGAGGCAAATTGGAGAATAGTTGATAGTTGCATCTGGTCCGGAATTTGATCCTTTCTAAATTGACATAGTCTTGTTATTAGTTGAGTTATTACCCTTTCTGCAGTTATGTTGGTACCGACAGAAAAAAGATGTTTCTTTTTGTAAGGTTTCTTTTCTTTTTTAATAAAAGAATGTTAATGAGCATACGGTTAAAGATTTTCGGTCATTGCAAGTTTGACTTTATTTTCAATATCCAAGTCATTCCTGCTATACCACCTAGTGTATTGGTAGATTTAAGAGATTTATCATGTCGTAAGCTCAGAAAAAGCTTATGGCAGTGATGAAAGAGTTCATTGACTTGAAGAACAAAAGAGATAAATTTTTCTGATAAAAACGTTTTCTACATGCATATCCCCATTTAAAACCATACTTAACACCAAGCACAAAAAACTTTGTATTAGTGAAATATAAAACTTTGCGTACTTTATTGCTTTCGGGACTGTGAAGGTATTTGCAGCCTACTCACGTTACTTGATATTTGTTACAGGCGCAAAAGCAGTGCGTTTTTCTAACATGGGTTTTTTATCTAGCAGCCAAATGTCTTTAATACATTTATAGGCCATTTCTGCAACAAGTTCTTTTATAGCATTTACATTGTATTGATCAATTACAGAAGATTGCGCATATCCAAGACGTTTATGTTTTGTAGGTTTTCATTTTTTTGATGTTGTGTTTCTGAAAAATTATTAATAATTTATCATCATTGACTATTTAATGAAGCTATCGCGTGATTTTTTTAATTCTGGAAAGGTGCACTTAGACTGCAACTAGAAGTGCCTGATAAGAGATCGCATAAACCTTAGTATTACCATTGATCGTGAGTTACAAAGAAACTACTTGATGTGACCTCAAGATTTTGCTGTTTCAGAAAAGATAAAAGAAACTATCATTTGTACAAATCTCATATCGATCAGATTTTTTGGGCATTATTGGAACAACTTTATTCACAAGGCATAAACTTTTTTAAAAGACAAGGATAAAAAGTAATATAGTTTTCTGCTCAATGTAAACTAGGCTCTCAAATGTCATTTACAATAAACTTGATGTAAAATGCTTTAATGGAAGAGCGCAGCATGTTACACGTTTACATAAACAAAAGCCGTGAAATTGTTACCAAAACAAAACCCAAATTCTTTATATTAGTTATGAATATGTACAAATTCATATATTTACAAAGTACGGTAGTACTGAGAATAAATCCACTTTATCTTTTCAACATATGTTCTCTACATACACATTATTGGTTCACAACTACGAATATTATCAAAAGGTGACATGATTTGAAATAACTAATTAACTACTAACCAGTCCACTGAACAGGAAACAAATTTTTTATTCAAAGTTTATTCATTTTTCTGGTTGCTAAGTTGGTATGACTGCAGGAATTCTTTTCTCTCTTTTGCGATGAAGAAGACATCTTAAAACTCGGAGACAGTTTCCTCTTCTCTCTTTTTGTTGCAGAAGATAACGTTTCGGTAAAGTCTAATTTCCTCTTTGGGCTTCCAGGAAAAATTTTGTTATTAACCGCTGCTGATTCACGGTCTTCTCGTCTCCTTTTTGCCGATGTTGCCGATTTCCTACTTCTTGAAGACATAACCTGAAATGGTGACGCTGGCGGAGAAACTTCCTCTGTTTTTGTTGAATACTCGTCAGGTTTTTCAACAGACATAATGAAAAGGTAATTGCTACAAGTAACCTTTGTTGAGCTAATTGCAAAATATTTTCTTCGATACCGAGTCTTTGCTGTAACTTATGATTGTTCCAGTATTAGGAGCATACACAACAGGCAAAAGCCTCACCATAGTAAGAACTAATTAATTTTCAGCGCTAATCCTTAAGATATTAACCACTTGCCTTTTGTAATTCTTACAATGTACTCCCTAGAGACCTGGCCCTAAAGTATTGTCACCCTATAAAGCTGGGTGTTATACCAAATCCCAAGGTACTAATAAAACCAAAAATAAATTTTAATAGATTACTTCCGACTTCACATAATATCCTTAATTTCTAAAAGTTGCCCAGGCTATTGTAAAAAGTAAGCAATAGAAGCTGAGAGATGCCATTGTAAATACCAAAACAACTGTTTCCTGAATAACTGTTTGAATTAATGTTATCTGTCTATCTTTTCCCCTTTCATTTTTCTCCTTTAAAAATAATCAAAAGAATTTGTGTTTTTATCATTTGCTATGCTGTTCCTTTTAATAGTTTACAGTAGTTTATTTAGTATTGATTAGCAAACATTTAATCTTGGAGCCTTCTAGTAAATTTGATGAAAATAAATATATACTAAGGAAGAATTTTCAATAATACTCTGTCGTTTTCAAAGATTAGCCAAATTCCCAAATAAAGATGTTAGCTGAAAGAGAAAGAAAATTAAAAACAATCGTCAATAATAGTTTTTACATGGGACTATGAGAGATCATCATCATCAAATACGCCTTCCGTCGTTTGTCGACATTGCGCTAAAATCCATATATTCAAGAGTTTGTAAGATCAGTTTTTCGTTATCTTCCTTCATCTTATTCTGTCTCTAGCTTGTTGTTCTAGTTTTGTATCTCCAATTTTTGGCAGGCCTTTCTCTGCTAATTGTGCATTAGTCATTGAGATCCAGCTGGTTTCTGGTCTGCCTCTTGGCTTCTTTAAAGTTTTCAGAGCCTCTGCAAGGGCCTGTTTTGCCGGGGTTCTTTCTGGCAGGCGTAACATGTGTCCTAGCCATCTGAGTCTTCTTTCTCTTATCTTTCCGGTCCATTTCTTTACTTTCGATCTTTCATATAGCTCTTCATTCCTTATTTTATTTGGCCATTTTATATTTAGCATTTTTCTTATGAGACTTCTTTGGAAAGCATCAATCTTTTTCTCACAGTTCTTGGTCAGGGTCCACAGTTCGCTATTATATAGATAT
>RDPX01000122.1:1824274-1884520 GCA_003991215.1 Morbakka virulenta
TGGCTTCTTTAAAGTTTTCAGAGCCTCTGCAAGGGCCTGTTTTGCCGGGGTTCTTTCTGGCAGGCGTAACATGTGTCCTAGCCATCTGAGTCTTCTTTCTCTTATCTTTCCGGTCCATTTCTTTACTTTTCATTCCTTATTTTATTTGGCCATTTTATATTTAGCATTTTTCTTATGAGACTTCTTTGGAAAGCATCAATCTTTTTCTCACAGTTCTTGGTCAGGGTCCACAGTTCGCTATTATATAGATATGTGCTTTCCACATAAGTGTTGAAGTGTCTGATTCTTGTTCTGAATGATAATTTCTTACTTGTAAGCAGGTATTGATATTATATGATACTATGAGAGAAGGAGAATTTAATACGAAAGGAATTAATTCAGCTAGACTTAAAAGACTCTATTTATATGCTGTAATGATGGTGAAATTAATAGATTACAACATTTAATAAAAATAATTGAACAACAGCGTTTTTAATTTACAAACGATCGTCAAGGATTCAGTTTAGGCAAAGTCATTCTTTGGACAATTAAGCACGTGTCGATATGTTTAAGGCATTAAAAAAATAGTCATTTGTATGAAGGATGGCAGAGTCAAGTAGAAGATTTGGCAACAAATAAGGTTTGGATGAGTTAACTCGACTCTGGTAGCCTAAAAAGCACAACAGATGACTGTGAAAATGAAAAGCACTTGTTTGAATCTAGTTCTTATATTTACTACTAATTATCATTCAGCGTTTTACTCTACCATTTCTGAGACACACAAAATCCTATTCCCCTTTTAAAATAACTTCGAAAGTGAAAAGAAAAGGATTATTTTGCAAACTTTGTAACATAAAACTGAAAGCAACTGTGTCTGAACTAACTACATTAAAGGGTTTAGAGGTTTAATGCAAAATAATGCATCCCTCCAAAGTGTTATTTTGCAAGAAGGGCTATTATACTGGGCGACAATTCTCCATTTATTGTTGTCGCAAGTAGCTCAATTTGATGGTGTTACTCCCTTTTTCTTTTGACCATTTTAATAAACTGTCCATATGTTTTCTTTCTTTGCCCAATCTTCTTTCGATCTTTTCTGTTACTGCCAGGTTATCCACACCTCTTTCCTCATCATGACTGATAAATTTCATAAATACAATATAGGTAGCTGAATAGAAGATTATATTTTGAATTGGTTGTAAAGCACACTTTTAGCTAGTTTTTCTTTAGTGGAGAAAAAGCCATTAAAATCCCGGAATTGGTATCTTATATCATTGATACTGGAAATAAAGGAGGGTTTTCAATTCAATTATTTCAATATTTAATACATTAATATATTAAATTATAATAAATGTAAATAAAGCAGAGAATCAATATTTTAACTTAGAAAGCTATTTTGTAAAATACACTCTATATAACTCATGTAATGAGTAATGAGTAGTATATTCCAAGCTTTTAACATAAGTTTATCATAACATGTGAATATTATCTTTTGTTTAAAAATGGTGGACAAAATTTTAGCAACTACCTTCGTTTCCTTCGTTTAGAGCTGTGATAAAGCACACTTCAACAAAGACGTGATAAATTGGCTCTTTTGAAGGTATGGTGGGGACTTCTCTTCCTCCTTTTTGAGAATTGTTAAGGAAAGCTGATGATTCTATAAAGCTTGAAGGGAAGAAAACGAGGAAACAGAAAGATGTATTCCCAACGTAAGGGTATTAATAACAACTCCTAATCTTGGTGTACAGTTGAAACTATGGCTTCATATAAGCTTTTCATTTATTTTTAGATTAATTTACTTTAGTTCCACAGTGGTGTCTTTGAAAGGATATCAGACGTCACTTTTTAGAGACTTGAATACGAGTTTTTGGAGCGGAAATTAGTCTATTTCCTACGAAGGGACGTGCAACCATTGTAGAGGCACATTGAAAGTTTGCTTCGATTGAATAACAACCCTCCCATCTTTGGAAACGGACGCGTTTTCTATTAAAGACGTAACGTTTTAGAAAGACCTAATAAGAATTTTTGGAGCGGAAAGCAAAAGTTGGCTGCTTTCTGAGATCGGTACTTGATTTGAGGAATACTCTTTCAATATGCGTTACTATGATATTCTTTCTTTGTAGCTTTCGGTCTGTATGCGAATCGAATAGGTAGAAATGTGTGGGTTGATGCCCGAAAGCACTTAATAAGTAACTAATATAAATAAATTTGATTTTTTACCAGTTAGGCATATTGTTAAAAGTGGACTTGACATCATACTTGCGTGAGGAAGTTTGGAAGAACAGAGTGGAAACAAAAATCGTTTTCTAAAACATTGTATAATAAATACTATTTGGCTCGAAGAGAAAATATAGGTATTTAATCCTTGTTAAAAATTCTGCTGGGGGCATTTTTTACAGCTATTGTACTTTGGGTGAGTTTGTTTATGAAATAGCTCTACTCCTTTACACCATCTCTCAGTTATTGCACGAAGGGCTCAACAGCATTCGTTAATATCTTTTACCTACAGAAGAAGCACTGCGAAAAACAAAGTTATTGCAGTTAGAGGGGCAATGAAACAACAACGAGAATCTCCAGAGCTTGCATCGAGTCCGGTTACATATCCTTGAGTATCATCTGCTTTCTGAGGGCTTTTCTTTTAAGTAACAGCTATCATTTCCTTTCATTGTTCTGCAGCCAATGACATGATAGCTTCATCAATCAAGGAAAAAGAAGATTTTTTATATTTATACTGTCGGGGTTAATACGAGTCCATATTACACTTTGCGCACGCTTTTTGTACTAATACCTATTGTTTTTATCTTGGGATAGTTTTTTATCAAATTGCAAATTATGTGCAGTTGTCGAAAGGTTTTTATTCTCTGCAATTTTCTGCAGTGCTCTGTTTGAATCTGAGAGAATAGCTTGACTACTTACTCAACTTAGCCTTCAACCTACATGTTTTCTCCGCTGCCACTGATAAAATCGCAAATCTAGAGTCAAAGTTCAATTTAATGGGTTGCAATTTTTATTTGAAAATCGAAATCCCACTTTCTACATTCGAATCGCACATACAAACTTTTGTGAAACAGTACGATTTAAAGAGCTCTTTATGACATAGCACTGCCAAGATGTAGTAATGAGAAGCAAGAATACAACATCATGTCTCAAGCAACGGTTTTTGAATTCGACAGGTACATTACGGGGGATCGTGTTTATAGGACATATGGTCACTGTCAGTTAAGGAACTAGTCTGTAAAATTGATTTGGAAAACTAACACTATAAATATGAAGGTAATGTTGTTAAGGAAGATCAAACTTGGAGATATCCCGGTGGAAAAATTACAAAAGTCACTGGAAAACGAGAAAATTAACCTTAAATTATTAAAGAGGTCACTTGTATTTACACAAAGAATTTATGAACAGAATATCTAAGGTACAACAATGTATCATCGAGTCTAATGAAGGAAGAACTTCAAAATGAAGGCGAGTCTTTTAGTTATTGAATTTGTGTTCATTGTTAGTAGTAATGTTTGGTTGTTCAACAACGCTGTATTTTTTTATTTTTAAGGCTAAGGGTACGGTCAATCAAGTTATTTATCAGTTACTTATTTTTGTTTCTATTTAACTTCATTGAATGTCACACTCAACGTTCGCTCTTCAAAAAGTTCGACTGGCCTTTTTGCCATCTGAATTTTAATAACTCTAACAGCACTGTACCATTATTCGGTTATTAGTGCATGTACTGTTAATCCACTGTTATCAGTATCAGGGGTAATGGGGTAAGAGTTGACGTTAAAAATACAATCCATCACCAACTTCTATTTCCAGTACAAGAGAATAATATCCTTTTTATTCTCTTGTTTTCTCAAATGCTAAAGTAAAGAATGCCTCCGAAAGGTAGATTTTCAAGTACATCTATGTGGCGTTTCAAGCATCAACTTTGCAAACACAGTGTGTACGGCTGTAATCGTCTTAGCATTCACACTCATGCACGTAATAAACGGATGACTTAATCAAGCCTAACAAGCATCTGTTACCTTCTGCATATATTTGGGAAAGAAAAATAAACACAACGAAAATTGCAGTTGCTTCTTTTCTTACCTTTTCTCAATTACGACTGGCATTAAAATCATCATTGAGGGAACATAGCCTCATACTTAAAGAAAACAGCTTTTCCAAAGAAATAATATAGTTAGTTCGCTATATTACCGAAAAAAGCTCTTTAAAAACTAACGTGACTGCAGTAACAATGTTGCTCCACATATAATTTCTTCAATTTCTACATAAGGCAGTAATTGTTGGAAGGTGGGAGGAAGAAGAGCATTTAATGGGTGTTATGAAACAAATCCGATTTCGCTTTTTCATTCAGGTCTTTTTCCAAATTGCACCATGTTACCATCACAATTTAAGTTGTCGATTGACTTCTTTTTCTCCAGAAAAC
Source organism: Morbakka virulenta (assembly GCA_003991215.1). Taxonomy (NCBI): domain Eukaryota; kingdom Metazoa; phylum Cnidaria; class Cubozoa; order Carybdeida; family Carukiidae; genus Morbakka; species Morbakka virulenta. The sequence continues at coordinate 1,828,674 of RDPX01000122.1, forward strand.
AATCTTCTTTAACTTTTGGAAGTAAAGTTTTAGCAGATGATACTAAATTTGGTAACAGCTACTTGTCATATACCACGTTTTGCGCAGTGTTCGGTCCGAATTAACAACAAAACCCTAATATTAAAAATGGGCATCTTTTACCAGTATACTACCTCACGTTTGCAAGTCTGTANACAGCTTTCAGTGTCGCCCAACAAGCTGTCGACCAGTTGCCCTGTAGACCAGTTGACTGTCGACCAGTTGTCCTGTCGACCAGTTGACTGTCGACCAGTTGTCCTGTCGACCAGTTGACTGTCGACCAGTTGTCCTGTCGACCAGTTGACTGTCGACCAGTTGTCCTGTCGACCAGTTGACTGTCGACCAGTTGTCCTGTCGACCAGTTGACTGTCGACCAGCTGTCCTGTCGACCAGTTGACTGTCGACCAGTTGCCACCGAACCGTTGGAAGGTGGGAGGAAGAAGAGCATTTAATGGGTGTTATGAAACAAATCCGATTTCGCTTTTTCATTCAGGTCTTTTTCCAAATTGCACCATGTTACCATCACAATTTAAGTTGTCGATTGACTTCTTTTTCTCCAGAAAACAATCTTCTTTAACTTTTGGAAGTAAAGTTTTAGCAGATGATACTAAATTTGGTAACAGCTACTTGTCATATACCACGTTTTGCGCAGTGTTCGGTCCGAATTAACAACAAAACCCTAATATTAAAAATGGGCATCTTTTACCAGTATACTACCTCACGTTTGCAAGTCTGTAGCTTCAGATATGTCGAATATATTTTTATCAGCAGTTAGCGTTTTAGGTTTTAATGCGTTTGCTCCTTCTCTTGAAGCATGTTTCCTACAATATCGACAATCCTGCCGATCCGTCCCCCTGTAATACATCGTAAACCTATACCCCTCGTTCCTCTTTTGTCTAATATGCGAAAGAATTAACACGCTAAAAAGCTTATAAGCTGAAGTAACAGAAAATGACGAAATAGTAACTAATAGTAACTGCTAGTATTTCCTATCGAAGCAGGTGTCTATCAACTAATTTCTGTTGCGGAAAAACGTGAATTTAACAGGATTTCGGCGTATTCATAGTATGTCTTCGGATTAAATCTGGATCAATTTTTTTACATGCGTTAACAACTTAGAAATATAGCTTTTGAATTGTTCTTTTTATGTCTGTCGTGGGTTGGTACACTAGATTAATAGTAGGATACAAAAAAGTTTCTTCAATATACTTATTAATCGGCACGATTTGGTTGCCAAGCCCTATCCTATCTCTACTTAAGTTTTAGTCATCTGTTTTCAGTCATGGAGGCATTTTTGATCTTCGGCTGCCACACAATAAAAATGTGAAACAACGCCCTCACATCGAAAAGAATAGAGAAAAATACACACAAAGCCGAGGTCGTTCTATTGGCAGAAGCTGGTGTTTACGTTTAGTGCAGGGGGTTTTGGACTTCACAGGCTGTATTTAACAAAGAAAAATAGTTAAGTACTGCTTGGAAGGTTTAATAATTGTTTGATTTGTTTGTGGTGTCAATCCGGTAAACGGAAATAAAGAATGCATAACATGGGGCTCGATATCAGGACCCTGGATTTAAGAATCACATACTCTACTCACTCTGCTAGCCAGCTGATCGCAAAGGTAACAATTTTTATTATTATGCTATTACATCATTATATCTAAAATGATAATGACGATGAAGAAAACGTCCAACACAAAACTCTCCTTGACCTCGCTTCGCGGCATGGGGCGGCTGGGAAAACAGAATATTTGTCTGTTTCGCTGGCTGGGGTACGGTACTCTCTTTCTTCATCCATGAAGAAAAACACCATATTCGCGTTCGCGAAGGTAGAATACAAATAAATTTAGATGGCACATGGAAAAGAAAGCTCTACCTTTGAAACATTGAAAAAAAACCCCAACAAAACTATTTGCTGCGACTGGTTGAAGGAGAACCAATATCCAAATAAAATACACAGTATTGGCTTCTTGGTTCTAAAATAAACTTCACAACACTTTACAATATTTTGGGTGCCACGCCAAACCCACAACTGCTTTACAAGCCTGTATATAAATTACAATATTTATATTTTTGTCGTATTTACATACACTTCTTTCCTTAATGGAATCAGGTGCGCTTTTCAGGACAAACCAATACGCAGTTTAGGCCAGTACTCACTGCAACAAAATTTTTAGTGTTTGTCTTAAAATTTTACAAAGTTGTAATTTAATTTTAAAAGAAAAAACATTGCACAAATTCGTTAAAATCATTATAGGAATATCTTCGTATGTGAATAACGTAAAGTTATGTTGCTTTGATTTTCCATAACTATGATTAGAAAGAAAATAAAAAAAACAACATTAAAGGACTGTGAAATATAGTATTAAAGCTGTTTTCAGGTGCTTAAAAAATACATATTTTGTTCAAAGTAAACGTCATAAAATTCTGTGAGACAAAAGTCTCATTCAATAAGTTACACAAATATTGGGCATGTCGGTTTTTACTCCATTTGAGTCACGACAAGAAAGTAACAGTAAAGTTTATGTACATACTTGACCTTTCATAATTACTAGGCTAAGTAAGTCATACATTTTATCTTCATAAAAGCATGTTAACTGATAGGGTGATGAAAAATTTGTAAGATGGCTAAATTTGGTAGTCCCTGCGTTCACTGAGATGAGTTGTTCGGTATCTTTTGACAAATATTCTCATAATTCATGTCAAAAGCTTAGCGGTAAGTAGTACACAAAGTTAATCCAGCTTAAAANGTCATAAAATTCTGTGAGACAAAAGTCTCATTCAATAAGTTACACAAATATTGGGCATGTCGGTTTTTACTCCATTTGAGTCACGACAAGAAAGTAACAGTAAAGTTTATGTACATACTTGACCTTTCATAATTACTAGGCTAAGTAAGTCATACATTTTATCTTCATAAAAGCATGTTAACTGATAGGGTGATGAAAAATTTGTAAGACGGCTAAATTTGGTAGTCCCTGCGTTCACTGAGATGAGTTGTTCGGTATCTTTTGACAAATATTCTCATAATTCATGTCAAAAGCTTAGCGGTAAGTAGTACACAAAGTTAATCCAGCTTAAAATGTAGATATAAAAAAGTAAACAAAATCGCTAATCAATAAGTATAATCGCTAATCAATAAAATTACCTTGAGCCGAAAACCGAGTAAATCTGACATCACACCGGAAAATAATGACAGCACAATAACTCGCGTTATGTTGGACAAAAGTGGGTTCATGATAAGTCCTGAAACCTTGAATGGGCTCTCTAATTCCTAGAATATGGACCAAAAACAATCAATAAACTGAGTCAATACATTCAGCTGCGATTATTATTTATAGTATTAGGTGGTAATGGGCCACAGAAGACAACATGAACCAATTTACTCTGATCTAACTAAAGCTCTTTCTCAAAGGTTTAGCAGGAAGGGGATAATGAGTTATCCCTCAAAACAGAAATGGGTAACCTTTGAAAATACGTTCAAGGTTAACAGCTCAATCGAGTATTGCATTAATAATAATATAATTTAACAACAGAGCCATGGCCTAAGACTGACACTGTAAATCAGAATTATAACTTAACAGAAGTAACCCATACTGACACAACATCTTTTTACTAGGAAGTGCCAAAAAGACTATACATATTAAGAATAACGACTTCTTTTCACACCAATGGCACGTTGAAAAGCAATTAAAACTACTAGTAATGAATTTGGTGTATTTTAGAAATCATCTCAGTCATAAAACCTTATGTTTACGGCAGAGATTTGACACTACAACCACATAAATGCTTTATAACAACATAAAGCAAAAATTCTTTTCATTTGTACAGCCATTTACCAATCCTGGTGTCCAGTTATTCTTTAAATAAATACAGTCTCTCCAAGGCAATTTCCTCCATTTTATCGAGCCTTAATTGAAAAAAAACCATTCCAGTAATATGGGCGGGGTCATAGTCAAGAAGCGTTGCCCAATCAACATTGAGAGCTACAATGTCATACAATGGGTGCAGTATACCCTGTCCTCAAATGATGTTAGGTCAAATAAGTGTCAGCGAGTAGGCATGTTTAAAACGAAAGATAAACTTGTATACCTACGTACAATTTTCCTTTCTTTATCAACAAGGAAGTAATTAAGGCAAAATACTTTGCTGGAAATTTTCAAAACAAACAGCTTGATTGCATGCGGTGAGCAAATGAAACATCGAGCCAACACCAAATGCCTTCTTCCACCCCGTAATTCGTGTTAATATAGCTTCCATTCTCCTCTGTTCTACAAAAACATTATATCATATAAGAATGGAGCTCTTGAAGCCATTATTATTAAACTTTTTACATACCTTAAGTAGCTTTGTGGCTAACTTAAGTACATTATTGGCAATAACCAATTCTTCCTTTTTGTGTGGTGAATGCTCCATCTGCAGGTACAGGTTTATCTGGAATACAAAAGTAGCAGGTTAATGAGATACATTCAAATGCAAGTAAAGGTTATACTTACAATAAAAATCTAGCTGGGGTTTACAAAACCACCACCCCACCAGAAAAGAAAGAAAAACGAAAACAAACAAGCCAAAAATACAAACAAAAAATATAACTAAAATAACAACAAAAAAAGAGCATAGAAAAGGATCCTTAGATAATACATACAGTTGAAGGTGTTGAAGCCCATCGTACCCGTGAAATCAAGCAAAATCATGGAGAAAAAAAAACCTGCTTGTAGGCATAACCCAAAATACAAGGTAAGCCTTAAAGGTATCCTTAAAGGAATACTCTGTAACAACGAAACTTCAGTCAAGAGGAATTTCACAGAATAAATTGAATATTAATACAGATGGGTTGCAAAAAGAGTTCAAAATTTGGTTCCCGTGAAAATATGGTTAAAATAGGATATGTACAGTTAATTGTGAAGCAAAGTATGCTTAATTTCGGAAGTTGCTTTTCTGAAAGAAATAAACTTGTTTCTTTTTAACTTGTTAACTAATCCCTGACGTATATTATACGCTATATTTCCTTCAATACTCAATATCTGTGTGGTATGCAGAAGTATAGCCACCGTAGCCGAAACTCTCGTTTTGACTGTAAACCAAAAACCCTCACCACGACACTCTGAAACAATAAACCTTTTAACACAACTGATCATAATTATCAAAATACCAGGAAAAGTAATATGAAATAATAACTTCCAGTTACCTTGTTTTACAATTGTTACAATCACTGGAAGTCATGCCGAAGCAAGAAGTAAGAAATACTGTCAAAGAGTGAGCAAACAGCTTTTTGCAGTATTCTTTACTAGTTGTAAGTCCCACAGTCTGGACGAAGGTCATAAAATCATATACTCATTTATCAAGGCAGCTAGCTACAAAATAGTGTCTCTACATAAAGTCAACTAATATGACGGGCAACACCATTTAACAGCTTAACCTTACCTGTTCAGTAAGGAGGACTGAGTTGGTTCGGTATTTACGGTTGATCTCAGCTCCTAATGTAGTAAACCTCATCAAATATATTCCTATGATCATACACCTATCAATAAAAATTTATATGGACGCCATTAACTTTTAATCTATATAATTTTCGTTTAATATATATAATTTTTTAATTTCTCCCAGTAACTGGGCTCAGATGATGGCCTTCCCTTCAGAGGGACTTTGTTGTGATAGTGAAGAGCTTCTTGTCCGGATGCCTTTTCCTGAAGCCAGCCAATGGCCTTTTCTTTTGCAAAGTTCCAAAGTCTTTTGCCAGCTTGGCAAATCGAACCCAGAACCTCTTGATTACAGAGCAAGTGCGCTAACTATTAAGTTACGGCTCCTTTTAAATACTAAATATTTCAATATTTTAAGGCCGTATCATATAAAACTGATTATTTGGGCTTTTACCATTATCTATATTTAGCACATTATTATTTGTGTCATTTCTTCTGAATACCGATTGATTTGTTTCTGGCTGATACACCCAAGAACATATCATTTATTCCAGCACATTAAAGATTTAAATTACAAACTGAGTATCTGCAGGAATAAAAAACTTTGTGCCTTTTCATACCTATAATTCTGCTCTGGCTTTTTTGTTTGAAAATCATTCCCAACCAGGTCACATTCTATTAGACGCTCTGTCATGTTGTTTAATTTCAATTAAATAACATACACATGCGATATGCCGTTTACACACACTGCTGTGAAACACTTATTATATATAAAGAACAGACGAAGACAAGTAAATGAAATGACATAACGTGCCTACTCAAATGCCTCATTATGCAGTTACCATATTTCAAAATGTTGATACACTCCTCCGATTTCCTCGATTTTCTACAGCCTACATAAACATATTCAATAGGTATCGGATGCTTTGGCAGCATAGTTGGTGAACAAAATTAATTAAATTAATTTCAAATCGAATCATATGTGCAAAGATGAGTGATATAAATCGTTCTGTAAAAACAGCAAACTTCCCAGCAGTAAACCATACATCGAATAAGCCCTACTTCCCTTGCGCTTCTATAAACCCGAGGTAGACTATATAAAATCAGAAGGGATAATTCTACTAGCGGTATACAGCAGCCTAATCTTTAATAAAATTTATAAACGCAATCTCTGTCCACAAAGAGTAAAAGTCGAAAAAAAACCAACCCCTTATTCTTTTCATTTGCTTTAAATGAGAAATTAGATTTTCATCCGTTGAGATCCCGATGGGTGAGGCAAGTCAAGTAAAAAGAGTGCCTGCTTACCTCTCCCCCCGAAAGCCATGTTTACGCGTGAGCAAAAAATTGCAGGTCGAAAAAGCAAGTTACTGATTTAACAAAGGGGAACAAACATTTAGGTTTTTTATGGGTGGAAGAAATCTGCATCAAATATCGACAAGAAAATTATTATTTTCTGTTTCAAACTGGTACAATCCAAGCTACTATCTCTTTACCTTTACTTTTCGTTAGATGTAAATCCGCGAAGCCTTCAATACAGAAAATCACACCGAGTACATTATCTCTATCTAAGAGTGATTCGGTACCCTTCAAAACAAAACAATTCGGGAAACTTAAGGAGCTTGGCTTCAGCCTGCATCAGAACTCCACCTTGGAGCTATTGCAGCTTCCACAACATCTCCAAGGCCTGAAGCTACGATTTAATTATAATCAGTGCCTTACTTCTGTTATGTACAGAGTACAAACGCCCTTTTTCTTCAAGAAGGGTAGCAGCCAGATATGACTGAAATTATCCCTGGACGCAAGTACAATCGACCGACGGCAGTTTATCATTCCGTTGGGGACTTTAAAAAGTAATCCTTACATCGGTACTGCTATTTAACTGCTGTTTAATGATTGTAAGAGAATGGTCCTTGCGCATGCTGCTCTGAAAACTGCAAGTACTGGTACTATCTTAAACCACAAATGAGAAAATATCTGGTTAAGCACGTAAAGCAAAGTAGTTTTCTTATAGTCGAACGCAATTTAACACATATAGAGCAAAATATGATTTCTACAACCAGTTAGCCGAATGAAGCGGAGCGGGTACATACCATGCCGACACTTCCCAGTTAAAGTAATGGCAGAGAAAATGGTCTTTGTCTGAATTACCACTGTACTGAATAAACTAGAAAAGTAGAAAAATTAAAAATAGCAAATACCGGTTCAAAACTATGGAATGCGGAGTTTCCTATCATTATACGATGCTTAATTACTACAAAACAAAATCCTTCAAAAATAAAGCAGGCTACAAAACCAAGTAAAAACATTATAAAAACGTCAGTGGAAGCAAATTAATGAAATGAATTAAAAATATGTTACACGTTTTATGGTGCCAGCTGTGCCAAAAGACAAATACCACTGGCAAGGATCATTGTAAGGTGGTAAGTGGCTAAATGCTTGATTAATGTATTACCATTTTTGAACAGTGAAAGGGCCCGGCGGGTTACAAAGAATGACAGTATATTCTTACATTCAAAGTATATAAGAAAATAAGAAAAAAAGCCAAAAATTATCAAATTCGTAAAATAGGAACAATAAAAACAAACATTTATTATTGTTTCAATCAATCCGTCAATCAACCAGCCTTTTTTCTATCCATCAGGTAATTATTGTTAAGCTTTGTAAAAGCTAGACAGTAATTGCAAACGACTTTGTGAGCAGTTTAATAGTACGACAAAGGGTGGGTCTAGCGAGCACACTGAAAGTGGTCTGACTGTGTTGCGAATCTGTTACCACATTGACAAATGACAGTATTGGTATACCAAAAAGAAGCAATGCTCAAATTCATTTTTAGTTTCACAGATTATAGGCCTCAATAACTAATAATAATTCTGACAGGTAAATGAACGGTATTTTTGACCGACAGATTGCGAATATACCTATTCCACGTTAAAAATTAGAAACGTATGGGAAGGTTAGAAGTCTACACGATTGTAAAAAGGCTGTCTGAAACACAGACAGATCCTGATATGTCATGCTAGCAGTTTCACAAAGTTCAATCGATCATTGTGTAGTCAGTCAGTCTTAGTTTCTTTTCTTCTTCCTTCCTCCTCACTCCCCTATCTCTGTCTATCTGTCGTTCCCTCTTTCTTGTTGAGGTTAGCATTAGTATTTCTCCTTGTTGTTGAGCAAGTGTGAACAATACTTGTAATCAACATTTCGAAAACTACCTTGAGTTTGAAAAACAGTTCCTAGAAATGTTGCCTAGGAACTGGGAATGTAGAAATTTAATAAGCAGATATTCAAACAAAACTAGCAAACACTAGAATCCTAGTCAATTTTTGTTACTTTTCTGGTTCCCAATATCATGCAGATCAAGTGAAAAAATAATGCAGGTTGCCCGTACAAAACGAAGTTAGTATATGTCTTCCAACGAACATGCAGTCACCTAAACGCCGATAATTTATAAAAAGTACCAAAGAAATAAACTCACCGGTGCCATAAAAAAATGCTTTGCTTTGAATGCCAACCTGGCACACTAAGCGGTAAAAAATGTGGGCTACAACCTGGATGTCTGTCACCATATTGTCGAATTCGATTTCAAATATGATGGCATTGGCTGAATAAGTCACACCACCTTACGGCAAATTTAACTGCAAGCGGCAGACATCTGTCTTCATCTTAGTCTAGCATGTAATCTGTTTTTAACTCTGGACCTATGACCTAATCAATTAATTTACGAACTGGTTTCTGCCATACTTGCCCCTTACAATTCTCGGTTACAGTTTTTGTTCAAACATTTTTTTAAAAAAAGAGGAGCAACTGTTTTTCTGTATTGTTTCCGAGAACATTAAATAACTTTCAAATTTCACTGTGGAGGCATTCAACATTGGAAAAACGCAATATTGAATGGGAATTGAATAAATTATGTTTTTGAATGACAGGAAATAGTCCCAACAAAAGAAAACTAATGTTGTCAGACACTTATGCAGAAGTCTGTTAGAATATGAATATGGTCATATAACTTCTTTTTTTAACAGAGTTGTGAACATCACACGAAGCAGAAAGATAGGGCAAATATGAAAGCCCACACAGAAGGCACAAACAGGTGCCCGCAATATGTTTAACACTAAAATACTGGCTGCAATTACTACTACTTTAAGATGACAACGAAAAAACTAGGCAAACGTTACCTTGATACAAGTTGTAACTACCAAAATAATGCCCAGTAGTAAAGTACAGGAAATGATTGTGTCTACTGAGCGCTGTGGTCCCCGTTTCTGATGGAAAGCAAAAAAAAGAAATAACCAATTTAAGCAAATGAATAGGTATACTTTATAAGGGGTATTACCAATATTGAGGTAATGTGGCAAAATCATTAGTGCTTACTTTCCATGACAGGAACTTTTGGACTGAATTTTAGCAACCCTCCCTTTAAACTTATATTTTATCACAACATAAAGGAATGCTTCTGCAGGCATAACACTGTCTGCAATTAAAACAAAAATATATTTCCTTTACCACATCTCCAAGACGGTGGTTACGATTAAGGAAGCTTACTTAGACAACTCAAAAACTATTTCATTTTACCATCAGCAATCAGTCAATTAAAAGGCCATAATATAGCAGCAGCAACATTAGCATCAGAATCAATACAATCTTAATTATTTCCACACCAAGTATCTTAGCAAGTCTAAAGCCTCCTGCTGGTTATAAAAAAGATCAGGCAAATAAAATCAAAACTTGATATAACAAACTTCACAACATCAAAAGCTACTAAAACAACAACTTTGATGGCTCATAAATCTAAGATCTTGGTTCCGTCAAAATTAAGCTATAAAATGATATTGAGTTTGAAAACAAGTAACAGTCTCATTGCCCGCTTTATACAAGAAAGAATAACACAATAGCAAAAAAACAAGGTTTTTACCTTCAAAAATGAACGTAGCGACAGCCACATTTTTATATGACGAACTTTGTGCAAACGGAAATGCGGAAGCCCATTCCTTCGTGCACGTCTGGTTGACGTCAGGGCACCAAAGTACTTTGCGTACAAGTATCTCTGTTGAGGGGAAAGGGAAAAAAGGGGGGCATGAAAAAAGAGAGTATTAGCCCTGTGTCAATTAGTAGCCGTGGCTAGTCAGTCAAATATCACAAGGTGCAGGAAAAAGCCCACCTAAATTGATCAAGAATCAATATTTAAGCAAAAAGGGAAGAAAGATTCAGGCACTGTTTGGGGGGTTTGAATGGAATGCAAAACAGGGGAAAAATCGAAGTAACTTTTATGCTATTTCCATGACAGTTGAAAAAAACCCTGAAACCTAAATAGGTCAACTTTTTCAGATCTTGCTTTAGACTAAGAGTAGCTGGCTATTTGCCCTATAACGTTTAAGGGGAAAGGCAGCAAACAGCTCTACTTAAAATTTGGCCCGTATTTCATAAAAACTGATCTGTATTTGTTGTATTTAATGGGCTCTTCATATGCCGTTAATCTACCAGACCAAGGGATTAAAAAAATTCCACGGATATTAAAGACCATTTGCCTCGCTCGTATCAAAACAAAAACATTAATGGGCATTTATAGTTTCTTCTTCCTTAACGGAGTTGGAGAGAATATTGCACTCATTCTACTAGTTTTCTAAATTTGATTGAAAGCATAAAAAAGGGTGGTTTTTTCCACACCTGCAGGCAAACGCTGCGCAACAATTGTTCTTCAGTTTACAGACAGATTCTTTCTGGTCACATCTTTAAAGCAACTGGGTATTAAAAATTTGGATAAATGTTTATCAATGTCCTTACCCCTCCTGCTGATTTGGCTTTAAGTCCCAAAGTATTTTGTGGATAAACCTACACTGGAGTCAAGCTTTTCTATTAACTGACTAACAATTTTACCTTAACATCAGGCTCAAGGTAGACACAAACGTAGAACATAAAGGAAACGTCAAAGTTTATTTCTGTTGCATTCTGGTTTACCTGTCCTGTGACGTTGTTATAACTATTAATTGGTGATCGTTGACCTTGAGGTAATGTGACGTACATAGACATATTTTTGCGTTACAATAACGGATCCATTTTTTTTATTTGATGCGCTTCTGCCACTCTTGTTTGCTGCAGCATTACAACACAATAGGTTAACAAAAAACGTGATCTCTTATCCAAAGAGAGGATAAGTCGTAGCATCCAATTAATTAGCAAGTTTATAAAGTCTGTCTTATACTGTAAGATAGGTATTACCTTCTTTATAACGTTCAGGGTTTTTTGGGCGCTTACAAATAAGAAAATGACTGAACCCGATCACACTTCCGTAAAGCTAGGGCGCCTTTGTGCCCCAAAAGAAAACTCAACCTCACTGAGCAGAAAAAGAACCATTACCACGTAATACGATTGAAAATCTTCAAAAATGTTGTTGGTTTCTGCATAAATGCAGTAATGTCACAGCTGTAATTCTCTGGTCTATGAAGGAAAGTAACGGTGAGCACAACAATTTCAATGTAAATGTATAAAACAAAACTCTGATTGCAAATTACCACCGAATGAGAGCGCAAGGGTAAAGTAACACAGAAATGTCCACAAATAGGGTGATACCTGTGTGCCTATCTATGAACACATTTTAATAAAAAATAATCTGACTCACCGATTTGTAGGCACGCTCTGCAACACAGAGCAGGAAAAATAAAGAAAAGCCAACGACAAAGCGAGAAACCAGATTAATCACCACAACAACTTTGCTCCTGTGTAAAACGAAAACAAAGGAAATGACTTTACAACAACTAAATAAGTGTATGCTTTATGGCTGATATTTGTGGTAAATGTATTCTTAACCAACTCTTATCACTTACAAAAAAATTTGGACAGGTTGCCTTTAACGCAATACCAAAGGCCTTACATCACACTTTAGCATGTCAAAATAGATTCTATTCGCAATTATAATGAAACTAATCATTGTTGCTGTCTGCATTTAAAATAGGTTCGCCGGAGTTTTGGTTAGAGTACTAATCTATTGTAAAAAAAGTTTAAAAAAATCAACGAACAAGCTTTATTTGTCTAAATTACGCGATTCGTCATAAATACACACTTCTACTCAAACGTTATACGTTATATTTCTTAATATCACTCTCAGAACATTTATTATTCATCGTCTTTTCATTGAATCTGAAAATTGCAAGAGGAGATAAATACAAACAAAACATTCCACAGCATTCATATAAATCAAAATGCCCTTCAAGAAAGCACCGTAACGGCACTCTGATAGTACCTTTCAAACCTTTTTTCTCTCTTATTCTCAACAGTAGATAACAGCCCATATGCCACATAACCCAAACACAAATATCATGGTCTGAAAAAGTGATTAGAAGCTTATGTCGAAATTCTGAACATCTTGGGTGAACTGTATTTACCAGCTGTGGAGTTTATCCCCTCCCTTCTAAAAAAAACACGCACTGGCATTTGTTTATATACACAAATCCTTTTTCAACTCTATAAAAACATACTTGGTTTAATCTCTTGTATAAAAGACACCAAGTCTACCTCCTAATTATCTCTCAATCACTAATACCATACACCCTATTAAATACTGATAATAAATCTACTCGATACACATCTAACATTCATCATACGGCTTGTCAGCAATTTGTACTTGGGAAAAATAATGGCGGTTGCGCCAATATATTATTCATATGATCCTTACTTGAAACTTTCTCCCAACAGCCTTCCAATCAAATGTTGCATTCCCGCTATTGTTGTCAAGTCTTCTTCAATCTAAAAATAAGTGAAGATGTATTTATCACAGGTTTTAGCATAACTCGGCAATCCCTTTGAGGCTCAAGATCGGTCGGTTTTAAATGTTTTAGGAACTACCACACCCCACACGTCAAGCCCAGAGTAAAGAATTCGGGCAGTTTTTAGGAAAGCCCTATAACTTTGAAGAAATTATGTCCAACTTTGAAGAAAGTATGTGCACTTATTTACTCTTGAAAGTAATTTGATAAAAAACAACAAAGGATTGTGACAGCTTTGAGTGACTTGTAGCTGCACGCATGGTCTGTTGAGTGTTTCAACTACCCTGTTCTATCATAGAACAACAGCTCTGGATTTCATTTTCACTGCTCATTTTTTGTTTTTCTTCTGGTCAGGCGTATAGTTTATCAAATAGAATACACCAAAACATTATAAAAATGATGTGCAGATGAAGATGTGTAAAGCTCTGTCATTTAAAAACTATAGTAAGCACTCTGACAAAATGTCACACATTTAAACCAGTAAACGCAAAACCTAAACTAATGGAAAACTACAAAATTCATTATCTCCTCATGCCTTAATTGGACACAAGAACTTAAAAATTGGCCGAAGAAGCAATAATAGAAGCGGTACAGCTGCGCGGAACCCAATTGTGGTTTAAATCGCTTCTGCAGCTCTATAGTCACACCAAATAAAATATAACTAGGGGGAAGTAAATGTCCTGAGTGAAAACAATATCCTCTAATTTAAAAGCATAGCACACGTATGAAAACATTAGGAAGCTCTTATCATTAAGAACTTTTGAAAAGGAGAGAAAAAACGCTACAGAAAAATTAATGCAATGCAGCTAAAAATGTTGCAAAAACTTTTCGACAGAACGATATTTTATGACACAATTACTTCAACACTTCACGGTGTTTTTCATTTCGTATTGTTGATCATAACATGAAGTTCTTCACTGTCAGCTGCCATGTGGTTTATTCAATAAGCTTCTTAAAAAACAGTGATGTTACCAACTGTCATGATATCAAAGTACTGTTGGCAAAATTTGTAGTTTTGGTAGGAATTAAAACAACGGCATAAAGCTCCCCTCGTTTTTTAACTAGAAAATAACACGCTAAAGCTGTCTGATACTACCACGCAGAGCTCACTCTTATAAGGAAATTTTAATACCTGGAGAACATTAAAGCTCTGGCAACTATTTCCGGGTTTTCTTTTCCCATACTATAAGAAGATCAGTAGACTTGTCAGAAGCTTGAGAAAACAAGTAATTATCTTTACGACGGCAAACGATAACATAAACATGGACTGGCTAGCTAGAGTCTAGCTAATTTTTCATTCAAAATTCACCATTACAAAATTCATTCTTTTTTATGTTCAAGATTATCACCATCACCAGGTCAACAAAATAAAACACCAAGTAAACTACATTTAGAATAAATCCTGTGAAGTACTATAGTTGCTTGACAGTATAGAACATAAACAAATTTTCTTCTGTTGGTGCTATATCTTAACCAGTATCTACCCATCTATCAACCTATTTATGTATCTGTTGATCTATCTAAAATTAAATGGATATATCTATAATTCTATGGCTTTATCTTAACCTGCTCATATCCTACTGTCTATACAATGTTGCCAATTTTAAAATACATCTCTATTGTAACAATTAGTGACATTTAAGTGTTAAAGTAAACATTCACATCTGCTGTGGCTAGAGCTTTTCAATAAAAAGGCCCTTAAAGCATTGAACCTGATATTATACGAGACAATTGTTTCCTTACATTGTTTACCAAATTTACAATTTTCTCACTGGTATGGGTCCAAAAACAGTTTTTCTTAATCGTACAAACAAAATTTATAACTACACTTTATGTTGTCTAAGGTCTTCCCCCGTGGTAGATACTAAGCAGCCTATTAGTCATAGGCAAGATATAACGTACTGGATAAAAAATAGGAAGACGTTATCCCTGGTATTTCCTTGTACGAAAATCAGGTGTAAACAGCTGTAAACATTGAAGACTCCACCAAACAGGCTTCATTTATAAAACGTAACTCACTGCATTGTTGTTCTAGTATTACTTTGCTATAAAACTGTAACATTTACAAACAAAGGCACCATGAACAACACCAGTCTATTGTGACAACGGTCAGATCGACATTTATTCAAGTAAGCTACACTTCTTTCAGTGTGCCTGCTAGCAGTAACGGATTTAAAAGTTGCAAAAACTAGCTCGACAATGAAACAAAGTTGGAGTGTTTTGATGGGGTGCTATCGTTTTAATGCTTCTCAGCCATCAAAACAATCCAATTAACATTATTTGTCACACATAAAGTGGCAGTTATTGTGAGGCAACATAATTCTCAAAACTGATTGATAACTGGTGACTAGGTTTAACATACGGAAACCTGGCGTTAACAGCTTTTAAAATTGGGATCTTGACAAAATAAAAATAACAATTCCAAAATATTTCTTTAAAGAATTATCATAATAAAAATAATAAATCCCTTGATACTTACTTTAGCCTGGTACAATCGATACATTAGTGGCAACAACGTCAACAGTAATGACGAGGACAATACGACAGACAAATAATCGGACTCTTGTCCATGTGATTCCTGGAAAGACAAAGTCATGTTTCTTAATTAATTTAACAATCTAATTCAAATAAAAATAAAGTTTCTTGAGTAACAATTCCAACAATCACATACAAGGGTAGTTTTGGGAAGATGTCTTACTGACAAAGGTTGGTTATCTTCTCCGATTTTCGGGTGTTTCACAGAGAAATTTAGCATGAAAGCCCTCAAATAATAGTCAAAGCAATGTGCTCGAGCGAACTGGATTGCTCGCTCGATTCCCAACTCTAATATGTAAATAAAATATAATATAGAAGAATTTATGAGTTGACAAGTGTTTCATTGTTTGGGTAAAAACTCTACTATACATTTGATAAACTGATACTTCACTGTAAAGGGAACTACCTTTCCCGATACCCTAAGAAAACACATTTGCACTTTTCATCCGCGAAACGGAGGTGGAACCCGACAATTGCCGAATGCTTAAAAATCAAGTTAAATTCCAGAGTCATCCTTTATTCAATCACACACCTTAAGTTAATTCCCTTAAGTGAAGAAATACGATTCTGAAGACTGTTCCTACTATTAAAGAGTTAGATGTAAAAGATAAATGGGTATCAAGAATGAAATGGGTGCTTTCGATGAGTTACCTACAAAATAAAATAAAGCTATATTCAAGGGAAAATGTTTAAGCAGTGTGACAACTGGGGTTGGACGAGCTAAAGCCACACTTGCTACTTAGGGTGCTGTCAACGGAGAGGAAATTGTCCACATATGCGGAATCAAATTCAAAAAAGGTTAACCTCACCAGAATCAAGGACGTATTATTCTACAAAATAGTAGGACTGGTGATCCTTTCCTCAGTTTTTGTTGCTTTCAATGCCTCAATAAACTCCACGTCCAATAAAATTAATAAGAAACTCACTAGAAATTGATTTGAGTTTTTCAATCTTTTTGACCTATGGCACAATTTTTTACACTAACAAAATACACTGACAAATACCATTAAAAAAAGTAACAAAATGGCAAATTTCATCTTAATACTTGAAATATAATGATACTATTATCTCTGAACTTACTCAGTTAGTATGAACCCTGGGCCTATGTAAATACACAAAAAGCTGATAAGCCAACAGGAATTCAGGATAGACTTACGAAGCTCTTTAACAGCTGCTCTCAGTTTCTCTCTGCTTTCAGTTCTTAAAACAATCCTGCTTGAAGAGCTGTTTCCCAGCAATATGAAACTCTTTGACAGCAGCCAACCAAAAACCGTCCAAAATTAAAACTAAGGTCTTGTCTTAGTTGACTTAAATAAATTCCTACTGCCCCTACAAAGTGATGTTCCTCCAAAAATACTGCTGCTCAATATGGGTTTCTAACCCAGCTGGTGGCGGCAGTGAAGATTGACGGCAAACAGAGTGACAACTTCTCCTTCTCTCAAGAGTTTTAACATGTTCATCTATCATCTCACAGAGTGCAGCAATATTGACATCTTTTAGTAAATTTTGGGTAATATAAATGATATAACAGGAATCATGCAGCAATACACAGACCCACAAAAAGTGGAAAACACAACGGATCGATTATATTCGATAGCAAACACACCAAAAGAAAAATCAAGTCTCTTGACATAACGATCTTTTGAACAATGTACACAAGACAGTCTTGAGCAAGAAATCAAAGAAACTGCGGGCTGGTAGACAAGAGTTAAAAACTGTAGAAAAAAATCAACGGGCACAAGCAAGGAAGTTGTACTTTTTCCAGATACCCTGCTCATTGAGGAACAGAGTACCAAGAACTAATAGGTGTACAGGTGCAACTATCTTTTGGGGGTGCACTATAGTAACGTCTACCGTGCCGCTGGACTCAACTGGACCTGATTACGATTATGCAATTGCAATATAGAAAAAAAGGACTAAAAAAAACCCAGCAAATTATAAGCTCGGACTTGAAAACTCTTCTAAAATTACAAGATCATCCAAACGATGAAGTGTGCTACTTTCGATGTACACGGATGTCTGCATACTCATCAAGTTTCAATGAATATTTCCCGGCTATGCGTATTTTTTCCAACACAACACTTGGGATGCTCACAGACATGTCATCAATACATCTGCCAATTGTATTATATAAGAGGCAGTGTAGCTACTTCCTTAACCGGCTTAGGGCTGAGCATTTCATTCACGATGGCTTTGTATGTAGATAGTACTAGTGTTTGCCACAGAGTATGACTTCTTGGATTTGGTTACGAGTCCAGTTACTAAGTAGCTAGATTTAAGAGAGTTCTCAGACATCATTGTGGATTTTCTTATCATAGCTACCTGTTTCTGGCTGTGCTTACGCAGCGGAACAAAATAATCCGTGTTCTTGTCTTAAAAAAAAGGTGTGTTATTTGGAGATATCGTTTAGGCTTGCTTGGGGCCATGGCACTGTTGGCTAGCTTTACGCTACATAACAAGCATAATGGAATACATATTGCTTGGTCCCTGATATAAGTCAATTGAAATTAAAGAGAATATATGTAGCGTTGGCTCAGGTTCTTTTGACTCATACCAGGCTCTTCCTCTGGGTTAGAATTTTGTCCAAGGCTCAGCTCTGAGTCTAAAATTCACCTCTTCTAATATCTGCTAATCGATGTTTTATGTATTGTAACCTCTCTCTCGTGTACTTTTCTCTTCTTTTGGTTTCAAATCATCTGGCTCTGTTTCTCTTGGCGTCTTGATACTTAGGCAGCCGCTGTCCCTTATTGTGAAAAATCTTCCTGAGAATGGTCTCGGTCTCGGTTTTTTTCCTTCGAGCGGCTAGATCAAGGAACTCTTTAGCTTTTGAGTGCTTTTCTCTATCATGCGACTAGAATGTTCAAAGTCAACTCTTAACACTTTTTATTTGTTGCCTTTTCACAGGTCTGTATACTTGGTGGATTTACCTTTAGGCATTGTATGCTTTAACAAATAAAAGTACTATTTCAGTGTGATGAATCACATTCCTAGGCATGTCGTATCCTGCGGGGGACCGAATTGTAGTTCACAATTTCTACTCCAGCTCTTATTTATAGTTGAGGAACAAAGATTCTAATGCATTGAAGCTTTATGTAACAGTGCACAAGAAAATATTCCAGCGTAAGCAAGGTCAACACAGTCCAATTTGGGAAATCTAAAGCTCAAATGTTAACTATTCCTCTTCCTTTGCAACCCCAACACTTGCCTGCTATTTCATTAAAGAATATCTACGTTAAAAGCTCCTTTTCCAATCAAAACAGTCATTTGCCTCAATAATAATGAGAAGAATAAGCAATTGATTCAAAAGCTAAGTGCCCGTTATGTCGACAATTGTTTTAAATAACTCCTATTTCCAGTGTTTGTAGTGTATTCCCATCCGACAACAAACTTTTTTACACCAAGATATATTTTCTTCGTCGTGGTTCCTCTTACTTCAGTTGCAAGGTTCAACGATCTTAATGTTAATGTTTGTTCTCCAGCCCCCTGTTCACTGGTTAATGTGTGCTATGATGTGTTGTCCAGTGCCTGTTTTTAAAGCACTTAGTTTGTCATCCGTTATCTTGCTGTCTACTTGACAAATAACATATTGGGAAAACGTCGTGTTCCGTTTCTTCTAGTAAAAACAACGGAAAGATAACGGATGAAGCAGTTGCTATCTATGTGTATTAAAGTGAACATAACGTTGGAACCAATCTGCCTTGATTACCTTTTCTGTAGCATTTTTGCAGCAACTAATTAAAAACAAATAGGAAAAACTAAATTTTCCTTGTTTCCATGCTATTAAATTAAATAACCAGAAGTGTACCCTTGCAAGCAAGTTTATTTACTGCTCCCTTTTGATACATGTATATAGCAGAGCAAGAAACCTTGACATCAATCAACAGCGAGCTCATTCCACTATTACTCCTGATATCCTTTACACGTATTTTTATTTTGTTTGTGAGTCATTTCAAATATAGTGTGGTCACCTTGTACTACCTTGCCACCTATACCACTACCTCTGTACTAGCACCACTCTTTATCACCCAAAATAACCCAAAATAAAAGCGAACGAGGGTTTTAAAATATGCTTATATTTTTTACCCCGTAAGCCAACAACTAAACAATTTAATGAGGAATTTTTTCTTCAGATTGTTTAATCAGAAGACAGATACATAGGCCTGGAAAAAGTATGTTTTTACATATCTGACCTATCTACAAAGTTCCTTGGCATTGTTAGGGGCACGCAGAAAAATTAGCAAAACGTTAGTGGTTGGCTTTTTCCTAATCTTTTGGATGCAATAACAGTTTTAGTGAGTACCACAGTCGAAGTAATGAAGTTAAATGAGTAAAACTGATGACGATGACTAGGATGTTGTAGATTGATCCTGTCTTTCCGAGTTTTATTTCTTCACACAACTTCTTTTTTCGACTCCGGCTTTCAATCTGTTGTTGTAACTTACAGGAAAAAAACTGAGCGTGCTAATGTCCTTATGGTGCCCTGGGAACTTGAAAGTGTATGTTCTCTCTAATGAGCAACTCCCGTTATGCTTATTATACATTTACCCTTTCCAACATGTCCTTACCAAATCCAACTTTTGTTTAAATATAGCAATAATTACATCTTCTGCTTTGTGCTAGGTAGTGTCTTTGGTAAAGGAAACTGACTATCTACAATCTTTTCTAAATGGCCAGGGAGTCTGCCATAACTTTACAAAGTTAATCGAATCTGAAGTATATTTTTTTAATTGCGACTAAAATTGGTCAAAGGTCACTGTAAATAATCAACTGAAAATCTCTTGATTTCGGACTTTGGATTCAAGAATATATTTAGATGCAGAAAGATTCGCTTTGCTCAGCTCGCTCTGAATAAGGCAGTTCACGGGGATGGGGGTGGGTTATATTTTGCAGGCCTTTGGAAATTACAAAATACGTCTCACTACCATATTAACAATTTAAAAGGCTTATTGTCACAACGGATTAAATCTTGTTTTCGTGACTCTCTTGCGAGCCTTTTTTTGGCTCGGAACTAATAGTATAAATTGGGTTTGACGTTTTATATTAAATGAAGCAACTGTGGAGATATAATCTTTATGTTAAAAAAGATTGATTTTATTTAAAGGAAAACTAAAAATTACCAACGTAAGATGGACATATAAGAACTCTTTCCAACACGTTGACTCGATTTATTACAAAATCCATAACAGGAGTAGTTTCATTAATCACCTACCACTTTATGAACAATAGCTGAGCTTATTTCAAGTAAAGTCATCCTTGCTTTATTGAAGCCACTTCCATCCCATAGCGAGACAACAACTAAAAAAAAAAAAGATAATTTTAAAACATTATATATTGTACCAATAACACTACCAGCCATCAAAAGTGAAGATCTATCGTACATCTGCGTTAACTACCAACCATATAAGGTAAACAAAATGAAATAAAAAGGTAAACTGTGTGTAAATGGTTAAACCATAAAACACATACAAGCAGTAATGTTTTCGTGATCTGATTAAGGAGCGACCTTCGTTTCCAGTGAAACTTTATGCATGCATTCTTGATAGACTGACGGATTGACTTCCCTGAATTGATAAAGAAAAAGCAGCTTGAAACGTCGTCTTATCCCTTACTGTTTAAGGATGAATCCAAAAAGAATTCAGGATTTTAATGTTTTTATTTCTGTTCTTAATCTCCTGGGTATAGCCAAATTTCCCTTTGAGACCAAACTTGTTACTAAACGTAATCCTTAGCTCCCTACACAGAGCAACGGAAATTATGGAAAAGACAATTACGGCTTAAAGCTTTATTACGACCAGCAAACAACTCTTTACGGTATGCAACCTAACATTCATTTTAGTGGTTTCAATATCGATGTTTTTTTGTCTTTTTATCAGATGACCAAACATATCTGACCCTATCAAACAAACCTAAACTAACCTCTACTAAGAAAAATTAGCCTTAAGTAAAATCTATTTACACCATTCCATAAAGTTGTCAGTGGACCAAGGAAATGTCTACAAGTCCTACTAATAATAACAGTGGCAATACTAATGAAAGCTTTGCTTTATCAAAATGCACAAGTTCTTAATTCAGATATTCAAAAGCTTATTATACAGTTGGGAGAAGCGGGAAGGGGGTCAAATACACTAGACAGCAAATGCCATAAAATATTATTACCTGTTTCGTCGGTGGGAGCTTTTCTTGATTCATACGATGTTTTTTGCTCTTCGCATTTCGCAGAGTTTGGCTGCAAAGAAGGCTCAAATGGATTCTCCTCAAAAAATCCTGGGGACCCTTCTGATTCCGATATTGACGACGTAGACGACGCGGTGCTCTCATTTCCTGATGATGACGATGAACTTTCTGAAGTCGGTCTTCTATTATATAATGTACTAGATGTCTCCTCATTAGCACACTTAGTTTCCGAATCTTGCACTAGCCGATCTAACAATTTAGTCAAAATACAATAAGAAGATGGCTCCAAAATTCGAAATAAATCCCAAACTTTTGGTGGATGTCATGTTACACAGAAAACAAAAAGCCCTGAAAATTGAAACACTTCATAACATGCTTAAAGTAAATACGCGATAGGCCTTATTAAAGAAATCTGCAGAACATCTCTTTGCAAATACTACAATTCAAAATATCATTTTACTTATTCACGTATTTAATGGTCATTTCTTCCAATTCTCTATTCACAAAGCAAAACTATCCGCTGTGATACATAGTATGAGATGTTATTCAAATATACACACAATAAAGACTACAAAATTACAACTCAATATAGATACTAGTTTCCAGCAGGCAAAATTACTAATATTTGGCAATATTTGGCGATATATATTAACAAATGAATCATAATTATCGTCATAATGTAAATAATTTTCTATCATTCTCAACATTACTGTTCAAACAACAAAACCTTACATTCACACTATACCTACATCCTCCGAAAAAAACCCCCAACTCACAAGAAAGAAAGAAACCGCACAAAATGCCTAACTACCAAATTAACAACATAGCAGAAGCCAAAGTATCACACACCACAATCATCTCAATCATTCTGATCATCAATATGCTAATATACCAAATTAATAATCATCAACTAACAAATTTCAGATTTCTACGTAGGTATTCGCATACTGTAATTCCCATTACCTTCTTTACAAGTATCTGCATTTTTCGGCTGACTTGCACAATCTTCCTCTGTCTTGACATTCTCCTCTTTATTGGTAGTGTCGTTTGTTTCAATGTTTCCTCCGGTACCACTATGTCTTTTTTTCCTACCAAAAAAAACAACCCCCTAATCATTAAACTTGCAATAGAATTAGACCTAACCAAATATTAGCCTGTCTCTTTTCCTAGCTTACTATCAGATAATATAAGATAAACAACATTCTCCTTGCAATTCTGTTTCAAAAGTCCTTAATTTGACCAAAGGAATTCAATCAGTACAAACAAATTTTTACCATCGATTGCGACATTTTTTAAGGTCTGTGGAAGCATGGAACGGTTTATCATGACTCGAGGAGTAATCATTGTTTTGTACCAACCCTTCACAAAGAAAGGTGATACCAAAGGGCTTCAACATTTGACAAAAATGACTTAATTTTATATTAACATTTTCTGCTTCCCTCTTTAAAAGACTCATGCTTTAACATTCAGAAATCCCTGCTAAAGATTCTAGTCACTAGGCTATAAACGTGAAGCTCTAATTCTATGTCTAATTTCTGACTTTTATCATGCGTCAGTATTGATCCATCTACCTGGTTGACCAGCTCTGCACATTGTATAATCTAACAAACAGAAATGTTCATTTGAATAAAAAATGGACGGAAATAATACCTTCTGCGTTTTCGTTTCTGTTTTTCTCTCCTGTCGGGTCTTGTAAAATTAGTTGAGATTACATGGATGTAAACTTGGCCAAGAACAAACATTACCTGGCAAAAACGAGAACAACAGCAAAATATCAGCAAAAATGAAGAAACGTTACCCCTCTTTACCAATGTACTGATTTTCATTTCATTTCTTAATTGTGCTATTAATTTTTCGTTGGTGTTACGGTTGATTTTGGAGCTATTACTGATCGAAACTCCGCTTTATTTCAATAAAAAAACAACGAAGTGTCTCCCATAGGGATTGGAAAGACGATATTATCTTCAAATTTGGCAACAGATGTGAAGCTTAAAGCTTATTGAACATAAAAGGAAAAAGGTATCATTTCTGTCATGTTGACAATAGTTCATTCTGAAGTTCCGTCATCACTCTGAATAAAATAAATATCTTTACGACATATATGTATTTTCATCATTTCATTATTCTTTTCAATAAAAATACAATAATAATAGTTCCATTTTTTTCTCTCTACGTTTTACCAACTGTATCTGCAACACTAAACTCTAAATAAAAAAAATAAATTGTTTAATATTAACAACTTTTCATTCGATTGAATGTTCTTTATACCCGTCCCACCCAAATGATATGACCAAGACTTAAAGCATCATTTCAAAATAAATCAGAACGTCTTTATGTCACTAAGGAGTCAGTACAAAATATGCTTGTCTCATAGGCAGAATTACAAAAAACGGAGAAATACCTTAAGATTTATCGCAATCACTGCTGTGCGTCATATCCGATAACTCAAGATCTCACCTTTTTTTGCTACTTAAAACTCTACCTGCGATCACCGAAAGGTGAAATTCAAATAACTACTTACTCCGTACCATATTTTTCCAAAGACAAACCTTTTTCGACTGTTTTCTACAACTAAGGTCTGTTTGGCCATAGTTTTTAAGGGCAGGTTCCCGGTAAAGCCTACATAAACTTTTAAAGCATGTTTTTATTGGGGCAGTCCCCTATACCCCCATGAGTCATATCAGCTGAAATCTGTGTTCTCCTTAAAGTACCACCAACATATCCTCACTCGACATTCCATTTCGCCGGCTAAACTTTTACTGTACTACATGCGGCTATTACCATTTAACTCATACACTAACACTTGACAGGTGTTTGCAGTGGGTTCAAGCTGGACTGGTCTTCTTAGCCTATGATACACCATTTCCCACAATACAAGGGCATTAACTGATAAACAGTCTCCCTTGGTGAGGGTCAATTAGAGCACTGAAATTCTTTTGTTCCCAAATACGGATACGGAGGCCAATTCTTGTAGTTTAGGAGCTCATATACATACACCGTGGGGAAAAAAAGCATACTTACAATAACCGGTCCAAATGCCTCCGTCAGTGAGAGATCCTGCCAATGTAAAAGACAGTTCAAATAACACAATATAAACAAAATAAATAAAATTACCGTATAAATGAATCTAATTACAACATACTAAACTCTGACAGAACCCAGTTTATCAAAAGGTGTTAACTACAAACCTTGGATTCTTCCATTAATTATACAATTCACTTTGCCAGTATGAAGAATTAATGAACAAATTTACTGTTCACCTACTATCTCGAATTTTGTTGTGATCTTGTATGTTCTATCAATCCATGAACCTGGCGATATCAACCGGCCTACGTTTTGTGCGCTATTTTTCTCACCAACAGTAACTGGTCCCACGGCAGTTCTTTCTTAGTTATTACTTTGGTGTTATTCCTGTTGAGTTTACTAATTAAAAATCAAATTCAAAATGCCTTACAATACAGTGTTTCTTTTAGTTAAAAACTTAAATTTTCTTCAGTTATTTAAAAGCTATGTCTTCTAATTTTCATGGCAAAAAATGCGCATAATAACAAAAAAGTTGTACCACTAGGTGTCTAAATGGTAAGGAAATACTGTGAAAAACACGAAAAGCTAACATAGGCATACCTAGCAACTTGTAGTTCAATTTAAACTAGTAGAACAATATTTTCCCATAACAACTAGTGATAATAGAAATTACCATATCTTACTTTTAGTTCTCTGTTCTGATGGAATATGTAGATCCCAATTGAGATCAGTTGCAATAAGTAAAGCTGGGAAAATAGTATCCATACCACTAACGAGGTCTGTTGTGTCCACCTAAAAAATATGTAAACTAAACGGTTACTGAATAGATCATATTTGCCACTACATGCTCATTTATTACACTTGTAGAACAGGGGTGGTTTCCCTTTTAAACTTCATCTTCATCTTATTCATTACATACGCTCTTGTTCATAGCTCTATCTACGTATTTACCTACCTACCTACCTACCTATCTATCTATCTATCTATCTATCTATCTATCTATCTATCTATCTATCTATCTATCTATCTATCTATCTATCTATCTATCTATCTATCTATCTATCTATCTATCTATCTATCTATCTATCTATCTATCTATCTATCTATCTATCTATCTATCTATCTATCTATCTATCTATCTATCTACTTTCCCTCCCCCTCTCTCTACTTTACAAAAGAAACACAGTTTATGTTGAAAAGTAGTTTACTTCCAGTACTAATTCTTATAAGGGCCACATGTCCATTGTTGATAAGGCATTAAGTTTTTTTTATTTGAAAAATTCCTTCTTCNTCTATCTATCTATCTATCTATCTATCTATCCATCTATCTATCTATCTATCTATCTACCTATCTATCTATCTATCTATCTATCTATTTATCTATCTATCTATCTATCTATCTATCTATCTATCTATCTATCTATCTATCTATCTATCTATCTATCTATCTATCTATCTATCTACTTTCCCTCCCCCTCTCTCTACTTTACAAAAGAAACACAGTTTATGTTGAAAAGTAGTTTACTTCCAGTACTAATTCTTATAAGGGCCACATGTCCATTGTTGATAAGGCATTAAGTTCTTTTTATTTGAAAAATTCCTTCTTCCAAACACTTTAAATAGTAGCATGTTTTGAGTTGTGTCATAGTGGAATCAATTTTGATGTACTGCAGTATGAATTTCTTTTAGATTTTTTTTCACACTCTTAAATCTTATTGCTTATTGTTTATTGTTAACACTTCTTAAAAATACAACATCCTAACAAATAAATTAAAATGATTATCAAGTTAAATCATGGGATCAATCTTTTTGTTTTGTAAAAATATACCAATATATCAAAAAAGGTCATAAACCACTGTGACTATTTCCAACTGTTGGTTTGCATTTTAACAATAATAGGAGGTACATTGCAAAATCTTACATTTAATGTCGGAAGACTGGTTGTGGTTACCACTCCTCTCCCACTTAATGCTGGTTAATTACGATATCTAAACGATGTTACAACAGTAAAACTCAATTTTCCAGCTACTAACTAAATACAATTTGACTCGAAACAACTGGCTTTTATAACAATAATAATTAGCTCTTTATTGATATCAATACAAAACTGAACCAAAATACATACCAAGTGTAATACAATGGGAAAAGGAGAACTTTGAAGAATCCTTTTCTTGTAACTTGTGTCCAATGATATCCAGGTTTTGCCTTTGTGAAGGTCGAGCCTAAGTAAAAAAAATTAACATAGTCAATACAATCATATACAAAACTGTCAATAAAAAAATGTGACCATTTATTTCTGTCCAATATATTAATGAATTGGAGCAATACCAGTCCAACTCGAAAACCTCAAAATCTGACAAAGACAAACAACCTATAACAAACCAATTTACACAGAGAATTTTCACTGTTTGTAAATAAAACCACATGGAACATAAAATAGGAATTACAACAATGAAAAATATAAAATTTGTTTGGTTGGGTTGGTGGCACAATCTGCATATGATTAACATGAGTTCATCAGAGATATTGTCAAATGATAAAGGCACTAGTTTTATAAAACTTATTTATTATTAATTGTATAAGGCCAAAACGTGATACAGGGATTAAACTAGTGTGGTCTTAACAACCCCATCAACAATAGCAGTGTCAAATACTAGTACTGTTGGGATGCAGTGGCAAGTAGCTGTGAAATATAATCCATTAAGAAGTGCAAGTCCTCATAAAATGATCTTTTTCTCTTCAGCCTTGCCCATTTACCTAAGTGTTGCATTGCTGGTTGTCATACACATTAGATTTTGTTCAGCAGGCAAATTAGGTAATTTAGTATTTCCTGAACAACTTAACATAGAATAACCTATAAATAAGATAGTCTAGAATGTGGTTACCCTACATGTTGCAAACTGTAAGGGAACTAGACAATAGGTACTGATAACAATGGAAAATCTTCTTTCTGCCTTATGATAAAAAGACCAAACGCAATTACCTGGAATGAAGAATGACAAACCTTAAATAACAATGGTGCTTACTGTTAGATGGTAAGTGACCATAGGTGTGAAACATACCACAAAATAATTTATTATGCCTTGTGAGGAGGTGTAAATAAAAGCCCCATTCCAAAGTAGTCAAGTGCACAAAATTTGTAGGATATTACCTAACAAAACTAGTTAAATTTGGGCATTTCATCATTCAGTGTGTCTTAAAACATGATAAGAACAGGACCAAATATACGATAGTGAATACATCTTCAGGTCAACCGGCTACTTTGAAATGTTAAGTCTAATGCCAGTCATTTTCTAGAGTAGTGAAGCTAACAGGAATCAAACAGCCAGTTAGGGTCAGGCTCAGATATTTGCTGTAAATGCTGCCTTATTTCATTTCACACCCATTACTTTTTATGCATATCATGGAATTTCTGAGCACAAGGATAAACTGTAATGAAACAGTCAGCTATCCTACAACAGCATCTTATTTAACACAATAACAACATTAAATTACATGGCCATATAAATACAATCCTCAAAGGGCATCCAGATTAGAGATGTTGTAAAAAAAGGACTTTTGTGTGATATTTAAGTGACAACTATAACAACATTAACCATAACAGAGTTCAGTACAATAAAAGCTGCTAATAAAACTGAATACAGCAATAACTCGTTGTTGATAAGGATTCTGCTACATAAGGGTGTGGACTTGATTCTTTTCCATGTTTTGTATTCCATGTACCATAACAAAAGTTATACAAAAAACAAAGTGGCAAGAGACCAAGGCTTTAAAAAAAACTATTACCTCTGATTAAGTCAACATCAATAAGATCAGGCCTCACATTCCCAGCTTTCAATTCTAATTTACGCAAGTCTTGATGAACCTATAATAAATGGTACAATATATCAAAGAACCTAAGTAAAAATATTTGAAACTGTTTATTTATAATTATAATTAGGTAGCAACATTTAGATATAGGCCAAGTAACAGCACAACTAACATAGTTTGTCTAGGTTACAGTTACAGTCATTCTGTTTATGATAGCAACTATGTCAAAAAGGATGTTATGTTTTGTTCAACACTTTTCATGATTAATAGTAAATCAATTTTTTTTAATTTTTTTTTTTTAGTTTTAACGTCATTTTTCCTCAGCAATTGGGGCTCAGACGGTGACCTTCAGAGGGACTTTGATTTGGCAGTGAGGAATTTCTTGGCTGGATGCCCTTCCTGACGCCAACCAATGGCTTTATTTTCTTTTCAAAGTTCCAAATTCTCCTCGACAGCTCGGGGAATCGAACCTGGAATTCTTGGTTACAATGCAGTTGCACTAACCATTAAGCCACGGCTCCTCAATTCATTAATTTAAAATTGATTGTGTAGATTTTTTATTGCTGGCTCTGAACCAGTGAAAAATTACCTTTGACAAAAAATTGTACTGTAAAAAAAGAGGTAGCTGCCTAATGTGTAAATATACATAAGAACACTTTTATTTAAAGTTATTATACAGTAATGATTTGATTTAGTGTGAATAAAAGAATGCAATAGACTGGTTTTAGAATGGTTTTACCAGCAACACAATGGCAACTGAAAACTCTGATCACAAGGGTATATTCACTTGGTATTCCTTTCCACATTGGTAGGCAGAGTTGCCAGTAAAATAACAAAGTAGAAATTGCCTGGATATCATTTCATCATCACATAAAAAATTATGTTTTCCATAAGCTGACTGTATTTATAAGTTTGATCTTAACTATCTGGACTTAAGTATCTGGCTTATGGAGTAGCCAGAGAGGTTAGGTGTTCATCTGAATTGCATAAAAAAAATCAGGCCAGTACTTTTGGAGTTGAGTGTATTTTTTAGGGCTTTAAAGTATGAATAAGTCTTGCTATTGCATAATTTATTTTGGTGATAAGGACCAACTGCCAAATACACAACCTCTTTGCTCCTGCACCATGACTAAAATTCATCAGACATGAAAGCTCTCAAATTGCCTATAACTGATGTATGAGGATACCTGGACTGTGCGAGATCATCCTCAAGCAAGTTAATAGTCATGACAAATATGGACTGAAATAGATAAAAGCAAGGGTGTTTTGGTTGAGCATCTATTATACCACATTACATTATGAAAAAACCCAGGTAAAGCTCCACTAAAAGAGCATTTCACTTGTTTGTTAGAATTACAACTCTATTATCAAGTATCAAGAATACTTGAAGGTGTAAGAGCCAAAAACCTCGAAGCAGTTCTATTGTTTGTGGATTTCTCTAAAGCCTTTGACTCGGTGCACAGAGGAAAGATGGAAAATATCTTGAAGTCTTATGGTATTCCAAATCAAATCATTGATGCAATCATGATGCTGTACCATGGAACACAAGCTATTGTCAGATCTCCTGATGGTGACACCGACCCCTTTGATATTAGTGCTGGCGTACTCCAAGGCGACACTCTCGCCCCTTTTTTATTTATACTCTGCCTGGACTATGTGTTAAGGACGTCCATGGATCCTCATAAGGAACTAGGTTTCACACTCAAAAAGTCAAGAAGCAGACGACATCCTGCAATTACACTCACGGATGCGGATTACGCCGATGACATCGCACTTTTTGCAGACAACCCTGCTGACGCAGAAAGATTACTTCACCTGCTTGAAGTCTCCGCAGCCAACATTGGATTGCATGTGAACTCAAAAAAGACCGAGTATATGACTTTCAACATCAATGGTCACATCAAATCACTTAATCACACTCCCCTGAAAAAAGTTGAGGATTTCATTTATCTGGGCAGCAATATTGCATCATCCGAAAAAGATGTGGATGCTAGAATATCTAAAGCATGGGCAGCCCTAGATAAACTTACAACTATCTGGAAATCAAACTTACCAGACAAAATCAAACGCGACTTTTTTCGAGCCACTGTCGAATCTGTTTTGATCTATGGCGCCTCTACATGGACACTGACGAAAAGACTGCTCACACGTCTAGACGGCACATATACCAGAATGCTTCGTGTCGTTTTAAACATCTCCTGGCGTGAACACCCAACTAAACTGCGTCTTTATGGCAAGGTACCTTCACTGTCAAACATCATCATAAAATCCCGCATGCGATTCGCCGGTCACTCTTTCAGAAGCAAAGACGAACTAGTGAGTGAACTGATAACTTGGCAACCCACTCATGGAAAAGCCAATGTTGGAAGACCTCATAAGACCTATCATCAACAAATAGCAGAAGACGCTGGCTGCCACAACACTGATGAACTCGAGACAATGATGCAGGACAGAGATAGTTGGCGAGAAAGAATCAGATTGGTCCGGGTAAACAACCCGACCGTGATTGATTGATTGATTGATCAAGTACCAGGCAACCATTACACATGCCTAGCTGGTCATGTAGCTGTATAAAATGATTCAGTTTGTTCGTTTTTCTTCCTGTTATCTTCCTTTTTCTTGTAAAGTTAGAAACTTGAAAAAAGGAAAAGATCCTTAGCTAACTTCAGCTGGAAAAAGTTGTAGTCAGCTGGTAAACAATCTGCTCATTGGGTTAAAAACAATGATAATTTCCAATTTCTTTTCACTTTCCTCCTTAATAAATGAACAATCATAGATTGTATTGATCAACAGTTCTTCATTCTCAATTTCAAGAGTAATAAAAACTGCTTTTACAAACTACAACTTCATCACCCTTAATGTTAAACTGCTATAAGAACAGTTCCTTATAAACTAAAGATCTGAACATACTGGTTTATGTCAAGGGTATTTAAGTCAGGCAAAACCACACATAGCTGGATCCTGGTGGATATGTGCAGCAAGTTCATGAACTGATTCACCAGGTCTTTGTTGCATTTTACTCCAAAACAAAAAAATTCTTGCACAATATAATGTTCAGGGTAAAAGCTGATCTTTAATATGTTGTAAAATGTTTAATCATCCATGTCCTTTTCTGGAGTATGGTAATCTTACATTAAGATCACTTCCCTCTAAACACAGAGACAAATTATTTTTAAAAACATTAAGAGAAAAGGGAATTGAGGCTTGCCCCTATATGTGTATTGGATTGATATGCCTGATAATAAGAACCTGAGCTAAGAATGGTGCACTCAAATCAAATGTGTAGTTGCAGAAAGGAACTTGTTCAAAACATAGCACCCCATAGCTCAGTTTGTAGAGCATGTAGCTATGATGGTCATGGGGCTTGAGCCCAGTTCAGTGCATGCACACTTTTCACTTCTTTACAAACTTAATACTAAAACATTACATTTTGTCCTCTTAACAAAATATAAAATACAAGAGGAGCAGTGGCTTAATGATTAGTGCAACTGCACTGTAACCAAGAATTCCAGGTCTGATTCCCCAAGCAAGTGACTTTGGAAATTCACAAAAGAAAAGCCATTGGTTATCACCAGGATGGGCATCTGACCAAGAAATTCCTCACTGCCAAGTCCAAGTCCCTGTGAAGGGCACCATCTGAGCTCCAGTTACTGGGGAAAAAATGACGTTAAATAAAAAAACAACAACTAAAAACAAAAAACAAAAACAACAAATAAAAGTCCCAACAAAATATTATACACCAACTATAGTTTAAGCAGCAAACACTTACTGAGGTTTCCTTTTTTTCTACAATCACCTCCCAGTTAGCTTTGTCATATGTCCCAATCTAAGGATAAGGGTAAATAAAAAATATCAAAAGCTTTTGTCAAAGTTACACAAAAGGGTTAAATATATCAAGTAGCAAACTTTATCACATAGGTTTTTGATGATCCCTTTACATTCAGTAAACTTGATTAAATAAGTACCATGGGGTTGTATTGAGAACACCAAAAAAATGACTATGAAAATGCTTATCAGGAATTTTTTTAAAGGAATGTTTACCATTGTTACAGCTGAATCTCAAAACATCAATGAGATGTGCATACAGACAGGTAGTCAAACAGGCAAACAGACAAATGAACACACACAAATAGCAATTTTCTTTTCCAAAGCAGAAAATGTGTAAAATCAGTACACTGGACAGTACTTAAGCATACCAGGTGATAAATTATTTCATTAAGAACTAAATTTGAATTATTTAGAACAAAAAATATATTTTGATCAAGCATAATATAGTATAAGCTATTAAAGAGTTTTTTCCTTATGAAGAGTTTCTTTTAATAAATGATGAAAATCTAGAATTACAAAACCTGAAAACTTGAAAAATGGTATTCTCAGTAAATTCATATAAATAAAATATCAGTAACTTTAGAAATGTATATGTTGTGTCATATGTGAGCAACATATTATTACTAGAACTTACCCTTGATGCTTACTATCAACCTAGTTTTCCAAACGATAGCTTTTATCAAAATCATTAAAACAATTGCTATTGATGTCAAATGAAAACCAGTATGGTAGTCCATCAAGAGTCCAATGTTGACTTAAACCATTGGATTTTATTGCATCTTTAATGGACCTGGTGGTTGGAATTAAGATTACCAATGGTAACTGCTTTATTGCTTACAGTTACTGTCAATAACACATTCACATTTTTTTGCTGTGGAAGAACATTGAATTAACTTTGCATTGCATTGATGAAATTGCTGTTCACTTTTATTAAAAAATTATTGGTGTAGGTTCTTACTTATGCTATGTTATGTGCGGTAAAAATTAATAAAACCCAAATGAAATAAATTTCACACAAGCTATTGTTCTCGGTTCTTGCAAAAAGTTTATTCAACCTGATTGTGGCTATTTGAAGAATCCATTTAAGGAATATCTGATAAAAAAAAGTATGACCAGTGATTTACAATAAGTATGCACAAGTAAAGAGAGCCTGGAAACATGACAGCTGTCCTGAAATGATAGTGGCAAAGTGGATTAAGGGCATGTGGATACTTATCACATCTGACTTCGTGGTCTATTCTTTCAAAAGATGTGAAATTGCAGTAGAATGAGGTAGCAGTGAAGTCATAGCGATATCTTGCATCCATGAGAAAAAGAATTTGAAAAGAAATGTCTGCACAAACTGCCCTATTACTTATCCATTAATGAACTTTTTGTTTCAAGTTGGGCAAGAAGGAAGAAGATTCAAAATAGTTTGTATGAGATTTTGCTGAAAATGGAGACATAGACATTGGTAGCAACTGAACATAATTTAAAACTTATTGGAAATATTGAGGTAGCAAGAAAAATATTTACAGTATTGTAAAACAAAAAAAATCATGCACTGCAAAACTCTCTCCCTCTTTTAAATGCCCTTTCAATTAAAAATCCCTTGCACAAACAAGTAACTAAGGTAATAGCTTAAAAATTACACTTTATATCAAGCCTACCTCTCTCTGATAGCAAGCCTCTCCACTGGTGGTACAAAAGGGGAGGCATTAAAACTGGCAGTAGCTGTTCAAAGATTTAAAGGATGTGCATAGTTTATTCTCTTCAGTAGTCAATGGCACTAAAGATACAGTATTGAGCAGTTAAGTAGATCAATTATTCTTGGAAGTGGGATGACCTTAAGTAGCGTATGTCTATTATTGGTTAGGAATAGTCAATAACAAGTAAATTTTTGTGATTCACATCCTTGGTTGCAACTACCTGGACCACATAGAGGGAGTTGCTTGGGTCTATTATTTGTTCCTTCAAAAGCCTCTCAATTTCTTTTTTAATGAACTATAAGTCCTTTGCTATAACAATGTGATTTAGTAGCAATGGGTTTATAGTTTTAGTAAGATTAGCAAGTAGCTCAGCAGGATTTATATTAAGGGCACTAAGGTCATGGGCAGATAATGGTAGCTTGGTGCATTCATAATTAAAGGTAATGTTGAGATTTCTTGAGGGCAGTTGTGCAAGTACCAATAACACTGGGTCATAAGGTTGTGGAACCTATGGAAAGAGCCATACTTGCAGGTTCTACTCCCAAACATAGCAAAGCTTGGGTGCATAAAACTCGCAGTACTACCACTATTGAATTACACCTTCACTTGTAGTTCCCAAATGTTGATGGTTGATGTTTATTTTGAGATGGATTTAGGGTGTTAAACAGTAGCAAGTATGGTGGAACAAGTAGCATCTAAAACTTTGTCTCTTGAAGTAGCCTTACCACTTCAGACCTTTGCATTGTGACCCTTTCCTGCCATTTTGCACATGTCACCTTTCAAGCAGGTGACTTGAAACAAGAATGTTTATTATTACTGTAGAAAAAAACAGCTTTGGTTGGCAGTTTCAGTTGCAGTGATCAAGATTTCTATATCATACACATTAACCAATTTTTTAAGATTCAGGAGGAACAGCTTTAGTGGCAGTAGTGTTGGATTTACATGTGACTCAGAACTTTCCATAGCCAACTCCTGGGTTCTGGGTTGGTCAAACAGTTTTTTAGTCTAATATCCTATTTGCAAAATGCCACTACCATATTAGATTAGACTTTAATCCAGTGATAATGGCAACCCTAATGCTCTCCTTAAAACAAGCTACAGCTGAAATATTTTAAAAGTTAGTCTCTGCTTAAAGTTGTCAGTGCTTATAGATATTCACCTAACACTTCTGTTGGTGCCTAAAACATTTTATACAAAAATCCCATTTCTTAGTTTGATAAAAATAATCCAGTATTTTCGTTGCTATAGAATGCTCAGTGCATTCTTTGATGTGGTGAAAGATGCTTGGTGGGGCAAAGTTGGCTAAAAGTGCATGTTTACTCAGCCTTTCACAGGGTAATAAGACTAATAAGAAGTTTTAAACATATGCTTCCAGTAAATTCATTCCACTGCTGCTTCACTACTGTTTGGTTCTGTTTCCAGCAACTCTGGTGTTAGGATTTGATCCATATAACTTTGTGGGGTATTTTAATTAAATTGTAGTAAATAGCAAATGAGTGATAACCTGTAAATAGGGCCTCAATCATCGTATATCTCCAGGTTAATTCAGGCAACACGGAAAACATTCACAAAGTCAAAACCACAAGAAATAAAAAAGGTTTCACAGACCACAGCAAACCCAGAGCTCAAAACTTATAAACAAGAAAAAAGAATAAAACAACAAAGTAACTATTAAAGTACATAAGTATTGAGTGTTAATGTAAAGGGCCAGCCATTTTTAAAATCATGACATTCCCTTTGAACAGTTAATGTTTAATAGGAGTCAAAGGTTTTTTGTTGCCTTGTTGCCCTGACACTAGAAACAAAAAAGGTAATTAATTTATCATGTTCAAATTCTCTTGAGAAATTGAGTGTAGCTAACCAGCCAAAAGCCTGAATAACTGATAACATGGATAGCCTCAACTATCAGAATTATGGGTTAACCTTTTTACAAGTCCTAAAGCTTAGTGCTATCATCTTTTTAAAAGCCAATTTAATCTAAGCCCAACTCTTATTTCTGAAAAATTGCAATGTGTGTCAGTGTGTTACTTGAGCTTATCATAAATAAATAAATAAATAAAGATAATGGTAACAAGATCTTCGTGGAAGAATATCTGCAACAGTATGAGTGTTCAGTATGACATTTTTAGAAATAAAGAGGTGTTTCTTAAAGAAATATGAACAAATCACACAAGGTCTAAAATTAATTAACATTTCAAAGTTTCATTTCTTTATTCATTTTTCACTTGTCCTGTGACAATGATTCAATCTACATGGTCTACAGTGCTAACAATATGCCTCCATACAATTTCAATTTTACTGTCCGGTATCTAACAAACCTTCTTAAAACTCATAAAAACATTTACACAAAAAACTCTTCTTATTACATGGTAGATGGATGCAAAATGTACCTTGATCAAAGTTGTAAGATAAAGCTATCAAAACAGTTTCATGTGAACAGGAATAAAAATGACAAAATTTTAATGGAAACCTTAATTTCAACTATGTTTTGAGTGAAGGTACACTCATTATACTGTGGAATCATAGTCAATATATAATATTAAAATCATTTAAGTTGAGTAAATTACAAAAAAAGCAATATTATAGGCAATCATAATTTATTTCTAATATGTGCATATTAATTATAAAGGTATATTGGAGTATAAAGTATTGTTTTATTCAAGTCGTCCCCCAAAATAAAAAAGGACTCCTTAAGCTCCATTTAAAATGAACTGTCCATGTGAGAAAGTATACAAAAGTTATCATTACTAGAGCAGTTGTGTACTCTTATTTCTGATTTGTCCCTGAGAATAGATATTCTGTTCTTTTATTGACTGGAATATCAGGGCATTCTTTGATGCCATACACCCAAATATGTTCTTACCAATGTGAAAAAAAGCTCATTACCATTTTACTATACCTTGGTAGCATTTCTAAACTCCTGGGGCAAAATGGGATCTAATTTCTGGCATAGTCTATAAGTTCTCACGTGGTTGCTGCAATGTTTCCTAAGCACCATTTAAAAGTCAGTATGACTAAACACATAGGTGTTTCTGCTCTTACTGACAAGGCTATATGTAACAGTACTCTTTTGGCCATTAAGGAATATCCTTCTAAAACTGTAGCCAATAGTGATTATTTTAGTATGCTTTTTCATTCAGTTAGTTCATATTCAGTGGAGCTTAAGTAGTCTCTTTCCATTTCATGGTGCAGCCCTATTTTGAATAAAACAATATGTTTCTTCTACCCCATTGTATCTCTATAATTGATGTATACATAATTGGAAATAAATTTTGACACATTATACTATGTTCTTTTCTATATATATTTTATTTATGTAACACAATAAAAGGACCATGATTCAATGGTCCATTTGACTTGATAATAAGCACAGCTTTACTCAAAACATCATTAAAATAAAGATGTGCCATCAAAATTCTGTCCTTTTTGTTCCTGTTCTTTTGGTCAAAGTTGTTTCATCTAGTGCCAAACATCTTCAATTTTTTTCTTATTCAAAAATCAATCTTAACTTGCCTTAAATTTCTTTACCTTGCAGTACTATTGGTAGCACTCTAAGACTTACTCTCTGTACCAAAAGCCAGGCAACTATTCAAATTCTAGTTGACTGTTGGGCATGAAAAATAAATCTTGGTCTTCTCTCTTTATACAAATTGCCAAATACTAGTATTTTTCAAACTTTTACTGGTGTTTTACATTTATATTTCTCCATTAGTGTATACAATGCCTATCACATATACTTCCTTTTCTTTTTCATCTTTCAAATGAACAGTGGAAAAATACTTCAGTGAGCAGAAAACATATACCACTACATATGTCCTGTTTGTTCCTGATGTGATATTAAAAATTTCAATATAGCTTGTTGTTTGATTGGTCACAATTTTATTTTCATTAGCACCCATGATCCCTTCTTTATCCATCACTAATCATGTACAAAAATTTTCATCAACATTATTATTTATAATTATTATTGTTTAAAAAAAATATTATTTGAATATTTATTAAATTATTACTATTATTATTTTGACCTCTAAATGATTTAATGTTAATCTCACTGTGAAACTTAACATAAACTGTTAGGATGTGGCATGAGAGTAACAGTAACTGATCAGTAAGAGTTCTGTTTCAAGAAGACACCATCTGTGAGGCTGAAATATTTTTTATGGTGATAGACAGCATAATTTCACATACACACATTGCCGACAGATATATCAATTCATCACATTGCCTTAGACCTTAGGTCCTGCCATCAAGCAGACAATTAGTAGAAAGGCAGCACCATCTGATTTAGTCATGAGCAAAGGCATTTGGGTTTTCTTGTAGGATTGTCTAGCCTTCAAGTCCTCTTTATTTATGTAGATTCCCAGGTTGTTTTAGGGCTGCCACTTTTCCTTTGTCCTGCTGTTGGATGCCAGCTGCATGTGTGTCTTGCAAATCTCTCTTGTGGTAGGTGATGTATGTAGCCTGGTAGTTTCCAATGCCTCTCTACTACTATTTAGTGAAAGCTTTTTTGCCTTCTTCATTCAAAGATTTCCTCTTTTGTCACATGGTCTTTTCATGTCACTCCTAAAATATGCTGCAGATTATGTAGGTTAAATATCTAATTTCTTTGCAATTTTCCCGGTGGACTCCCATATATCACATATATCACTCATTTGACTAACTCCTAGTCATTTTCCTGATTACTTGAGGATCAGGGTGAGGATGTGCCATGTCTTTCATCACATCAAGACTGTTGACCAAAATAGGCTACTTCTTGCTGTTTCTTTTGTCTTCAAGCTTTTTTACAGGGTGAGGGTACTTGCCTCATGCTTGACCCCCCTGCTTTCTCAACCTGGCTTGGGACAGCCTATGGCAGAGTTATAAGTTTATTATATTTAAAAAATAAATAACAAATGTAACAAAGCATTTTATCAATAATGAGAGGGTAAGAAGTTAAATGTGAATGTTAAATGAATACCAAATGGAGGTATAGTATGACTATGGCATTAGCTGATGTCAATTTATAAACAATGCCAGAAATGTGAAAAATGATATGCAAACATTGACTGCAAATCAGTCCCTTGTGTGTAAAAGCTTATGGGAAAAGGAAACATGTATACATGGGCAAAAATGTATATGTACATGGTACAAATAGACTCTGTATCTCATGTGAATTGGATAATGGACTCAGGAAGCTACCTACCTTAAGTGAAGCTTTAAGCAAACTTGATAAAAGAGGCATGTATAATCTTTGAAACAAAGAGGTTACATCACCATAACAGAAGACAATTGTTAAATGAACAGGTGGTCAGTGTGGGCAATAGCAGTGCCACATTGTTCACTGCATGGCACCATTTCATCAATATCCTAATGACACACTGCAGTCCGAGTCTATAAATAATTCAAAACAATGTTTGTCACATAGTACTGTTAGCAAAATTCAAGCTCTTACAGGAACTAATGAAAACAACAAATAGCATAATGTATGTTGTTGAAGGTATGAAAAATGCAACAACATGTAAACAATTTTATTCTTACTTTTCAAAGCAGTAATATTCATGAACAAATTGTATTCTTACCCTCACTGTGGGAGTGAAAAAACTATTTATTTTGTAAACAAAAGACCCCCATAGACAAAAACTGGCAGGTAGCTAGCTCACCATGGGTGTCAATGGATTTATGGTCGAAGAAAAGGCACTTTTACAAAGATATGTATATTACATAGAAACATTTTCTTTGCATACTGATGACATCTTTCGAGATACCATCATTGTATACACACTTAATAGTAAGCTCGTAATTACAGCTCAATTAGTCAATGTCTTTAAGTACTCCTCCTCCTCAGGTGCCGTGTCCAGGAATGTTGGCGATCATGGCTCTCCACAGATTTCTGTCCTTCGCTGCCCCCAGTAGTTGTAGCTCGCTCTTTGTAGACCATGCTGCAATACTGCCCATGTACTTGGTTCTTGGTCGTCCTCTGCCTCGTTTCCCATCTATCTTTCCCGTCAGCGTCAACTCCTCAAGCTCTTCTTTCCTCATTATATGTCCTAGGAAGGACAGCTGCCTTTTTCGAATGGTGGACAACAGCTTTCTCTTGCATCCTGCTCTCCTCAAAACATCTTCATTCGTAACGTGTTCTGTCCAAGAAATCCGCAGTATTCGGCGTAGAAACCACATTTCTGCAGCTTCTAGCTTCTTTTCGAGGGTTGCTGTGATGGTCCAACTTTCACTCCCGTATGTAAGCACTGGGATTACGTAACAGTTGAGGACTCGGAGCCTGGTGTTCAAGGAAATAGTTTGGTTTTTCAGTATCTTAGACATTCGCTGGAATACCCCCTTTGCTGTGGCAATTCGTTTCCGTATTTCTACCATGCATCTTCCATCTGATGTAATCATGCTGCCAAGATAATTAAACTTATCTACTTGTTGAATGTCTTCTCCATCTATTGATATTTTGCAGCTCAAATTCTCATTCCTTTTGCTAACCGTCATGCAAAAAGTCTTCCGACGATTGATACTGAGACCCCTTGCCCCACTTTCCTCTACAACGGTGTCAAGCAGTTGTTGTAGCTTCTCTGGAGTGTCGGCTATGAGCGTCGTGTCGTCAGCATATCGTATATTATTCAAGTTGTACCCTCCGATCACAAAACCATGTTTTCCCTCGATACTTCTCATGATGTTTTCACTGTATAGATTAAATAGGTCTGGTGAGAAGACACAACCTTGTCTAACACCTCTTCGAATATTGCAGTATTTACCAACCTCGTTCTGCACTCTCACACCCGCAGTTTGCTCCCAGTATAAGTTTCTTATGAGTCTTATATCTTTTCCATCTATGTCTAGATCTTGTATCATTTCTATCATAAGTACATGTACAACTTAATATTAAGTACGTATGCTGAATAACTATTGGCCAATACAAATGTAACAATATATCTCTGTAAAAGTTAACACAGCTGCAGTTAGTTTAAGCCACCTTTACTTTCTTTACTTAAAGTCAATATCATGAAAATATTCATCATATTGACTGACAATCTAAAGCCAATAGTTCTGGGCTTTGACTAACATAAGCCTGTAAGTACCTGGCAAGAATCCAGTATTATGACAATGAGATACAAATTTATTAGATTTAAACTAAACTTACATGCATTAATAAACACTTTTACTCAATAATTAGCACTCAAGCAAACACTTATTCTGAACATTTGTACAACATATTTATAGGTATATATCCACAACTAAAACAGTGTGGTTTTAAGGTTAAGATTATTTACTTGTATAAGTCTCAATGAATTAAATCATTTAGGTAAATGAAGAGTATCACTGCTGTCGTTCCTGTTTGGGTGTATCCAATCAATAAAAAATCCAACAATAGCAAGCATATCAAACAGCCTCAGATGGCAAAATCTAATCCCTGGCTTCATCACAAAATGTTTTGAACCAAAAGGAGAAGGGGTAGAGGAGGTTGTAGCAAGTTTCCTTTGGTTGGCAACCACTTATGGATGGCATATTATGGACAAAAACACCTTGGGTAAATGGTAAAGATTATATCATTATTTTGGGCAAACACTTCATGCAGAAGATTGTTGCTACAACATTCTAAGCATGCTTTTGTAAAAAATGGTTTCCTTAAATGTAAGACTATTTGTTTTTGTGATGAGATCATGTTTACAAACTAAACCATTTGAAGGGCTATTAAACACAGAATTCTCCTTTTCACAATTTAATTCATAATCTATAGCAACTATCCTATGCAGTTTTTGGTCACATAATTAAGCATGTAAGGTTTTTATTTCCCCATAATTTGATTTAACTTTTTCGGGGAAAGAAAAGTTTGAAATCAGAAAAGCTTTTACTGATTTCAAAATTTACCAAATCCATGCATGGGTTCATGTTCTATCCTATTTGTTATTCTGTTTGGTTTATACATAAAATATTTTAGCATTTAAGTAAAAACTGACTGGTATTTTATACTAAACTACTAAGTTTATAAATTTCAGTCATGTTAAGTCCTTTCCCTCATTATTTTTATACTTTTGTTACTACCTTGGTAGGTTTAGTCAGAGCATTAAATTGATCCTCTTATCATCCACTGTTAATGATCAAAGTGAGCTCTCAAAGTTGTTCTAGGTGGTTTAAGTTTTATTTTCAGCCATATTCAAACACTGAAGAATAATATAGTTCTTTACAACATACATCTGCTTACTAAAGTAAGTGAATATAACTCTTAACAATCACACATTACAGAATATAAACTATTCCAATCTATGGGGCTTCAAGAACTATCATTATCTGTAATAGGGAGATTTCTTGCTTTGAGTCATATTCACCAAAGCTGCTGCTTGGTTGCTTCACCACAATCTTTTTATAGGGGTCAAAATAGGTTCTGTATCCAAGGTCCTGACTCTTATGAGGTGAACTGTTCACATGCATACCAATATAGTTGGTACACAGGCCAAATAAACAAACACAGATTACAAGCTTTGTATACTCAAATTTTGAATTTTGGTTAGTTTTATAATTAAAAGGATTCAACGATGTACAGTTAATAATTTGAGGTTTTGCTTATCATCTTTTCTAAAGATATCTAAATATATGCGTATTACAAA
This sequence comes from Morbakka virulenta, assembly GCA_003991215.1. NCBI lineage: Eukaryota > Metazoa > Cnidaria > Cubozoa > Carybdeida > Carukiidae > Morbakka > Morbakka virulenta. The sequence goes on from RDPX01000122.1 coordinate 1,871,513, forward strand.
TAGATATTTAAACAAATAAATTTTATTCTAGACAGCATACTGTTTTATTCACTGGGTAAATCAAACCTCTGTCTGTTGCTAAAACATAGTTATTTACCTATTAAGTTTTGAGACCGAGAGGATTCACCGTCAAAAGCTCTTACATAGTTCTACCAAAGCAACTGGCGTCCTACTTTTAGTCTCAAGATGAAAAAATAGTATTGTTCCAATGCCGGTCAACGAATACAACAAAACTCATCCTATTCCCATCCTCCCTTTAAACGACAAAAAGATTAAAGATGACGAAGTACAATCTTTTCTTGGTACGTATTAAGTTAAGAAAAAGCATAAAAATCAGTAATTCATTCACCACACTGTTGAAAAACTTGCATTAAATCTTGAGCTTTAAATTTTCTAAACTGGAATACCAACAACAAATGTAAATAACGCGGTACAGACTATACAGTAAAAAGTTATGTTATGTTATTGTAAACCCTATGTGAATTGAAAATTTCCTAAAAACTTTATTTTTTAATGGATTAACTGTACTTATTTAGTATGAACATGTTTGCGGTGTGTTGGATTTGATGCATCGAAAGGTGGAAAATATTTTTCTGCCGCTAAAACTAATGTCCTTGTTATAAATGGTTTATTCATCGAATCCTTTAAAATGTAAAATTTCTAATTTGCACGAAAACTAAAACCTCTATTCTGATTTTGAATATTTGTTAAAATGCTGGTAATAGGGATGAAAACTGAGGGGTAAACAATGTTTTAAATGATCAATTAGTACACCCGTATGCTTTGCAAAACTCGATTGGCATTTATTTGGGGATCTGGCAAAAGCACCTGATCCCTCTCTTTTATTCAAGGAGAGGTGAGTATACAATATTCAATAAGCTCCCCTTGTTTATTGAATCTCGCGGACAGAATTGTGAAAGAACAGTGGAGAAATGTTTTCTATCGGGCTTTTAATAGGCAACTTCAGATCGGTTAGAATAACAGAAGGGCAAAATGATGTCAAGCACATGGCACCGGTATCATCTTCACTACTGTTTTTCTATGTAAATCAGAATGTTCGTATTGCCAACAACATCTGGTGAACAACAGCTATTTCCTGTTATAGGTTGTGAATGATGGGCAAACTATTTAACATTTGCATGGCCTCTAAGGCAGCTGTAAATTAGAATGAAAAGAACAAATATTTAAACTGATTTCAACGTGTAGAGCATTAAATACAATACTACACCACAAACCAGATGTCATAACAGAGAATAACGACATTCGCACGAGTTTTCTTTTGTTACACAAAGATTTTTTTATCTGAAAACATTTTTAATGGGGTTTCCTCAGAGAAAAAAACTCATACGACTGAATTCAGTAAACACATTCCTCCTTTTAATACTAGAAAGGCCACATTAAAAAATGTCAATGTGGCAAAATCAACTCAAAAATATGAAATTTGGGAGGATTAACAGCGGTTTTCACGAATTCACTTTGAAACAGTAAACAATTCAAAAAGATTTGCCCATTTGGTTTGGACGAAAATTGTTCAACAGTTAACTGCGTGTATAGCTGATAATTACCGCAACTGCTAAATAAACCTTGATATACACGAGGAAAGAAGAACATGCGAAGGAAATATAAATATTAAAGGGGAATTCAAAAAGTTGAAGAACTCAAGAGCCAGTATTTATCGATCCTTACCTTACTTTGAAACCATGACACTGCGGAGCTCAAATCCATATGCCTTGACGACTTGTCTTTTGTCTACAAACTAAATTTCTGTATCCACAATTGTTTCGAGTGACCTTTAATTAAAGGTGACTGTTACGTCAAACCACTTCTTTTACAGCTGGCTTTCTCTCTTTTAAGGTGTCATTTATGCTTCCCTGCACCTTCTCACTGGGGTAAAAATGTGAGAGGACAATGCTTGAACCCCTTAAAACACGAAAAAAATTGCACTATGATAGACACAAGTAGCTGGTAATAAATTGCTGACACCAAAGTAGGTAGGTATTAAGGTTAACAGCTTCCACAGTTAAAGTTTACGTTTCGACCGGCATTTACTTGTTGGTTGGACTCTGTTCAAAATTTGACGTCAAGTGTCTTCATACAACCTCATTCTCAATTCAAAATCCTCGTACTGAACTTTTCTCTTGTCATTTTTTTCTTCACCCTTTGAACAAAAAGGTGGCGTTTTCAATAGCGAGTTTTTGTTGGTCATTTCCGTTGTGAAAAGAAATAATTGCACCACTCTAACAGATACTAACTTTTGTTTTAACATTAGAGAACTATTTTTTTCGTCGACGCTCAAAATTCGTAGAGCGTTTCAGATTTAAGTATGAACGTAAATTGGTTGAAACTGGCAGTGGCGGGACACACAAAGAACCTTGAAGTGGTTTTTTTAAATATCGTCTTCACTCTGTTTATCACATTTTTCGGTTTCATTGAATCACCATATGGGTCTTTCATTGATGATAACCCTGGTAAACAGAGTGCTCATTTTTGTCTTTGGCAGATTCCTGTCTATGAAAGACCAAAACCCGAAATGAAGCAACAGATCAAGAAAAAAGGGGGACAGAAAGCACCTAAGACACCATAAAATGTAAGACATACAGATCGTCCTTCAAGTCCTTCCGTGGGAAAGTCCTTCCTCTTGGGTTGTTCAAGAACCAGAATGAATTAGCCTCTGATGCTGTAATTCTCATCACCTGACACACTGCAAACTTCGACCATTCTGACCATATCATGGTTAAATACAAAAGATATAAAGATGTACAATAATTGTCTTCCTATTCGTTCTATCTCGATTTCTCATTGGTTAATGGTAGTGAATTTCGTCATCATCTTGGACATCTTCCGTCTTGACCCACTCAGCTCAATTGAAAAACGGATGCTGCCAACACAATTGCTTGAATGGATGTTTTTTCAATTAAAGCGGCTATTTGTTCTTAAATATCAAGACGTAGAATGCGGAGCAAGATTTAAAGTGCCACACTCGTTCAGAAACACAGTTTTTGCAAGGTATACATCGGATATTTGATCCAGTATATTGATAATATAGTTTTATGAAGTTCATTGACGTTTTTATGGGTCAATATGAACAACGCTGGTTGTGTTTTTGGAACATCCTTGTTATTATCTGACTGTAGAGGAAAAGCTTGAAATAAAGAAATTAGATCCTCACCAGCCGACCTTTATTCAAACAATCAGCCAGGACAGAACGTCGTGCATTTAATTCATATTTGTTGTTTGAGAAGAAGAATTGACCCACGATTAGTGTAAATGAAAAAATCAATACTTCGTTTTGCCTGTATTTTATTGGGAAAAGAACAGAGTTGGACTGAAAATGGAATGACAGGTTTGAAACATCCATCGAAAGGTACTTATATGCACAAAGGATCGTCAATTCATACAAATAATCAAGTGCAATTCCAAACTTTGGGCAGTCTAGCATAGCTTCATCTCTGAATAAAAGCCATCGTTTATCAACCCAGTGAGTGACACAGTAAGGAATTGGATAAAAACTGCAATATTTTTAACGAAATAATAAATGGCATCAAACTCTGTTGAACTCACAAACTCCCACTTTGAGGGCATGACTAAAGTTACAACTCGCCTGAACAAAATAAATTTCTAGGGCTGTTTGGGTTGATTTTACGATTCCATAGAGCCAAACTCCCACGTTCAGGGCATGACTAAAGTTACAACTCGCCTAAACAAGANAACAGAGTTGGACTGAAAATGGAATGACAGGTTTGAAACATCCATCGAAAGGTACTTATATGCACAAAGGATCGTCAATTCATACAAATAATCAAGTGCAATTCCAAACTTTGGGCAGTCTAGCATAGCTTCATCTCTGAATAAAAGCCATCGTTTATCAACCCAGTGAGTGACACAGTAAGGAATTGGATAAAAACTGCAATATTTTTAACGAAATAATAAATGGCATCAAACTCTGTTGAACTCACAAACTCCCACTTTGAGGGCATGACTAAAGTTACAACTCGCCTAAACAAGAAATATTTCTTGGACTTTTCGGGTTGATTTTACGATTCGATAGCCAACTTGTGGATCAATTCAAAATGAATGATAAGACTGAATATTTGACGTAAAAAATGCTGCATGAAGATATACAAGCAACTTCATTTGTTTCTATTGAAGCCGATACAAGGGATATTTCTTGGGTCACGCAATCTGTTTTGATTATTAAATTTCAATTAACGCGAAAATTGTTGACAGGTTTCATGGAATTTTACAGCCAGATGATACCACAACTGAAGGCTTACGCAAGGTGATCTTCCACAAACTTCAAGCATGTGATATTAAAAAAAACCTAGTTGTCCAGACTTATGATGGAGTTGCTGCGATAAGTGATAGAACTTGAGGTGTTCATATTAAAGTTTGGGAAAAATTCCCTGTGCTCTTTTCTTTCACTGCTATGCACATAAGCTGAACCGAATCACACAGAAATGACATAATCTATTCCTTCAATAGATATATTAGTTTTGAAATTTATCTTTGTTATCAATTTTCCCCCAAATTTCTTAAAAGAAAGTGTCAGTAAAATCCAATAACAACCTACAAAATAAGAAGGGGTCTACAACAAGATGGAAATTCCACAGTCGAACAATAAATAGCTCATGTGAAATCAACAATGATTTTCCTGCATATTTTCTACCATAGTTAATGAAATGATAGGCATAATTCTTCAACATCTGAAGCAAATGGCTTTATAAGATTTTATCTAGAAGTCCTTGCATCCCTTAACTTTCTGATGCAGTGAAGACTTGTACCGAAGCTGTTCAGGGAACAAGAGATAAAGCTGTTAGTCTGCTATCTGAGTATACTAAAGACTCAAGGTCTTTTCATCTTGAAGAGATCAGCCATCCAGAAAAGGAAGCATGTGAGTTGATTTGCTACAATTAAACGTATTCGGTGTCTGCAAATCGATTCATTTATCGATTTGCAAATACTGATGACAAAGTGGCTTCCAAGCTGACAAGCTCTTTCCTTTTCATAAACTTTCATACAAAATTTTGTAACAAAAGTCTGACAGTTGATTGCTGAAACTATTCAATGCTGACCAATGAAAGAAAATGCGAACGGAAGGAAAGATTTTGTATAAAATTTCGGAGATATAGCTCATGTTACTGATTTTCATCCAATTTTTGAATAATAATCTCACCAGAACATTTCCAGTTGTTTTTTAATTAGTCCATTTGGCAGTAAATACACCTGTCTCAAGCATTAAGACAGAGTAATGGTTTTTAATAATGAAAACAATAAAGGCGTTTTCAAGGACTTCAATGGTACATAATATACTAAATGCTCTAGCATTGCAAACAATTTAAGGAAAAATTATCACAGAAATAGAAGATTTTAATAATGATAATGTCATCAATAAATGTGCAGTGCTAAAAATATAAGAATAAACTTTCTTTACAAGAATTGTTTTAAATTGTTCCTTACGTTTTAAGTTTGTATGCTCTAGTGTATGTGAGCTTTTCTTCCTATTATTATGTTATCACAATTTATCGAAGTAGACTAGCCAGTGCCAATTCATCATGATATTTCAAGTGTATGAGGGCTAAAATGAACACTACACAGTCACCTCTATGTAATGCACAAGAAAGTTAATAAAAATTGCTTAGTTCATTTAAAGCTATCAATAAACATATACTGATTGTATCCAAAATTTACTGACGCCATTATTCTGACATGCTCTCCCAACAAAAGTTATTACGTGCCGTCACTGGAAACTAGATATCTGAAGATGTGTATCAATACCTATTTTTTGGCATCATCTATTGTTGCCAAGTATACCTGGTGTCCTTTTATATTGACGTAACACGGTAATTCCTGGGTATGTTCTATCAGAAGGTATACATCAGTTTGTGCTATTGAATATTGTGCATGGGGAATACTAAGAAAAAAGATATGCATACGTATTTGCCGACTAATATCATTTCAAAAAAGTGGTCTTACTTGATTTTATTCTCAAAAATAGACATTAGTTTTACAGTTTTAGCTTCAGGAAATTTTCTTCATTAACATGAATTTAAAAGCATATTAATAATTTTTCATAAGAGAATTCCCTATCAGGAAACACATACTACTGGTCTCAAATTTTAGATTGGGGAAAATAACAACAATATTAACTATGTGCGATATTTTTTGTTGGAAGTGCTTAAATCAAATACTAAGATATCACTGCTTTTGCAAGATGGATCAATATTTGTACTTGTTTCAAGAATCAATGATAGTTACCTTCAAGTACTTCACTTATGATTAAAATATGTTATACGTACCATAGAAATTTGGCCATATGTAGTAAACTTAAAAAAACCTAACATATATATCAAGTATATGACAAACGGGATGTGAAATACTGTAAACAATATTATATGAAAATTTGAAGTTAAAACATCGCTATTTAATAGAAAGCTAACATTTTGCATCTACAATTTTAGATTAGTTTAATTTTACCCTTTTCCTGGCTAATTGTTTTACAAAAGTGAGTATGCACCACATCATAGAGTGTAAAAACTTTTTTCTTATTGACAAGCTATGGCGTGTCTTAGTCTTTCCTATAGATATTATTATGGACTACGTGTAATAATAAATCTTACAAATGAAGATAGAGATAAAGACAAACCGCAAGAAAATTGAAAATTAAAAATTAAAAATTTTATTTTTAAATAGTTACTTTTTGACACTAGCTTGAACATTTAATCCGATAAAAGGTAGATCAACTCGCAATTAAACATTTAAAAATAATTTTCACGACAACTGAAAATGTTTCAGTAAAGCCTCTAAAATTTCTTAATAAGTCCTTGAATTTCAATGCTACAGATCACTGTTGAGCAAACATTGCCTCCCAATAAGTACAATTTGATTCATTCTCAACATTTTCAAAGTAATTTATGTTCCACAAAAGCTTCACTGACGGACATTTACACTTTATGATTAAGATATTTCCTGAAGGAAGAATAATTCAGTACTTTTTCTCAGATCATAAAATGCATGTTATACTGGATAGATTACATTTGGTGAGTATTCCATCAACACTGGCATTTTTTAAGGTTCTCTTCTTGGTTCAATTCTCTTACTCCTTAACATCAATTATCTTTCTGACAACTTCCTTCAGCTCATCAACATTATTGCTGATGCTGGTATTGGCCACAAGCTAATGTAGCAGAAACAAGTTAAATGTGGGAAAGATTTGGAGTTTTGCCTTCAGGCTACCAGACATTGGGGGAGAAACTGGTTTGGTTCTTTTAGAGGGACAAAACGCAGTTGATGTCGTTCAGTAGAAAACTGAGTCTTAATCTCCTTCCAGTACTCATGGACAATCATTCTAATGTTAGCCCTAATTTGGTTGCTTCTCCTTTTGAGTCATGGTCATCATGTTCATGGTCATGTTCAGTCATGGTCATGGTTGCTTGTTTTTTGTCATTATCTCCAGATCTTTCTTGGGATTTCATATTTAATCTATTGGTGAGACTGCTTCTAAATTCTTTGGCTTTTTATATCGTGCCAGAGACTACCTTAACTATGAGGATACTTTTATTTCTATAAATCTATTGTCCGTGCCTGCATGGGGGATTGTTGTCACATCCGGATGGGTGTTCCTTCATCCCATCTCTATGTTCATGCTGGAGCTCCGAGATGTATTTGTAACTTGATAGGTCCAAATCTTGGGTTTTAAAGCAAATCAGACTGCCACACTAATCAAATGGCTTGGAAATGTCCAGAACTGTAGCACGTTCTTTACCAGATGTTTCCATAAGGTTATAGATAAAGATCTACAAGTCGGTGAAAGGCGAACAGGACGTTAAAGACGATGTTGAACAACATGATGCAGAAGAGGATAGCAAGCTTTCTAAGGTTAACCTTTTTCGCGTAACTGAAGATAACATCAGAAAATCTGATGACGTCTTAGTACTTGCAGTAATCAACACAACCATGGACAAGCTATTGGCTGACACAGGTTCCAAAATTTTAGAATGCGACATCAAAGAACCGAAGAAGTGGAATATACTTGATCGCATTGTTCCAACTCAAATAAAAACCAAATTTTACAAAAGCTGTTCCATACCAGTTAAAGAGACTGCTCATGGGGCAGCTACATTCCATCAATGATCTGCACCTGTACAATGGCACATCATTGATCAAGGTTGCTAACCTCTCCTTGCTGGGAAGCCTGCAAAACAGCTGGAAATCATCAAATTTTCTTTTCAGCCTGAAGTTTTTCACCTTATCAACACGATACATTAAGAAAAAAGGAATGACGAAATTCAACAAATTCTCGAAAAAGATCCAATACCTTTAGAGGTGTTGAAAAACTGAAGAACTATATAGTTAAGCTGCATGTTGAGACATCGAAGTAACTTTAGATACACTTAATGTCAATAAATCATATACTGTCCTAATGCACATATTTCAAAGCATGAAGATATAAAAGTCAAACTGGGGAAAGTTTAAATATTCTAAAAATGGATCTGAAATCTGCCTTTTGGCAACTGGAAATACAACCCAAAACAAAATGTTTAACTGGTTTCCATACTAATAACAGACTCTTTTGATACAAGAGGTTGTCTGTTGGGGTCACAGACTCACACACTGAAGTTATATGCTGAGTTGTATCCATTATTTGCTCACATTAAAACGCGCATTTGATAAATGATGATTTAATAATTGCAGTATCGGGCCAAAGTCATCACAATGAAGTCCTACTTAAAGTTATGGAAGTGATTGAGATTCAGGCATCACATTAAATGCAGAGAAATATGTCTCCAGTGTGAACGAAATTGACTTCTAAGGATTGAAAATCAGGACTGATGGAGTGTAAACAGATCTTGAGAAAGTTGATGGACCAGAGAACAAATCTCAACTCCTCAGCTTTTTGTGAATGATGCAATCAAATAAATATTTTATTTCCAGCCTTGCTAAAAAAAGCTACATTGATACGTGCTTCAGATGGTAAAGCAAACACAAACAATGTTTTGATGCTCTAGTTTACGCATTCTTTAAAGAAGCTTCAATTTAAACACAACTACACTTTTATTTGTAGATGTTCAGAAGACTGTTTAAGGGTTTTACGTTTTAACACCTTCACAAGGTAAGACAATCGATGACACAAAATCTGCAGCATTGACATCCAGAACAACTGAAAAGGCACCCTCACCCCCATCCCCAATATCCACAAATAGACACAAAAAACATGACAGTTGATTTCGTTTTCGGAGCTCTAGAAAAAGTGACTCTCGTCTACAATTGATAGTATCCTTCATAAACTACGACAACTCATTGAAGGTGTGTAGCAGTAATGCCCCAAGAATTTTTGAATGACGTTAAGAAATTTAAAAGTATCATGTCAGAAATCACTGTTGCAGGATATGGTATTCCTCTCAAAGGTGACAGATCGTATTTCCATTAAATCTACAAGAAGTTGCCACCCAGCTTGCGCATTGAGAGGGTCATCCTGGCCAGTCGGTGTTGGCATGGGCATTGCGACATCACTTCTTATTTTTCGACATAAACAAAACAGTTAAAGAGTTGGTAGTGAAATACGAAGAATACTCCAGGTTGGTAGAAAAGAAAACAATTGAACCAATCATACATAAGCAAAAGTAAGAGGAGTGTTGGGATACAGTTTGAATGGATTGCAATTTACTTGGACAAATATCTACGTCAGAGCATGTTGTCGGTAGTGCAACATCTGGCTTCCAGATTCCCTGCAGCTAAACTAGTCTCATCAACAAAAGGTGATAGTCAATTCAGGATTAGAAGAGATCTACGATGCATATTGAAACCTATTAAAAATTTGACAATGTCCTGCTCTTTAATAGCCAGAATTAATTTCCCCATGACAGAAACATCAAACTGCAAACTACACCTCCACCTCACCCGAATACTAATCCAGAGAAGAGTTTCATTTGGCCATTAGAAAAGGGTATGAAAATAGGATTCAGTGCGACAAATCCTGAACGAGAAAGTCTCCGCGCAGTTTTCAATCACTACAGAGAAGCCCCGCATCCTGCGACAAGCACATTTCAAAATGGTCTAAAATCAAATGTCCCAAGAAAAGGAGCGACAGACAAACATTTTCCAGCTCCCAAACAATGAGACCTTATTAAGAGGAAAGAAATAGAGGAAAAGGTTAACGCATTGAAATAACGTATGAGGTCATATTTCAGTATAGGAGATTCAGTTCTGGCTCTAAACTTCAACTGAACGTCAAAGTTTGACTTTATGTTTTTTAAGAGCAATACGCCATCACAAATGTTAACAAATGTGATTATGTCATCACAAATGAGAGTGAAGGTCGACTATTAGAACGACACACAGATAATCTCAAATAAAGAAAAACCATATTTAGTTTTCATCCTACAATTCGTATATGGAGCTACTTCAGACAACCGATCACTCATAGCTGCGTAGTATTTTTGCTCGTTTTCGTTTTCATTAGTTTATTTATATTTTCTTATGATGGCTTGGGTCAAGAAACGACTCTCATATATTTTTTTGTTGAAATTTTTATTGTGATATCAAAATCCTCTTTGAAAAGTTGTCTATTTGAATACTTTTTCTCCTTGTATGGTTTGGAAATGGTAAAAGCCCAATTTCTTAGGTTCTTTTCACCAGCCTTCTTCAGTCAAAAAGTAAAATTTCTTTATTGATGGACTCTTATCGAAAGAATTTGTCATAAAAAATGCATTAAATCTCAGATTCAATAATTTTCTCAGATGTTTAAAAATTTCTTTATAGGCTGATAGTAGCCCTACATAAATACTTGATACATGAAAATCTGAATTATTATTATTATTATTATTATTATTATTATTATTATTATTATTTGCTACAAATTTCTACAAACCATTTAAATTTGCAATAAATATTTTTTATCTACATGAAAGGAACTCCTTTATGACATATTTTAATTTCTTTAATTTACAGAAATATGTAATAAAAATGGTCGAATGCAGTTTAGACAAAAAGTTGTTCTTTCATCTTTATCTCCATCCTCTTTCTCTGTCTTTGACTCTCTCTCTATCTATTTTTTCTGTCTTTGCCTCTTTCACTTCCTTCTTCTTCTTTTCATAATCTTCTTCTTCTTTTTCTTCTTCTTCTACTTCTCTCTCTTTCTCTCCCTGACTTCTCACCTTTCCACGTCCTTGTTCTTTGTTACCAATACATTCCTGTTGTTTGTAAAAAGTTATTTACTATAAGTTCATTTGTTGTTAGGAAATGTTTCCTTCTTATTTTCTGTCAAACAATATGCACCTAACCCGAGAAGAGACACAGCTTCGTGGTTCCCATAACCTTTTTATGTTACTAACTTAAATTTCGTTTTAAAGTACTGTAATACACAGCAATTATTATGGTTTCAGTCAAACAAAACTGAACTGGATTGTTTGTGATTTCAGTGGTTCGCTTTTGTCAAAGTGAACTTAGCAGAAATCCTTTTTTACCTATTGTTTAGCATGACCGGTTTTCCTGTGGGAAGAACTTATCTTCCTGTTATGAAAGGTTTATTAAGAGGAATTTTTGTGTGGAAATAACTCTAAATTTTTTCTTATTTCATTTACTAACTATGAAAATCCAGTTGATGGGAAATACCTATTGATCCAATTGTTATTTACATAAATAAAAGTAACTAATTGCCAACAATAACAAAGAACTAACTGTGGCCGAATCAAAGCGGTCTTTGTATGCCTGTTTGCTTGCAAATAAATCTCCGTTAAAGAGGCGGGCCTGTTTTTCACTGCATGCTTATACACATTGATCTGCGATGATAAGAAATTAACTTGACATAATTACTACCATGTAATTTACTCTATAATTAAAATGATAACGTATTTAGGCCGATTATTTTTCGGTCCCAAAGTTTGGGACCATATTTAGACTTTAATACTCTGTCTGTTTTCTGTTTTCTGTTTTCTGTGGAAAGAAGAATAGAACTGCTATTCAATTGATGTGAAGATTATTAAAATAAAAATTATCATTTCTATTAATATTAATATCATTATCATTATTATTATTATTGTTATTATTATTGAGAGGCGGAGCAATACGAGTCCTCAAAGGACTCAGGGGTAGTAACAACAGCAAACCCATCCTACTCCTACTCAATAAGGGTAGGCTGGGTGCATGCATCACACCAAAGTGGTGCCTTATTGATTTAAATTGAAACAGCATATGACCTTGCAGGTGGGGGTGGTTTAGGTTTTCCAGTGTAGGTGACCCATTCTGCTTAAAACGGTCTCCATAGTGAGGCTTCACCCAAGAGCTCAGGACTAAGTAACTTGTGTGAACTCGGTACTCAGCCCTTCAGAACCTGAGATCCACGCTCACAACACCTGGATGTGACACGTCCCCATCACGCCCGTCCGTTAAACAGAAATGGGTGATGTGTCAGCTATTTCGGGACATGCAAAGCTGGTTAAGGTCATGCAACTCATTGGCAAGTCTGTGATTTGAGCAGGGTTGTTTGATCTAGCCCCATTTATAATTACCAGGCAATACTATTTCGTGTACGCCACTAATTAATTAAGATCAAAGGTCATACATCTTACGACGCTACGCCACTGGCTGATAATAATAGTCAGTGTCTGGTTTAAGGGCAGGGGGGGGTCAATGTCCCTTTCCAGCAGTACTAGGCAGTACTAAGTTAAGCCGACCAATTTTAAGCAAGTTCAACTTTTCCCACTGTTCCAGCCAGGTTTACCCAGCTCGACTAGGGCAGGGACACTGTTCCCTGAGGAATTGCCACAAGACTTGTTGGTCTGGCCACTTTCCGTCTACCCATTCTTACTATTACTATTACTATTACTATTACTATTACTATTACTATTACTATTACTATTACTATTACTATTACTATTACTATTACTATTACTATTACTATTACTATTACTATTACTATTTCTATTAATATTAATATTCATATTACTATTACTATTTATATTACTTATACTACTAATATTACTTTTACTACTACTATTACTATTCCTATTA
>RDPX01000122.1:1884998-1928191 GCA_003991215.1 Morbakka virulenta
AAGGATATTAGAAATTCTAACGAGAAAAAAATCGATACACTGACTTCGCAAGGGTTAATAATCAAATCAATCACAGCCTATGCAGACAACGCATTTACCAGTCACTGGCACAAAGCGCTTTCTACGTTACCCAATAATATCTACTCATTCACAATCCGGTATTTAAACAACACCCTCGCCAACGCTTCAAATATGCTAAAATGGGGACAAAGAGAATCATCTGCCTGTTCCTTATGTAATGCTACAGAAACTCTCGGGCATGTTATTGGAGGATGTAATACAGCGTTGAACGAAAAACGTTATAATTGGAGGCATGACTCGGTTTTAAAAAATATTGCAAACTTCATATCTTCGAATAAGAAAAATGCAAAAGTTTACTGTGATATTGATGATTACAATTCTCCATCGATTATTACCGGAGATACATATCGCCCTGATCTGTTAGTAATTGATAAAGGAAAGATTTATATTCTAGAACTTACAATCGGCTTTGAAACAAATATTGAAGTGAATTCGAAACGTAAATCAGAAAAATATGAATTTCTGCTAAGATTTCTAGGCAAAAATTATCAAAAAGTTATATTTGTCAATTTAAGCATTGTCGCGATAGGAGCAATCGGAAAGAGTACACATTCGGTAGCGAAGATGTTAGCGGAAATAAGTTACGATAAAAGCGAAATCTCATATATCATAAAGAAGATCATATGTGTGGTAATTCGAACCACATATTACATATTCTGTCAACGTAGTAAGACATGGGATCAGCCTCCCCTCCTTTATTGGTGACTACGTTACTCTGTGCGTCCCTGATACCATGCCTTGATAGTGAGTGGTATTTCTTAGGGTAATGATGTAATGTATACACGGCATACAAATGTATTAAGTGATAACATGGAAAAATATATGCTTGAAGTTTAAAATTATTATTATTATTACGTGAAAGATAAAAGTAAAAATGTCGAACTCATTTCTATTGAACTTTTATCTCTTGGTTTCTAAAAGAATTCCATGCAAAACCACAGAGGCAACTATCAGCTGTTTCTATTACATATCCAGTAGGTAACTCAAGTATTGGATTTCACCAGAACTACTTCTCTTTGTGCAAATGTAAGCTCATTTAATTTGCAGGACTTGCACTTCAGAGCTAACATTTGTAATTGTAGTAAAATGTGTGTATTAAATTACATGAGACTTTATAAATTATTATTATTTTTATTATTTTCATTATTGTTATTATCATTATAAAGAGGTATGGCATTGCAGTTTAATAGCTGTAAAATAAGAAATAAGAACTTGAATATATTTAGGATTATATTTGTATTTTAGCTAAATTATACCTAATCTACTTTTTCTTTCTTTTCTTTTGTTGTCTTTCATCCTCAGTAAGGCTTTAAGCCACTTTTAGCCCAGAGGGTTGCTTTTCTTATTGGATTATTTGTTTTTCTTTGTACCATTTTATCTTTTTAATTTTTTAAGTTATTTTTTTTCTCTATCTCTAAAACATGCACAAACTCTGTAGTATGCGACTTATAATGAAAGAATAAATTATCAAAAATAGCGTATCACCGTCACATACAATCAAAAATTCCATAATACCTGACCGTAGCTAGTCTGTCAAAAGCATGGATCAAAAGGGAACCAGATAATGTTGTGTCCAACCTGGAAATGACTCTCAGTGGTATCTTTTTATTCAAAGCCACTTCGGGGTTTAAAAGTGTTAACAAGTCATTTGCAATTCTCTTAGAAACTCAATGAATTAAAACATAAGACCTTTTATGGAAAAGCAGTTGGAGTAACATAAATCTTCAATATAACACCTATTAACTCATCAAGAGGGTTAAAAAAGCCATTAGAGACAACCACAAAGGATCACCAAAAGGGAAAAACATGCAAGCGTACAATTTGTTTTGTCTTTGCGCTCTGATAACGGCTACATTCCTATGGTTGTAACTGAAGAACAACATACCCTAAAACACTTCCAACTTTACCAAAAGGCATCTAAAGAATGTTTTTGCAAACCAAAAATATATCTACAAATGGACTCCTTTGATTGCTTATTTTTCTACACACAATCTTCTCAGCCCAGTGCAATAACTGGCTGTAAAAGGTCCCTTCACCAAGGTCGTTTCTTCTTGTTGGTATAACCCAGCCCTCTTTCCAAAACCTCAAAAGAAAGTGACACGTCTTTTTTTCATGCCAAAGTACCTAGCCTCTTTTCACCATGTATCATTATCGACCGAGGAAACTCTCCCCTTGCTTTTCTATTCGTATCCAATGATATGCAACTTTTCGAAGTGGAGTTGAATGTAGAATTTGAAACAAATTTGGAAGCTCCTGTTTTAGCATTAGCTTCAAAGGAAATGAAATAAATACTATTCCATCATTATAGGCTTAAACCAAGTTATTCTCGTCTCACATTTGTAAACCTCTCCATCTGTTCCATTGGAATATTTGCTGCCTTGCTCATTTTTATGTTGCTCTAACACAATTGTGTAAATTAGGATACTAATGCTACAAAACAGAGTGACATCATGCCTAGACTCTCCACGATCATCATTCCCTGTACTTAGTTTATTTTCTACTCTCGTAACAAGCCATTGGGCAACCCTGGTTTTCTCTACTACTAGTGTCTCCACGTACCATATTTCTTAACCTGGCAATCATTTTTTTCTTACCCTATATATTCTGTAGGTATACTTATTAGATATCAATATTGTAACAGACCATCTGACATCTTGCTAACAAAAAATCTTTCTACAAATGGTATACCATTCTATATCCTTATTGTTTGTCTTGTATCTTCGCTGAAGCTCTAGTTCATGTAGTAGCTAGCTGCAAAATGTACCTTAACCAAAACTGTTCCTTCCTTGTGCTATAAGTCTACAGTTTCTTGTAAACACCTTCAAGATCATTGTCAGATCTTCCCTTTACATTAATCTGGTTTTATCCATTTTGAAACAACACTAATGAGACTTTTAGCCCTGGATTTTGAAAAAAAATAGAAAAATAAAACAACAACAATTGGTGGTGGATTTGGCCTTTTAGATTGGAAATAACTCCAGTCAATGCAAATTTAAATAGATAACCAAAATTTAATCATTAATATTCCAAAATAAAAGTACTTATTTTTGAATTTTCCTATTAATTTTATTGCAATGTCTGGGTTTTCTGTCCTAAAATTTGAACCTTCTTAATATTAATAATATGAGCCAGCACAATCTTATGTGCAATTCTTACATCACCTTTTGTTGTACTTACTATGTAATCTGCTGTCAAAACAAATCTTAGCAAATCCTTACCTCCTTTCGTATTAGTCTTCACATACTAATATTCTCAAATAAGCAAATATTATCTTCTCACACTATTGGTTTTGCCATGTAATCACTAGACATCAATGTTGTTATAAGAAATATTTACGTTGTGTAATATGGTTAGTTAATGTAAAGTGCCCGTTTCTGCACGTTGCCAGGTACTGAGAGATTTAAAATTGTAGGTAATACTTACTTCGCGTTGGGCAAAGCATAAGCTACACCAGAGTCTTCCAATGCAGTCTGTTCTTAGCCAATGTTCGTACTTGACCCCGAGTCCAACCCTCTCTCTTTATTTCTTGTCTCCATGTCTCCTTTGATTGTCATCTTACCCGCTTCTCTACAGGTCTCCTATCTGTGGCAACCTTGGGGATTTCCATTTCTTCCATGCAAAGAACGTGGACTATCCAACTCCATTGTTTTTTGTGTAACCTTCTAGCCTAGAAGACATCTAGTTTGTTGGAGGTGGTCTGAATCACTTTACATGATTCTGAGCTGTACAGCAGGACTCCAAGGACATTGTTCTTGAAGATTCTGCCTTTTATTTTAGTTTGAAGTTGACTGAGTTTCAGACAGGTCCCAATGCCATAAAAGCTCCCCTTACCTTAGAGATTCTGACCTCGACATCCTTCCCTTAAGCTCCATCAACTGCTATGTTGCTACCAAGCAATACAATTGAATTTACTTCCTCTACTCTGCCACTCTTGATGGTGAGTGGTCAATCTATCCTTGGATACACTTTCATGACCTTGATCTTCCTTGTACTAATGGTTAGGTCAATCTGATCTCCTGAGAAATCAAGGTCGTCGGACCTTGATTTCTTAGGACATTTTAGGCAGATTTACTATAAGTTCCACTTTCCAATTGTCAGTGGCTATTTCTGATCTTCTAGTGCTTCTTAAAACCCGAGTCAGAAATGTAGGGGTAATTTTCTCTTTTGCATTTTGCAATTCTGTCTAAATCCTGTGTATCCCAATGCTTTGCATTCTTGAGCACCTTGATGCTTGCTTTGATTTCGATCACTGTGGAGGAACCTGGCTTGATGACCAGTGTGGTCTCTACTGGCTTAACCCCGACTTTTGAGTGCGGTTCATTTCGTTTCAGGACCCACTTAAAATATTATTTCCAGCATTTCAGCTTTTATTCATTTCTTGTGATGACCCCACACTTTTTATACTTAGCTGAAGTATCCGAAAACTTTATCCGCCTAGAAGTGCTAAGAATATCTTGTAAGGAGTGCCCAGGTTGGTCCAATTTTGAAGCTGCAATTTCAGCCGAAGCGACCAAGTTTTCAATATAGTCCGTTCATCCACCTTTGCCTTTCCGTCTTTTTTATCTTCTTGTCTAAAGCTGTATATTTTAACTGGAGTCACTGTTTTACTTGCTCTGACCTTGCTGGTCTAACGTCTTCTTAGCGTTTTTCCTTTCATCAATCTTCTGCCACGGTTCCCTGGGTATGCACTCTTCTCTATTACTAAGCTTCACTCCAATTATCTTCTCTCCAAAGTCCAGTATCCTTTGGTTGAATGAGTCCATGGTTATTTCTTCCTGGCCATTTAGGAGCCTGTATCACTTATTCAGCTCTAACTTAAAACTTCTCTTCATTTTTGGATTTTTCAGCCTACCACATTTAATCGGGTTGCCTCTGTATATGTTTCTTTTCTTTTTAAGCTTTATCTTCACTCTCGGCAAGAGCAGAACATTTCAACAAAACAATCGTGCAAAACAATAGCAACAGAAAGATTAAACAATACATTTTGAATGTCTTGATTGAAAGAAATTAATAAATCCTGAAATAAAAACATCAATTTTACTTCTGAATTATCAGATGTTGTGGTAAAATATGATTTTTTAAAACTTCAAATCATAGGATGCCAATTTCAAAAAAATGTGTAGTTGACCCACTGCTACAGATTAATGCTCATTTAGCGTTTGACTCGTTTCACTCTAATTTTCTTTAAACATAAAATGTGTTTGTTCAGAATGTTGGACGACTCAGTAGGAAGATCTCAAGAGCCTGAATCCTGTTCTTCAATGAAAATTAGCCTTGGAACAACATGGGATAGGTGACATTACCATGGAAGGCCATTTGGGGCCATGAGATGTGAAAACGAATTATGTCCCATTATTCATCTTTTTAGTTCATCCTATTTTGGACCCCAAACTTTGGCAAAGGATGAATCCGATTATATTTTCCAGATTTTGAGTTAAATTATTGACCTGACAGCAGTTTTAATTTTCGAGGAAAGACTGGGACCTCACCTAGCATGACGTATAATTGAAATACAATTGTGACATTTGTTGTCAGTAGCTCTGCAGTTTTGTTTCTTATTATCATACTTGCAAAAATCTGTTTTTTTCTTTGACAAGATTAGGAATTCGTTATTGTTTGATACACAAACAAATTAAATCAAACTGACACTTGGCTACTGGAATTTTTTTATGCGTATATGATACACCTATTTACAAACATAGGTTGTATTGTCTATTTTGTCGTTTTGCGGTGTTTAAAATTTATACATACAACAGTAATGTCTAATAAACAAATGCTTGAAATCACACCAAAAAGACTAAAGACTTAAAAACATGATATTTTATCATTAAACGGTGATGAGTCAGCTTAATTCCGGCTGTAAGTATTTGAATTTGGGAGTCTGGGTACAATTGTGAGACAATATATCCAAAAACACAAACTAAGAATTGTTAAAAAGAATTTTAAGATTTGGAGTTAAAAATCGAAAGAAGAGTAAGCACCTTCATCTTCTTGTTTTTTTTTCAGCATTACTATCAGGTGAGGGTTCCATGTCTTCCTTTTCAATTTTATTTTCTTCTTGGCATCATCTGTGGTCTGCCTTTTTCCATTCATATCGACATTGCTATTATGAGAGAAAAAAGACTAGCTTTATAAAATAAATTAAGTGACACTAGACTTTAAAACACGGTAAAAATACAATATTGAGCTATTTCTTGTTCAAAAGCGAGAAATATTAAGAACAATTCATTTTACCTAAGGTTATTAAGTTGTTTATACCTTTCTTTGTTCAACATTATCTATGATATTTGAAGTAAGATACGGTTATTATTGTTTTCTGTTTATCTTTACGATTTCTGTTATTTCCTGTCCTGACAGAGTTACGTTCTAGATTTTCTGGAGATAAAAACCACGAGGCTGTTCAGAAAAGGGAATTTAGAAAACACATTTTGAAACGGTGCAAATATGTTTAAGGTTATCAACATATTTTCCCTATACTATCATCAGACAGATTTTGAATTAAAGTTTAATGTTTAATTAAAAGGTATACTAGCTATTTAGCATATAATTAACAGCTTGATAGCAGTTTGATATTGAGCCTTGCACCATAAGAATGCAGTTTAAGATTGAGAGATGTCAAAGAGATTTGTAAAATACACCTCAGCTGTATCAGGTTGACACTAAGATCACGATGGTCCAAAGTCCAACAGAGTTTTGCTTGGACCCCTTTAACACGCTGGGGTCCAGTGCCTTTTTCTGCGGAGGCAACAAAATGCCCTGGAGAGAACCGAACTATTAAGCGGATGGAATGCCTTCATATCAACATGTTATAATTTGAATACTATCCAAATGCCTTTTATGGCATACCTTATGTAGTATGAACATTTTTGTGGCTGGTTCTGTCAATAAAACATTTTGTATGAGGACCCAGTATAAATATACTGGTAAACTTGTATATGTTCGTAGTTGTGTATTCAGAGTGAAGACTTCAATTGCCACAGCCAATCATGAACCATACATAGCAGCATCTTTAGTATGTTGCTATCAAAAACGTAGGACGAAGTTCTAACATTTTGGTCAGTGGTGTACAACAGTTTTTTCTCATTGAACGTCAGGTATTGCATAAATTTGTCATTGCTTTAATTTATGCCACTTATTGAGTTTTTGTAATGCACTAGTCAGTTGCCTTATTTCTGTGTAAAGGTTTGGAAAATCTGCTAAAAACCGTTTTATTTTTGTTTACGGTTACCATATTCGTGACTGCTTTCATGAAGGTTTTTCTTTTCTTCACTATTGGATAAACTGTAATATATATATATGTATTAATAGTCACAGACATATATGTATATATATTTATATATATTTTATATATATATATATATATATATATATATATATATATAAATGTCTATATTCTATATGTGTCTATATTCTACTTTGAAAATTATGGTGTTAGTAAAAGAAATGGTTGAAAAAATATCACGTGAATAATGTAGTCCTGTTATCTCAGGTGATAGAGCATGTAGCCAAAGAAGCTATAAGCATTGGTTTGAACCAATTTCGGTGCACACATATTTTTCTGCTTTTGTCTTTAGCGTTTGCTTCCAATCACAATTAAAATAACAAAAACACATGATATCCTAAATTAAACATTGAAGGTTTTCATTAACAAAAATTTTGTTCTTTTCTAAGTACTGGGATTGGTTACCTTGGTGGCCTGGCTCCTCCAAACGACCTCCATGACACATCACAAAATTTCAGTGTTTTGAAACTCATTTTCATCACTTGGTTATACTAACCAGGTTATTCCTTTAACGTCCTTTACTTGAATGGCACTGTTATTTATAGATTTTAACATTGCAGATACAGGGCCTGATATGTGCAAGTTACCTCAAAAACATGACTGACATTTTTGCTTAAAATCATTGCAAAACTTTCTTTTGTACAGCACTGTTTATAGATAGGTCTCGTAAAGGACGTGCTATACCTCTAGATATTTTTAAGACATTTGAGAAGATGTGGCACCATGGCTTGCTTGCTCTGATTGCAGGGTTTGTGAAAGGGTCTTTAGGATCATTATTCAGTCCTTTCTCTCAGGTTACAGAATTCTTATCACATTGAATGGAGTTACATCTGATAGGTATTCCATTAATGCTAGGATTCATTAAGGTTCTGTTCTCGGTCCCACCCTCTTTACATTAGTGATGGTCCTGGTAACTTGCTTCAGTTCATCAACATTTATGCTGATGACACTACCATGTACCTGGCATTGGACACAAGGCAACTCAGCAGGAACAAGTTAAAGTTGAGAAGGAGTTGGGTTCTGACCTTCAGGCTGTCAGAGAATAGGGAAGAAAGTGGCTGGTTTCTTTCACTGTGTAGTTTTTATGATCGATGTAATAAATCTTGGTATGAATTTAGTTTTCTCCTCAGATAGCCAGATTGTGTTTAGACCCTTTTTTTGGTTTTAAGATATATTTTGTCCATCATATTATTCAACTATTTTAAGTATACTGCTAACTCTTATCTCTGGTCTCAAACTTTTTTCTTTTTCTTTTTACAGTTCTCTACAGTTAGTGGTTTTATTCTTTGTATGGTTTTTTTATCATTAAAAACAAAAGGAAGCAAACTAAAAGACGTGCTACATTTTCGTGCTACTGCTGTTAAAATTCTGCAAAAAGTCCTCCTTTTGTGTACTTTAAAGCATCTTTTAGGTAGTTTTTGTATTATTTTGATAATGGCATGATAATCCATGTACACATTTGGACATTAACCGAATTCAGTTGAATGCATTAACTTCAGTTTGTTTTGACAACAGAGTTTAAATGTTTTTTAAACAGCAAGAATCTGTCAAGAAGAATTTACATCTTAGAATATGTCATAATATTATTTGATTATTATTCATTATATTCTTCAGCTAAATATTATCGAGATAAAGATATTAAGGAACCTACTGATCTAGGGCCAAGAAATGAAACAGACAAAAAACAGATTGGATGATGTGAAAAATTTAGACAATTGATTCTAAAGAGATGATTCCAATACCACCAGTAGATACTTCAAGTATGAAACAGTTTAGCGAAAATATAGAAAAGATGGTTTATTGTGTTACTATTAATATTAGGTACAATAATTGGGCAAGGAACATGAAATGGTACTCTGGTACGGACTCTAAGAGCATAGATGTACTATAGGGATTATGAATGTACTTGAAACTAGGATCATTAAAGAATAAAAATATTCAATTGTCAAATACCATATCAAAATGCTAAAGCGTGTTATAGCACACAGAGAAAGGATAATAACCTAATTTTAGAAGAATATTTAAAGAAATAGAAGAATCGATTGTTGCCCAATTACTGCTATTATTATCGGGAAAAAGCAATATGTTATCAGAATCCATTTAATATGTTATACTGAAAAAAATTTGAATGGGGTCAAAAATGGATTGCAACATATTTTGATCATGATAAATGAAAAAATAGCGCTAAACAATACAAAATTCTGGTATCTAGTGGTAGTTAGGAAGAAATATTATGAGTAATTGTGCAAAAGCAAAAATGGATTCAATTGTTATGACAAGTGCAAAGAAATTGCTGGACTTAATACCATAAGTTATGAATGAGACCAAACAAATGTTAGAACCCAGAAATTGCTGCTTAAGTGGGAAGGAACAATTGTTAAAAGGACATTGCAGAGAAAACAATACAAAAGAGGTAAACGACTGGAAAGAGGAGAAATGGTGGAAGAACCACCAAAAGAAATAAATAGAGGATACTTTAAGATTTCATCAGCATTATTGGATTAACGCTGAAGCTGAAACCACCGAGGAGTAGCAGTTAGGATCGCGTTTTTTGTAAAAGCACCACTGTTGTAAATTTGTTGATATTTACAACTACAAAATTTCTGTCTTTTTCTCATAGACCATGGTTTGGTTACACCACAACCAGCTAAAAGGATGAGGTCTTAGAAGATTAAAGAAACTGAAATTTCCTGTGGCTTTTCAATGTATGAGGCTTATTAGCTTTTTGTTGTTTGATTTTGTACATGCAGAGATAGAACGATAAACCAGCAAGTTTTTGTAAAAAAAATTGATTACAACCTTGGCCATTATGTCGTTGAATGTACCTCACCCATAGAGCTATTTCAATGGCCTTTATCTTAATAAAGTTTGGCCTAATTGGAATGGCATTGGAAATAACACCTTCCTTTATTTAAATAGTAAAACTGACACCACTGGGGAAAAATAGAATATTAAACCTGAATGAACATAATAGACTATTGAAATAATCCGTTATGACAATCAAAAGGAAACTGCCTGCAGATTTCAATAATTTTTTTTACCAGAAAGAAAGGAACTCAACTACATACAGACCTCTAGGCAAAAATTGGTTTGCTTTTTGCTTAACTTACATAACTAACCATTTTAGAACACTTTTTATTACAAGTCTGCATAAACGTTTTCAGTAATAAATTCTTGGAACACACTCATTTATATTTCATCGGTAGTGATTTAACCATTAATATGAGTGTATGAATGGAAAGATCTGCCCATTATGATTAATCTAATCTGTTTGACAGTAAATTAAATATATATTTTTGTAGTTATATAAAAAGCTTCATTTTACATTTATTTTAGCATTTTAACGTTTTGTTTTTCCCTTTGTAATTGCTTTTCCTGTTTGGAATGTTTAACTGAAAGCTTGTTGAATTTTTAATAAAACTTGATAAAGTACGGTCCCCAAGTAAATTTTGAAGGATCAATTTTTGAGGGATTGATTTTTTACAGTAGTTCATCTCTTCAAATATTCCCTGCTGTCTGAAAACTCATTCCTTCAGAAAACCCTTTCTTTTAACTTTCTCACTCGTTTATTTAAAATTCTATTTTACGGATAACAAATTCGTGTTCAAAACATCTAATACCTCCAATGACCCACGTCTTTATACGAGATCTATCTTTTCTTCGAATATTCTATTGCTTCAAAATATAATTGTCTTGCAGCAAATGCAAAGTTGTCCCCACAGAGAGGTCTGATAAAAATATATCCTTTCCTGCAATATAAACAGAATATGTTTGTACATGGGAAAAAACCACAAGACAGTTTTCTCTCCACTAAATATTAAACTTTGGTTTTTAAGCTTAAGAATGTTAATTTAATTGTAACTAGTGCCAATGTACAAAGAAAAAAACTGAAACAAACATGTTGTTTGGTGTTTTGGCATGATACCTTATAATTTTAAACACGTTTGTTGCTTTATCTTACACTGGATTTTTGTCAATCCTTCGGAATAACAGTAAATCCTATGTACATTTTGATTTAGAAAACATAGCGTTAGAAGACCTTTTTCAGACTGGTTCAAGTAACTTTGTGGCATTAAGGTAATTAATCGTTATAATCCTCCATTTTCAATGTCCTCTGTTAAAATAAAACCAATAAAGAGGAGATACTTGATGTCACCTTTTTCCTTAAGGCTCAAATCAACTTCTAACATGTTATTGCCAAAGCTGAGTATTACACTTTTCAATGACTTGGCTTCGCAGCAAATACTTAAACTCTTTCCTAATAATTTTTCCACTTTCGAATTTTCTTGAGTCAATCTCCATATCAAGTTCAATGTCTACAAAGAACCGATTTGGAACATGTGAAAACAAACAGGAACAGTTTTAGTTAAGGCAGTATGTCAAACTCCTGATAAAACAAAACTTAGTATTTAAACAATTAGTCTTTTCTCATTAGCTCTTCGAACAAAGGTCAGTGCTGCTGAAATTAAGTAAAGACGAAATTAGTATTTTAAGCTTTTTTGAACCTTATTTTACGTACCACAATCCAAATTATTTTAAGCCAACTACATTTCTTAGTCATTTTTATCTTTAGTATGGATCCCATCTTACCTGTCATCATACAAATTATGATGACAGATAAGAGGTTTTAATGTCATTCTTCTCCAGTAACTGTGGCTCAGACGGTGCCCTTCACAGGGACTTTGATTTGGCAGTGAGGAATTTCTTGACCAGATGTCCTTCCTGACGCCAACTAATGGCTTTTTCTTTTGTGAAGTTCCAAAGTCACCCGCTCGGGGAATCGAACCCGGAATTCTTGGTTACGGTACAGTTGCACTAACCATTAAGCCATGGCTCCACTCACGAATCCTATTTTACATACCACCATGCAAATTATTTTCAGCCAACTTAATCTATTAGCATTTTGATGGGCTGTTTACCGAAATATCTGGCCTTCCTGGTACACATAGTGTTACCCATTATTTCACATTATAAATCATGACTTCATTTTGATAAATGCAAGAATATTCATCCAAGTTGTTTTGTGCTATTGATTTTTTGCAAGTATTTTCGGAAGGCTTGACGTAATTTGGGTTTGGGTGTCGATTACCTCTCTTTTTGTTCTTTGCTTAAAATTAGCGAGATAAACGAAAAAAGACATTTCTGTAAAAGCTTCTTTTAGATGTATTGTATAATATCGGCAGGAGATACAATAAATAGCAGCCGACTGACTGTCTTTACTGATCGCCTTCTTTGCTGTTTTTTGAATGGGTTTTACGTTTGTTTACATTTTTTGCCTCGTTTGGTTTTACTAAAATATTATTGCCTGCTAAGTTGAAAAGACCATTTAATTCAATCAGATCATTTTTTCCCTATAAGCTCTATTGTTAGTTATTTGAAAATGTAATTCTTTTATAGTACATACAATGCATACTTAGATGAACTTTAACAGAAATTTTCCCGCAAATTGTTAAAGTTCAGAATAATGTTTAAGTAATTTTTTTATTATCAATTTTTTTCAATCACTGAAAAGAGTTTGTTACAGTGCTTCCGAAGGTTGGGAAAAAACAGTGTTTTTAGGTCTCATAGTCCAGACAAAGACCAGAATACCAAAACTAAAATGCTCTCTCTAAGCGCAAAAACCACAGTAATAACTATTACTGTAATAATCATTGTAATAATCATTGGCGTGCTACTTGTGTACTTTGCTTTCAGTCAGTAGTTTATTGAGGTTATTGGGTACGTTAGGGTTAATTTTTATTTTTTTTACTGTCTTGTACTTAAAAGGGAACCCTCATTTACTAAATTTTTATGAATGACCAGATTTTTAACAAATTTGCTTGTGTCCATTGTCGTGAAATGCTGTATATTTTACAGAATTTATTTGTACCTGGATTCTTTTCTTGTAAGAAGTTGTTTAAGGTATTAAACTTGGTTTCTATAAATGGTTGGAATCTGAAGTATGTCAGTCTCAACGGATCCACAAAGTGCTTCTGCAGGAATTAAAGTAAGGAAACGCAATTGTAGTATTATGTATATTCTATCAGTTTCTTGTTTAAAATATTTCTAAGTACCAAAATCGTTAAAAATATAGCTACTTCTGAAATATTTTCTGCCAATTAAGTGGTGAGTACTTTTTTATGAAGTTGGATCACCTAAAATGAAAATGATAAAGACAATTTTTTTTGTGTGTTTTTTCTTTTTGTACCATCCGTCTCCGGGTATTAATGAACTATAGTTTGATCAACGGGCTTAGACTCGTAATTCTCTAACAAGTAAACCATAACTCTAGAGATAGGTATTTGTTCCCTGTGATGACATTACTATCTTTTGAACTTTACGTTAATTGCGAGATATTTAATTTTTTCCCTTACTGATACCTTTCTGAAGAAGCAGTTTTGTCTACTTTCAATAGTTTTCATGACCTAAGCTCACTTTCCATTTTTGCCAATCCTAGTCTCTTCGATGAATAAGCAGGTTAGGAGATTTATAGGCAGTTTCGGTTGCTTCCAGGAACTTTTTTGTGCTAGTCTTGAGTCTTAAGGTTTCACACCAGTACCCGAGGGCCTTTGATAATAGATCTTGACTACTTCATCAGCTATACCGTCAGTTCAAGAAAAACTACTGCTACACGCAGGTGTAGCGGGTCACCTGTCTTTGGAGGACAATAGAAATAACTGCAATAAAGTATAATAACAGCTCCAAGTAAACATACCTTGATTGTTTTGCTCTCACTCAGTGAACGCATTCCTTCAGTAGCACCTAGTGATCTTTCAAGCCAAAATCCACTAGGAAAGCGGAATAATCATAATCTGAAGCTAAAATGGGGCCAATCTTGGCCTACCTTTAGGTTTTTAGTGTCTACTATAAATTGTAGAACAAATCGATCTTCGTCATCATGCGTTGAGTTACACAAACTAATTAAAGACTTGAATATAACAGTAACATGTATTCAGGAACACCGTCCCTCTCACTCTCTATTACATACAGAAATCTCTCTTGCAATCTTGGGGCTACGACGCACTTAAATCCAATTGTCACAAGAAATTAAGCTGTTGCCTTAATTCGACGTAGGGTATTTGCAATCAGTCAAAGCTACTTCCATTAGTTACATTCATCAAAATGTGCAGTTACCATATAGTAGTTGCCTCTCTTAGAAGAAATCCTTAAGCAGTCACATCATATTACGATTTGCACATTGACCTTCCAGTTAAAGGTGCTGCTAAGTTTTGCACCAGTTTATATCATGTAATCGAAGGAATGCAGAGCCTGTAACTTTACTGTTAAGTGGAGATTTCAACGAAAAGAAGAAAAATTACTTCTTTCACTGAGAACCAACCCAACGGTCAGCTTCAGAGAGATTTTGTTAACCACCTTATTTTTGACAAGCGGTTATTATGCTAAAAGATTCTCTCTCCCTTATTTTTACACAAAAGAGACTAAACTGACAACTAGTAATTACAAATCCCAGTTTCTCATTAGATGTTGACATCAAAATCGTATGCTGTTTTATCGTCTTTCGTCCAAAAGAACGGAGTTACCCCTTCTTTCTTCAATATTGCAGAGAATATATGGTTAGAACTTTAACCTTGAAAATCAAGATCTGTTAAATCTACTTATCCTTATCTCTCCATCTTAATGGAATGACAGCTTCTTTAGCCATTCTGTATGCTCAAAGAGACGAAATACCAATATTTCAGAATAATTTGGGATGAAGCTTTGATCAGGAAGAAGAGAAACAAATCAATAAAATTGTGAACATCTTTTAGACTACTTTGAAGCAACCTGTATTGTAAAAATGTCTTAAAACCTGTAAAAAATTATTAGGCAAAAAAAATTTCAAATGCTATCTGTAACAAAGGTAAAGGTTGTCTAAAGCCATTAGAAAACCAATTCAAAAAAACCCGCAACTTGGACCAAAAAATATATCAAAGAAACAGTCAATCTGTTAAAAAGCCATTTCCATAAGGGTAATCATAATAGGGAACCAGAATGGTTGAAGGATTTGAGAGAAAAAAGTAGGAATGATCCAATTGAACAAAAAAAGAATGGTTATAAGTCTAGAGAAGGTAACAAAACAATATAGAAATATGCCTATTTGGAAAGTCCCTGGTAGGGATGGTGTTCAAGGATGCTGGATCAAAAACGTCAACAATCTTCACGAGAGAATAGGTGAACAACTGAATGATATTTTGATGGGAGAAAGAAGTTTGCCTGAGTGGATGACATATGGAAGAACGGTGTTATAATCAGAAAGATTCTAGAAAAGGTAATATTGTGGATAATTATGGTCCCATTACGTGCCTCCCATTGATGTGGAATTTACTAACGGGAATGATAGCTGAAGAAATGTACACATATCTCGAAAGAGAGAATGTATTACCTGAAGAACAGAAAGGGTGTAGGCGTAAGTGTCGGGGCACAAAAGACCAACTGTCAATAGACAAGACTATTCTAAAAGATTGCAGGAAAAGACATACGAACCTTGCAATGTCATGGATCGACTACAGAAAGGCTTATGATTTTGTTCCGCACAGTTGGCTAAGTGAATGCATGGATTTGTTTGGTGTAGCTGAGAATGTAAGGGAGTTTCTAAAGCGAAGTATGAAGCAGTGGAAATTAGCACTAACAGTCAATGGAGAGGATCTTGGAGATGTTGAGCTGAAAAGAGGAATTTTCCAAGGAGACAGTTTTTCGCCACTACTGTTTGTATTAAGTATGATACCTCAGTCTTTGATTCTACGAAAGGTAACTTTAGAATACAAATGGGAAAAGAAAGAGTATAAAGTAAATTTACTGCTGTTCATGGATGATCAAATTGACTCACTTGTTCAGACTGTTCAACTATATAGCGAGGATATCGGAATAGAATTTGGCATAAAGAAATGCGGAATTCTGATATTGAAAAGAGGGAAGCTTATTAGGAGCGAGAGAATTAAAATTCCGAATGGAGAAACCATAAAAGAGGTGAAACCAGATGGATATAAGTACCTGAGTATTGTTAAACTGGATAAAATCGAAAAAGAAGAAATGAAAGCGAAAAAGATCAGAGAATGCAAGAGGCGTATAAGACTGATTCTGAAGTCACACCTTAATGGAAAGAATAAAATCACTGCGATAAACACTTGGGCAGTGGCAATATTCAGATATGGTGCAGGGTGGATCAGCTGGAAAGAAAGGAAATTGAAAAGGATAGACAGGAAGTCAAGAAAAACAATGACTTTGCATGGAGCGTTGTTTCCAAAAAGTGACGTGGATAGGTTATACATAAAAAGGATTGAGGAAGGAAGAGGACTATGTAGTGTAGAGAATTGCATATGGAGATAAGAGAACAGCCTTGCGTTTTATGTTGGAAATTCTACTGAACATTTCATCGAAGGAGTAGGGGCAGCTTAGACCGTGGATACTGAAGCAGCGATACCAAGCAGTGAATTTAAGAATCAGACAACACAAGAACTCAAGGAGAAGTGGACTGAGAAGAGGATGTTTAGGCAAGTTGCGAGGGACATTTCTGAGAAAGTCGACAAGAATCGTACATGGAGTTGGTTGTTAAAATGTGACTTAAAGTTTGGTACAGAATCATTTATTTGTTCTACACAGTAGCAGGCCCTTAGGACAAACTGTAAAATACTATATTGATAATACGAGCAAAAATCCATAATGTAGACTATGTGATGAGAAAGGGGAAAGTGTGCTTCATATTGTGAGTGGTTGTGATAAACTCGCACAAAGAGAATATAAAAGGCGGCATGACAATGTTACAAGAAAAATCAATTAGGATATATGTAAAGTGTGGGTATTAAAACACCATGAAAAGTGGTATGAACACTCACCCGAAGGCGTAATAAAAAACGATGATGTAAAGGTTCTGTAGGATATTAATATCCAATGTGACAACGTAATACAGGCTAGAAGACAAGATATCATAGTAGTTGATAAGAGAGAGAAGACTGAAATCATTGTAGATATTGCAATACCCGCAGGTGAAAGAGTTGAAGGGAAAGAAAGGAAAAAAGTAGAAAAGTACCAATATCTGAAGAGAGAAATTGGAAGACTGTGGGGATTGAAGTCGATAAATGTTGTCCCTGAGGTTAAAGATGCTTTAGGAAGTATTTTCCCAAGGGTTTGATTCATGGATGCAAAAGATTGGAATACCATACGAAATAGGTATAATGCAGAAAACGGTTCTACTAGAAACTGCAAGGATACTCAGAAAGGTGTTGGAAATGTGAAATCTGAGAATCTCTGCTACCCCTTGGTCATTTACTATGACTCCCCTAGCAGAAGTAAACGGCAATAACAAATGCCAGAGCAAAAGCTATGAAAATATGATAGTAATAATAACAGGGAAACTATCAAAAGTAGAAATGGATTCATTGAAAAAGTCAATAAAAAATGGCAAAATACCAGTTTTGATGTATTTTTTTCTTCAGATTTTTGGAAGATGCATAAAATAAAGAAACGGTTGCGCAAGTTCTGTAATCAGACACATTATGAAAATCAATCAGAGGTCTCACTCTGGCCTTGTGCTTTTTTCCATAAAAGGAGATCTCTGACACCCTGATAGCTTCAGCAACGTCTGTTTGTCACATAATGCATTCAAGGTTTATAAGCGTTGTCTCCTGTACAGAATTAGTGTTGTTATAGACAAGGTTTAAAGGACTAATCAAATCGGATTCTTCAAAAGTCGTTCAAAAACGGTTCATATCGTTGTTCTCCGCCAAGATGTGGACGGTCTGCAAAAGTTTAACATCGAAGCAGTCACAGTTTCCATCAAATATTTTTCAAATTGTTTCATTTGACTAATGGAGGAAAAAATGCTTCTAATTCTTTTAGCTTACTGTATTACTATAGATATTGTCAACGCTATCAGGATTATGTACCTCAACACGCCTGTTTAAGTGAAAACACTTTATGAAATGACAGACAGCTTTCTTTTTAATTCTGGAATGTTCCCAGAAGATATTTTTTCTTATGTTCTGGTTATGTATCTAGATTATGCTCTTTGAACTGATTTTTACAAAACTAATAGCTTTATTCTTATTAGGTGCTGCAATACACGTCATCCTGCAAAACTCTTTCTGATATGGACTATTTTAATGATACCACTTTTTTTATCATTCTTTCTTGGAGACATGATAAGATCTACTATTAAAAGTGGAAATCACATGCAAGTCCATTGACCTGTTCTTGAATGCAGCCAAAACAAAGTTCATGCACCTTGACCCCAAATCTAATGAGAAATTCAATGCACTTGATAGCACCACGTGTCCCCAAGAGAAAAATATCTTGATACGTACAAAGGTAGCGCATTCCACGTCCACAGAATCCTTTTAAACATCACTTTTCGTGGTCAAGATATGAAATTTCCACTATTAGGTACTTGATTAATGCTGCTTCCAGCTAGGCACGTAACATATCTGGTATTAATTTTAAGTTAATTTAAGTTTGTTGTGTGGGAACGTAAATTGCTTTTAGTTTCATCATAGTGTCTTGCACATGCATTGATCTTGGTGAACTTGCAAATGTTTTGACACTATGACATCATGAAATTAATTTATATATACAAATACCAGTATCGAAGTAATTATTGGCTATAGACAGTGCTCAATAATATAAAAATATTAGAGCTATCATATGGTGAACGACAAAAAAATCAACAAAACTTAATTACGCTAACAAAGAGGAACTGTTAAATCAGCCTAGTGAACTCATTGGAAAATGCAGACATTCAAATAAATCCCTGTTAGTTAATTATAAAGCAAAGGACTAGGTGTGATAAAGAAATTAAATCTTTTTATTACTGCAATTTTGTCAATCCCATGAAGGAAATTTGATATCTTTTGTAATTTGTTCCAGTTATAACTAGATACGCTAGAGAAATCTGCTCTTTTTGTTTAGCTGACGATTGTGAAAACATGAAACTGACAATCTTGAAAATTCTGAACTTTATGGATTCAGAGGAAGCCATAGATTCACCGTATCTAAAAATATGTGATTTAAGACCGAAAAATGGTCTTTTTGTGAGACGATTTTCAGAAAACATATCTTCTCGGATTTGAGTGAAAAATGTGCATTTCTTCTGTTTTCCTGTCCAGCTCCTGCTTTATAACATATCATATAATAAGGACGCTACACATTCTTTGAAACATAATGTCAAATCAATAGGTAATAAACTTGTAGGTGGAATAAAATAAGAGGCATTCATGGAGGTCTTTTGATACCAAAAGGGCTGATGGGAAAACCCTATATATATATATATATATATATATATATATAAATTTACTTATAATATATATTATAATACATATATTACATATATAATATATATTGGCAAAGTCATTAAAGACTTTTTAACATCAATTGTTGGGTCACCGTGTTAAAGTAGCTCATACGACTAGTGACCAGTGTTTAAATATTTCCTTACATAATTTCTCCATAACACGAATATACCTTGAACATTAATACACCTTCTTCTTATTTGTTACCGAAGGTAAAAATATCTAAAAATGTCACTTAAAAATGGGGTCAGAGTCTTCTCGTTTAACTACATCGGTTATCTTCAGTTGTGCCAATTCAATAGCATTTTATCTGAGCCAAATTATCCGCATTGTAAGCTTGAGCTTTTTATTAACTATCTTTGGTTCAACTACTGATTTTTAAAATCGCAGGATAGTTTGAAAGGATGAAGTTAATGACTCACTAAAGTGGCGGTTTGCTTGCCCGTAAACACACTACTTGTCTTATTCCATCTTTTCCTGAAAGGCGCTCACTAACGATTTCTATCTTACCGTATTTTTTATTTTTTTCGTCTTTGCAAATCAAGGCAACAATTTTGAGTTCTAGCTTTTTCTCGTTTACTTTGTGGATAAGGTTATACTGCTATTCCAGTGTAATTACGTTTTAATATATACAAAGACATTGGTTTTCTCCCTTGAAATCATGAGTGATATAGCACGCTCGAGCATATCATCATCGTCGGTCAAACTCAGACTCTTCTGTAGTGTAAAGTTCAAATCATCAGTCAGCACAACTGACTTTAATGTGAGAACTGGCATAGGTAAGGGTTACTGTCAATGGTTATTTTGGAGTTCAACAATACCGCTTCAATATTTTCATAGTTAATTGTTTTTCTTCTTGCTATTTTGTAGACTGAATTTAAGCAAACCAATAACCTTCTCTAATTGACAGCCGAAACTTCGCTAAGATTAAGCTGTTTCTTTAAATTTTGATGTTAGAAAGCTGTAAATTTATTATTCTTTTAAGACAGTCTTAAGCCATTTTGCTTCAGCAACGAAGTGTAAAAAATTGTCTAAGTGGAGTGTTGTGGGTCTTCTACATTTCTCAAGGAGCTTCTTGGTGCTGAGCAGGAAATCGGGTTGGCCTTGGTTTGTGAAAATGTCAATTAGCACATATTTAGTCAGACTGTAACTGTTTAAGAGAATGCAAGCTCTTAATTCTTGCTTTTTTTGAAATCCATTATCTAATCCATTCAGTATAGTCGACTTCGACTACTCTAAAAGCTATTCTCTTCTCTCCCCTATCTAGAAGTAGGCTGCTGAGAGATAAAAGAGAAAGAGCTATGCTACAAAGGTTTATGCAGCGAGGGTGTAGACGTTGCTTGACCATTTGTCTGAATTTTAAGATCCAAAATCTTTGCCTTAAGTCTGCCAAAGTATAGCCAACTCTTCCACGCAGACTTATTTATTGAGCTAATTCAATGATTTTGTCTCTCAGTACCCAATAGACGTTTTAAATGTATATAGACAGGGTACTCATAAAAAGTCCGTCTTCTACAAAAGCATATACTATTTTCATTCTTATGTAGCGTAACTAGTGGTTGATCAACTTTAAACTGTTTCGTATGAAGGCTCAATCGAGAGCATCTCAGTCATAAAAACATTTTTTGTATTGGGGTTTGGTGAAATGCCAAGGCTTAGGTTAATTCAACCTTGTACTGTGGTCACTTCTTCTACTTCTCTAATCACTGCCATAAAAATATTGGTTTGACCTGGTCCAGTCCAAGCTTCAGTTCGCATGTCTCACGAAATACATTATTGGACACAAGACGTGTTCTGGTAATCAATTCAAAGAGACCATGAATAGATAATAGGTATTATAGTACGCTTGGTTTTGTTAGTTAAATGTTTTTATCTGTAATATTCACTTACAACATATCCTTGTCATTGTTCCACACTAGTTCCAGGATTAACGTTTCATCTTTAATTTCTTATGACTGCTTAGCATACGTCATCTCATCACTCGCACATTCGGCTTGTGTAGACTGGAGACTTCAGACGTTCGAATCCACTTGATTTGAACAACTCCATAATTTGGACATTTCTTTAACATCGCTTGAATACTAGCCTTGCTTGCAGTCCAAGTGGTGCTGTAGTTTCACCTAGAAACAACGGCAAATTTCCCAGTTAAAATATAGCTCTGACGACCTGATAAATGAAAACGCTGCAGTCATTTTTTCTCGCAACCAGTGGAAGCAAAGCACATCTCAATTGTTCCTCAGTGCGTTCCAAACAAGTCTCAAGCTGCCCTTAAGCTTTGATGCAACCTGTCTCTTTCCTTTTAAATTACTGTAGAACAGCAAGATATTTTCAAGGTATTAAAAATAATGTCATAGCACTTAGAAAGCACTATTGTAGAGAAAATGCTTTCTTAATAAAAAGGAAAATTCTGCTACTATAGAAATTATTAATTTGCATCTTCCCAGAGTCCCTTAATTTTGAGACTTCCAAACCAAATTAGAGTGAGTGACAATGTTTGTTTTGAATATGGATTTGTTTCCCTAATAACAGAAGAAGTAAAAAAAATCCAGTTAACCGGAAATAAAAATGTTAAAAACACGCTTAGTATCATTGACTTGCCAATTACAAGCAAAGGTTGATATGGTGTCAAGTATTAAATATCACTAAAAAATCCAACAAATGAAAAGCTGCATTTGTTAGTATTAATATTGCTTTAAATTTGTAAGCATTTTTGTTAGTCATTGACTATTAATTTTGATAAGTAAAATTTAATGGGGCAAGGGGCCACTTTACCTTTTTGATGAAATAAATCTCTGAGAGTTATAGAGAGGAGGGCTTATTTAGGCAAAACACTAACGAACGTGTTTAATTGAGTAATGGCCGATTGATTAAATCAACAGATTCCCATGCACGAGCTTGGGATTCAAATCCCAGCTAAATCCCTAGAAGTACTGGGCCCATGCTCGTTTCTCGGTTTTGAGTGGCATGTTATTAAGAGTGTCCATGATTTTGGAATAAAGAGAGGAAAAAAATCAATAAGCTGAAAAGATTAAAATGTAAAAAAAATCAAACAAGAAAAGAAACGTGAAAAGCGTGGAAGTGGCTTTAAAGTCTTGCATAAGGTAAAAGATCTGAAACAAAAAAACAATGGCAGTTGGATGCTCTGTCGAGAAAATTCTATAAATGTGATTAAGAATGGGTAAGAGAATATTATGTTTTTACAGCTCTTTGAACCCACTAGATTGTATGAATATGCTGAAAATTAATTTAACTGTTCTTATCACATCAGTCTACATCTAAGACTGTACATAAATAATCCCATCAACAGCGGAGTACCTTTTAAAACATTACTCGTTTCTTCTTCTTCTTCTTCTTTGGCCTTCATCCGACGTCCGTCAGGTTTGCCTCTCGACACTTTTTTCTCCACTTGACTCGTTCTTCCCATTCTCCTTCTATCGGTACCACTTCTTTCATGTCTTGTTCTATGACATCCCCCCGTCTAAGCTTTTGTCGTCCTCTACTCTCCCTTCCTGTCACTGGTGCCTGCCATACTGCCCTCAAAATATTGTCATTTTCTCTGCTCATTACATGTCCATGCCATTTTAACCTTGCTTCTCTTGCTTCTTTTACTCGTTTATTACTGTATAAATCTTGAAAATACTGAATACT
This sequence comes from Morbakka virulenta, assembly GCA_003991215.1. Classification (NCBI taxonomy): domain Eukaryota; kingdom Metazoa; phylum Cnidaria; class Cubozoa; order Carybdeida; family Carukiidae; genus Morbakka; species Morbakka virulenta. The sequence goes on from RDPX01000122.1 coordinate 1,908,270, forward strand.
TCTTTTAAAGAAATGTTTATCACAAGACATTTCTTTGCCAGTTCAAGTCAAAAAATAAGTTTTTTGATATTCTAACGATGGTTTACATTTCTTACAATGGACACGAAAAGTTACCATGACAGGCATAAGGGAGTTTGACAGGAGCCGTCAGGCTGAAGTGTATTAACATCATGCTAAGCTTTAACTACAGTCTTCCATTAAATTTTGCATTCTTTTTATCTTCGCGTCTTTCATTTGCACGCACTTTGTTAGGAATGGTTTTCGTACACCTTTCCCAATAAAAAGGTCAAAATCACTCAAATATAGCACGTCAGGTAGTATCAACAAAATTTCAACATTGTGTATTGATGGTCAGTATTCACTACCAGCAGCATGAAAGAATAAAAGAAAAAAATACATATTATATATATATATATATTATAGAGATCGTTCAACACGTACGTGACCAAAATGTAAACAAAAAAACTGCCTGTCATGCTTGAATTGATACCCTCTTTGTCACGTAACGTTTTTGTGTGACCTCCTCCAGACATAAGATGAAAAACATTTATAAACATGGAATATGGAGCATACATTGGATAAAAAATGACACATTTTTGTCACAACAAAACTCTAAGCTGATATTAAAAACTGCTTAAAACAATGTCAATATACTCAGTCCTCAATTTCCTCCAACCATATTAGAGAAACTTCATCAGTATTAAAGATAGAAACACTAATTTGACTTTGAGCATCAGCAATAGTTTTAAGATTAAAATTTTCGGCATCAACGCCGTCCAATGAGACCCACTTCCTCTCTCTAAACGTCATCATACACAACAGCTCCTTTTGCCGAGGAGCTCTAATTCGCAGTGATAGCACACTTACTGTTTTGTTTTCAATACAACCTTCAATGACCATGCAAGTACCCTTGTGAAGCGATTTTGCTTTAATGTTTTTAAGGTATAAGCCACAATTGAAAGACATGCGTAGTTTGATCACATCTTGTTTCAAAGATGGACAGGCATAATCGTATATTATTCCCTTAGACTATTTTTTTGAAGCTTGGTTTGTCATCAAGTTGTTTCGCAATAACATGTTCTCATGCAGTACCAGCTACAAAGCATTTTAGTCATCTTTTTACCCACTCAATTACATTTAGCGTATAAAGAACTGGTATAGGTGGTGGTAAAAATCTTTCAGGCTCAACTTTAAAGTGCGATGTTTGAAAACTCGAGCAACCGTTTTCATCCGAACATTTCACAGTTTATAAAACATGAGACGCTTTCCACTCTTCTGTATTTGTTACCGCGATAACAGGTGCGTCGTCTTTTGTAAACTTTGCAACTACAGGATTGCCATCTATCACAAGGCCCGACCAGATTCCAGCAAGCTTGGGTCTATTAAATCAAACTTTTTCAGCGCAAGATCCTTGTCAACCGACCCACCTTTCACAAGATGGCTCACAAATTTATTATGCCCAACAATAACACTTCTCAATTATCTGCTAAGATTTGCTATCCTGTTTTCAAAACGATTGAATGCGTTTAGACCAAAAGCATTTGTTGCCAAGAAAAACGCATCCAAGTCATTTTTAACGACATACTCAGTCGAACAGTGGAAGGTGTTTTCTTACTTCAAGTATTCATCAGGACCTTCATAGATAGATAGATAGATAGATAGATAGAGAGAGAGAGAGAGAGAGAGAGAGAGAGAGAGAGAGAGAGAGAGAGAACCCTCATAATATTTTGCTAGCGAGTGAATGCAGATGACCCTGAATGCTTGACACTTCTGATATATATATATATATATATATATATATATATATATATATATATATACATATATAGCGTATTCTCTATAATATTGTGTGTATTTTTTTTGTTTTTTNATGGCTCACAAATTTATTATGCCCAACAATAACACTTCTCAATTATCTGCTAAGATTTGCTATCCTGTTTTCAAAACGATTGAATGCGTTTAGACCAAAAGCATTTGTTGCCAAGAAAAACGCATCCAAGTCATTTTTAACGACATACTCAGTCGAACAGTGGAAGGTGTTTTCTTACTTCAAGTATTCATCAGGACCTTCATAGATAGATAGATAGATAGATAGATAGAGAGAGAGAGAGAGAGAGAGAGAACCCTCATAATATTTTGCTAGCGAGTGAATGCAGATGACCCTGAATGCTTGACACTTCTGATATATATATATATATATATATGCATGGAACGCCTATTCAGTATAATTGACTGTATAATTGTTTTGTTTACTACCTTTTACAAATTTCATATTGCCAATAACTGAGGGTATCAACTTATCTTAAGGAGCTAGAAAATATAATGCTCAGACAGTGTGACCTGATATTCCAAGTGCATGACCATGGGCGTTTGCTTGTTTGGTTACTACCATAGGGATTTTAGCTTTCTCAGCTTGTCATAAAACCTCACTTCAGGAGGGCCAAAAGTTGCAGCTAGATTTTCTAGCTGCAACTGAGATCATCAAAGCTTAAGAGAGGGGGAGGGGTGTCTACAGTCTCGTTTTCGAGGAAGTGACATTAGTGTTTCATTTTCGATTCTAAATTTTTGTTCAACCCACCATACTTTGGGGGTTAGTTTCTGTTTTTGGAGCTGTATCAATAAGGGTGGTGATTTGTTGTGGTAGAGGAGAAGAAAGAGTTTCACTGGTCGATACTAGTGATGAAGTATTACTTGCACTTCAATTTCACAAGTGGGTCTCAGCAGGTGGACTTCCTCATTTGGTTGACTCATAATATAGGGTAGACATCGAGTCAATGGGAATAAAGGAGCAAAGAAAGTAATGCATACCATTTTGCTACATTTTACAGCCACATTCTCAGTCAGCAGCTACTATGAAATTGAGTGGCTGTAAACTCATTATAGGAAAACAGCTAGACCTGCACGCACACTCACAATTCTACGACGTATCAACATTAATAAAATAGTTTCTTTTAAAAATTACACAAAGCCTGTCATTCTGTGATGTATTCAATCTTCTGATTATTGCGACTTTGGATGGATTATCACCATATTTTTAGTAAACAATTGCAACACCAGGTATTCGTCATCTTCACGATCAAAAGAACAGAAATATTACGTTAATGTTTTGGTGTTAAGTAAATAAGTTTTTACACCCCAACTGCTCGAAGTTTCTTAACTGCTTCTCACGAAAAAGACGGTCCCGTAACTTTCAATCGTCACGTGCTATATTATCATGTACTTTTGGTCGGGAAAACGTGGTCCAGCCAGGGATTATGTCTAACGGGCCAAGCTGACGGAGCTCAATTCTTTGAGAAAAAGGTTGATCTTTTCATTTTTCTCTGAGCTCAAGATTATCTTGTTTGACTATCGGCTATACACATACAATTTTAGGACCAGATAGCAACTTTCTTTGCTGCAAACAATTATTATATCACACATGAGGTTTCACATCAACACAAGGTAGATGTTGGGGATTACCACAGAAATAAAAGACCTATTATATCTATAGGGATGATTAACCGATCTATCTATTAGCAAATCCATCTAAACCAAACATCCTGTCAGATCACATCCTTTTGTGGAACAGGTGCAGTGCACAAGCTAACCCAGTAATCCTGTTTCAACAGGATCAAAATATTGTTGGTATTTTGTGGCAAAGACTGTTCTTTGTTGGTGACCGTTGTTTCTTCTTCCAGTAGTGTGAGCAAAGTTTAATTCATGAAAATTCTTCTACATGAAAAAATCAAGATAAAAACCTTGTATAACTTTTAAACAATAAGAAGCAGTTCTGTACTTTAATAAAACATATCTCAATATCTGCATTTTTCTAATGTTCTTTACAAAACCGCGCTTCGGCAAATCTTTGCTTTGACAAGGTACTTTTTCAACAAGCTTTTATTGGTTTCAGTATCTGTGCTTTTATTGACGTTTCATTTGGGATAGCAGAGCTTCTGCTTCATTTTTATCTTTATAGTTCTAACATTGTTTCCTGTTGTCAATGGATTTAGATATTTCCCTTTTAAGGTCTGATAAGACCTGGTGAAAAGTGATTGGGAATGAGCAGAAGTTAGTAACTATCAAAAATTGAAAAGAAATAAATATCCAACTGAGAGCAATAGAAGAAATAACTTGTACGTTTTAGCAGTACATTGTATTATGCAAAATTGTAAAGTAAATTTAAGCGCATTTATTCATGTTTGACAAAGGAAAGAAACTATGCAACGGTCTTCAAACTTGAAGTATTTTAAGTAAAAGCAGAATTGAATAAATTCCAGGCAGATAAAGATAAATTTTTTTACCAGTAGACAGTAAAGGAGAAGTTTTCAGGTTATCATGCAGAGGTAAAGAAAACACTAAAACTAATTGAAGGTTCGTTAAAGTTAATAATGTCCCCAGTATTGCAATAATATGTGTTTGTCCATTTTATTTACATAGTAAAAGACCTGTATTTATAAGCATTAACTGGCATGCACCATCTCATTACAATTCCATATATACCTTTTGTTACTAAACAACCAACTTCAACTATTTAAATATTCTTATTTGTAAAACTGAGTACAATAAACTAATGGCAAGTTACATAGCAATCACAATTTTTTATTTAAAGCATAGAGCCGATGGCTCAGTTGGTAAAGGAGGTCGCCATGAAAGCCCTGGGAACTACTTTGTGCCAAGTTCAGAGAAGCGTAAACTATTTTCTAGCTCAGTTTTTTCATATTAACATTTATGTCCTCACCAAACATGGGCGGCAGAACAAATCTAAAGTTTGGAGGCTCTGAGAGAAATGCCTGCTGGAGATGCCAGCATGGTTGGTACCGAGAGCAAATTTTACAAAGTTTGGCTTTCTAAAATCATAAGTAAGTAAGTTTTTATTTGCCACAAACATAAAATGAAAAATGTTTACAAATGTTTAAAAAAAAGAAAGGCCTAGAAAGTCAATAAATTACAATTTAAAGTTAATTTAAAACTTTTGTACGAATTAATACTAAAAAGAATGTTGCATAAAAATATTACAATTTGAATTAAAATAAAAATAATGACAGAAAAAAAATTCAACCCTAATTGAAGTGGCAGGGATAACATTAAAAGGTCAAACTGACCTTATTTTCATAATGGCCCCTTAATCATGCGGAAACGCACTTCTCTTGTCAAATTTCTGTCTTGCTAAAGTACCAAAAACTTTTATGCTTTAATATTGATATTTAAAATACGCAAACAGCAAAGAGCTGGAGGCTACAATCATAAAGCTTACCGCTCCCATCGCCCATCAAATTTTGAAACACAAGTACATTATTTGAGAGCGAGGCGAATATAGACAGAAGTATACAGCCATAATATATTATTATATACAACCATTAAATGTAAGTGAAACTATTTGTACATATTATACATAAATACTTATCTTTTTAAACAAATCTGGCGATGGTTTTTCCCTGGAACTCAACTTATGACACACTTTCAAATCTAATTACTTTGTGACAAGTACTGACATGGATTTTAAATATTAATAAAAAAATGTAATAAATATATTTGAAATCATTATTGTAACAAATAACGTTGCTAATATTAATTACCTTTTTGTCTTATTTTTATTATTCATACATAAGAAGGAACCATCGTGTATTGTATCTTTTTTCTCTAAAACAAAGAGTAAGTGTCTGATGGAATAAGGGAAAGATATTGATGCAAAACGAATGGTTAAATCAAAATCATCAGAGCCATCATATCACATTTTTGAATCGGATCATAGCATAACCAATAAGATTATAACATGATCACTTCAATTAAAATACATGTGTTTTTCTGTTTATTTTGAAATGGCATCTCCCACCAGAAGTCTTAACAGACCATCTTATTCAGCCTCTCTTTTAATTTCTCTCATCCTTTATTAATTTTGATATTATTTCTCATAGTTTTACAAAGATTTGAGGTCAACTTAGCTCTTAAATACTTCAGTTGCACGTACCATGAATATAGCAGTTTAAATATACACTTCGTGGAAAATAGTTTTGGTATCGCAATTAAAACCACATCTATTTTGGCCAAAACTTTTTTCGCTGGTACTCAACTGGACCAAGAGCAGAAAATAGGGAAAACACCAAGCAAGTGAACGTGATTTTAAATGAGATATACGAAAGAGTTCATTTTATCTTTTAAGGCAATAGTTTATTTTGTACTGTTACAAAGGACATTGTATTTGTAGTGCATGTTGAGGTTTTACTTGTGTGTTTTTGAATCTGATTAAGGCTTGTCAATTATCTCGAGTAAGAAGAACTATTCTTATTTTGCATTTTTATGCATTATTTCGTTTTTGAAAGAATTTTGTTGCTATTATTATTTCCTTACTATTTAGTTTAAAGAAAACATACCTATTATCTTTTATGTTTAATTTAGTATCAAATAAAAGATAAAGTCAGAAAAGGAATCATTCGATTGTATCAAATCAATTTCTTTATCTAAATGTTCGCCCATGTTTAACTTGCTTTTAAAAAAAACAGCAATGAGTATGTTTTACAGAGGTCAATGTATTATCAATTTATAATTTTCCTTGGCACACTTTTGTTGCCAAAATCAAAGTTTCTGTTGAGGAAAAGTTTCAAGTAAAATTCACAAAATACTCATTTAAAGTATTCAACTATGTCTGCTTTTTAAAGTGTTGGAAAACTCAACAATCCAGCAGTTTTAAAAGCTTTGGTAACAACTGGCGTGGGTCTTTATGCTTTCTGTTAAAGATTTAACAAGTAACAGATGAAATATGACTCAATAAATATTTAATTTTGCTGGGGTTCTTTTGTCCATTTCCATATTTGGAAAGATTAAATTGGTTATGAAAAAGCTTTAGTTTTCCGAAAAGAATTCCAATAAATTAGTAGAAAATTTAGGTTCAGAACTGAATAGGAAAACGTTTCGACATTCTGGTGTAGAACTCTGAAAAAAACATAACGCAGATATAGGAAAAAATACTTGGTTACTTCAGCTTTTTAGTAAATCATGATGGTGTCTCTTGTGAAAAGAAATGATATTGTTGCAGGCTATTTCCTTAGAATAATCAAAGACAAAATTTAGACAGTTCTATCAAGTGATGGTTGAAAGATGAGCTTAATAAACATTGCATTTTCTTTGTTTTTTAGTGAGAAGATGATGGTAAAGATTAGAAGTTACTGAATCTCAAAAGGGATTTATTGTAAGCAGAAGGTTTTTAGCCAAACAAATTGCCAAGAGGCTGTATATATACGACTGTCCTGGTCTTTTATGATGACAAGTGCTCAATACCAGGATGACAGAGCCAGCTATAGTTGAAGAAGATACAACACCAAAAAAAATTGCCTTTCCACTGTTACCCAGAGTTTCAGGCTAGCCTAAAGTCACTTATTTATATTACAAATTTAACACCAAAAGCTTAATTAAAACGCTATATTTGCTTAATGTAACACATCACAATAGAGGTGTATTAAATTCTAACTTGTTTAATAAGGTTGACATAATTGTCACTAAAAGTAAGTTGCTTGTAACAAAACAGCATAACTATGTACATCCCCCTCTCCAAAGCCATTCTGCTATTTTCTGATGTAAGCTTATATTAAGTATTGAATTAATAATTCCGCATTCCTGTAATACACGGCATCAATGTATAATTGCACTAAAAATGAGAAGGGAAATTAAGGCTGGGCTCATATAAGTCCAATAATTGTTTTAAAGTAAAACAGTTCCTTGCTATTTACGATTTTCTTATTTTAGTCTCTCTCGAGGAAAAACCTTTATAGTTATACAATGATGATATATGGAAAGTACTGATTTAAAATTTATTAAACTTGGTCCTCAACAATTTTTTTCCCTCTCCTTTTTACCATTTAACTTCTGTTTTGAATAGCTCCTCAATATATAGGTAACAAATTCATCACATTTTAACTGAAGCTGGTATATAGAAAATATTAATATAATAGTTAAATAGACAAAGGAAATAACTAAATAAGAAAAAGATAGGAATATGTAAACTATTTCAATGGATTTAATTTATGTAATGAAAAGCTAGAGAAGAGGTTTATCTTTCTGATAGTGACATTCCCAAGAGGACCTTTTTTTTAAAAAAAAAAATCCCACTTCAAACTAAAAAATGTAAGTAAAAAATGGAAAAGCTGCTATTTCGTGCTTTCTATATTCAGATATCAACTGTAGCACGTTAATTATCAAATAAACCATACAAGTACAGAATCTTTCAAGAATGAAAGTAAAAGTGTTAAGCTATTTTAATAATAATCATCCTTGTCCATACTTGCAATATTAGTACAGGTTATCGTACGCATTCCCATATAATATTTTAAAGGTCGATAAAATAATAGTCTGATCGGATTTTGGTAACTATGACAATAGGTAAATTAAAAGCTAAAAGAAGACATTACTAAAATATTCAGGGTTTAAGGCCTCTATTTTTAAGAGGCAAGATACTTCACCTTCCAAAAAGCCAAATAGCGAAAAGGTCATTGCCTCAATGCACCTTGCAAACAGGAGAGCATTCTATTATTTTATGAAACCATCATCTACTTTATATAATGTGAACCACACAGCACTGGTATCAAGTAAATTAAGTTCATTTAAATCAATGACAGTTCGTCCCAAAGCATATTTAACTCTTTTAGCTTTTTGTATAAGCGGAGTAGCACTTTTTACTACAATGTCCAGCTTCCTTTTCTTGCACTCCTGAAGTGACATTATAGCATATTCCAAAGTCTCATCGAATATTGGGTTGCTGGAATGTTTTACTATTTCTGTGGTAAACCGACTATTCCTTGTTTTGTCAGGAAGAAGATATATTCGAACGTAGGGGTTCATGTTTTCGTGCTTCAAATTTTTATTAGCAGGCAGTAGGTCACGCGCTCTGTAAACTACCACTGATAGGGATCTTGAGACTTCGCTGTAACTGATGGATAAGCTTATCTCACCTTGTGGTTTAGTTGGTTTAAATTCATCATTGTGAAGGCCAGAGATGGACTCTAGAAAACGCCCTCCTCTTCGTAGAACACTTGATGTAGATCTCTTCCCAAACACCTTTTTAGAAACCTGTACATTTGTGACCTCTGAACTCTCACTACTCTTTCGGCTGCTACTTGAACTGACAGAGCGTTCATTTACTGAAATTTGACCTTGCCACTCCTTTTCTGATATATTAGAGTTCTCCTTTTCACTTGCACAAACCATGTTTTTCGCAAGATCAGATGTGTCACAGAAAACATCATTTTCTAAGTAACCACTAATTTCATTTAGATTGTTATCTACTGGCAAGTGACAAGATCTGATGAGGCCTCGCAAAGTAAACTTCACTGTTATTGTTGCATTATGACTAGAATCTCGTAAGGGAAACGGTTGCTCAAAGGTCATGTCGTTTAAGTTTAACAAAGCACCTATTTTGAAACTAAGAGCTCCGATTGCCTTCTCCTTTTTGTAATCATACACAGTTAGCTCAACATCCTGGTATTCTGGATCATGAATAAGGAATCTAAATGACTGCTCCCAAACAGGATTGACCGTATCACAAATACGAAATGTTTCAAACCTTTCCTGTCCTACACAAATTCTGCAAACAGGGTTACAAGTTCCTGATGTCCCTGCAAATGGAAGGTTGCGTGCAGAATCTATATATACCGTTAAAGCTGCCTTAGAAATATTATTCTTTTTCGTTGGCGTGGCATCGGGATTATTTCTAATCACATCAGAATCACATGAAAGCTCTAGCCATGTCATTTGCACATGGAGTTTACCTTGTTTAACGCCTTCAAGAGGCACCCATAAATCTTTGTATCCATGTTCTAATACTTTTGCCAAACTAATTTTCTTTAAACCCAATGACTCATCTTTTGTAGAACGATCAGCATCAAAGACATGAAGGAACACCACTCGGGTCTCGACTTCGTCAACGCAAGTTTCAAAAACTTCATTCCACACAGGATTCAGGTCTGAATTTTTCACTGTTGTTTTAAATTTCACTGCTCCAACAAGAATCTTGACGTAAGGATCAGATGTGTTTTTGCCGATCAAACTGATATCTTTTGCCACAAGATCTTTTGCTTCAACAACTTTCAAGCGAAGAACGCCGTCTGGTAATGGATTCTTAAGGTGCCCTGTACTTACACCTTCAACAAGAGGTATAACATATCTGTTTGGAAGCACCATAAAAGATGCAAGGACATCTGAGACAATTCCTCGGAGCATTGTATTTAGTCCTGGTGTCTCCAGAACGTTTAACAGATTTGTTAGTTCAAAGTCTACCATAGGTCTGTTCAAAAAGTAGACTGCCAACCCACCAATCAGTGGCGATGCCGAAATTAATGGATGCAAAACTATACGTAGAGTTCCTCTGATTTGCAAATACTCTACTCCAACTTTTAATCCTTTAGTTACAAGCGTAATTTTTGCATCCCCTGCATAGATCACATCCACATCCAAAACTATTTCATTACGCTTAACTTTGTTGATATAAGTCTTTACTCCACCTACTCTGGGTGGGATATCTCCAAGACTAATTTTATCAAAAGTCATACCACTTAATGATCCAGGTACATTGTTACTCAATTCCGGCTCTACATTATCGCGTAAGATCTTTTCAACCATATCATTAATAAATGGCCACATTTGATAAAGAATTAGGTTTAACCACTCCGCTCTTTCAGTGTCAGGAAAGAAAACCCAGGATGGAAGGTGGTTAAGACTTGCAGTAATAGTATCTCTTTCGCTCTTTAGAAATGACTTGCCCAAAGCCTTTTTTCTCTCTCTTTGTGATCGATGGTGAACAAAAATCATATAAACAAAAATTATAAGCAGTATCCATGCGGTACTAAACGCAAAGTATCCTAGAGCCCAAACCACCAACAATGTGGCATAAAATTTTAAAAATTCCTTCACTTTATTCAAAATGGTCATTGATGTTGTTGGAGCAATCGTTTCTTGAAAAGGGACATCCATTGTTTGTGCTGATTCTGCTCTATAGCAATAACTTTGTTGTCTAATTAATTTTCTCCGTTTCTTGAATGCCTTTGGAGTATTCATTGCGGCTCTCTTGAAAATAAAAGAAAAGTAAGAAACAATGTAACACAGTGCATTGTGGGTCATAGTACATTGATTTCAGTCGAATATATTGAAATTCTTAGCATAAAAAGTTAGTAAATATTTAAAAGAAGAACCCTAAATGCCCTGCATCTTTTTCTCATTTTGGACAACATCTTCCTACTTCACAACTGCCTCTTCTATTTGCAATCAAGTAAATTAATACAATTTCTTTTGGTAAATAATTTGTCGGAGAATTGTTATTATTTTGTTTCTATCATCTTATGTATTTTGAGTTTCCTCAGCTTTTACTCATGCAATTAATTGTAATAGGTGTAAAATCTAAAATAATACACTTTGATCATGTTTTGGAAAATAATTGTTTTAAACAAAGGGCTCTATAAGTAGGATAACAAAGACAGAAAATAAAGCATAATTGATTTTTGAGTGATAAGAAAACTTAATTATTTATTTGTTTGTTCTGAATTTTGCATTCTGTTTTGAAAATACATATTGGCTTGTCCTAGTTTTAAACTAAAAGATATCTCATTTAAAAGTGGAGCATTTTTATATTTTTTTCAGTAAAAGTTTCAATGAAAGTTAATTAAATTTACCCTGTATTTTTCCCACCCACCATCCTAGACTAAAAGCAAAAAAGCTAACTATGAATGCTTTTAGATATTTATAAATTGTCAAAAAAATTCTTTTAAGCTATCTACAGTCCTGGAGAATTAAGACCTCCTACCTTATCGGTAAAAAAAGTCAGCGTAAATAAAAGTCGACAAAAAAATTGGTGGGTAAAAAATCTATTTATTTTACATTGGTCACATTTTGCCGATTTTTATTTTACCACTGATGTGGAAAAAACACAACAAGATTTTGACAAAAATCTAATCAATTTCAATCACATTTTGATTTACAATTTCAATGTTCTTCTCCTCATCAAAAGTTGCAACATTTGGTGCTACATCTTGGGTACTTTCAGGGTCCTCAGCTTCTTCCTTTTCTTTTTCACCTTCTTCTGCCGTGTTCTCGTTTATTATAATTTCAATTTCGTCGTCGTCTTTGCTTTTCTGCTCCCCGGTATAATTATAATCGTATAAATTTCTGACAAAGTCTTCCAATAAGGAAAAAAACCTGTCTTCTTTCACAGAAAAAGCAAGTAGTAGTGGTACTTCAAGTCCACCTGCAGGGATTAGTAACACTTTGTAGTTGGTGGAGAGCAAGTGTCAAGAAATACTACCACCTTCTTGGATAAAATAAAAACAGTGACGTGAAATTTCCCTCGGAATGTGCCCAACAGTCATCCAATTGTCAAAGAAATTGTTCTTTACTTTAATGGTACAGGCATAAGGATCGAATACTTTGGAGGATTTGTTAGTCTCGATTTGAACTTGGACTTTTTGAACTGCTTTAGCATTTTTCCACGTCGTATTCTTATAAACATGGTATCCTCTAGCTGCGATTTTACTGTCGAATGAAAGCATATTGTTACTGCGATCATGTATAAACGAAGTGGCCTTGTCAAAATAAATTCAATGCAAACAAACCTTCGAACTTTCGAATGCATTCGAAATTTAACAATAGAGCGTAATATAATAAGTTATTTTCCATCTTCGTTCTTACATGATACAAAACATTTTTTAAAAAAAGAGAAAATTCCAATTAAGGAGGAAGGTGACTGAAATTGCGTTCCTTCTCTGTTTCATCATTTTAACAATAAAAACACAAAAACAGAATACCTGGAGCACGATGGCTAAGGTACGAGATTTGAGAGATTATTATAAATATTTATCGAAAAGCTCTAATGGAAAATCTCCTGAGAAAACACCGACGTTTTTAACTTCTACATCTGGCAGTGTTAATGAAGCAGAAATCAGCGCGATTAATAAAGAGATACGGGCGTATGTTTAACCAAAAACCACAAAGAAATATTCAACAGTTCCAAGTAACATTAAGAATCAAGTCGGAGAATACACTCTTTTGAATGGTACAAAATCAGCATTTGAGAAATTCATGAAAAAGTATCCAAACGTCAGTAAATAATTGGAAAAATAAGATTCAAAAGGATAAAGAGGACCCTGGTTCATGTACTGTACACGAGAGGAGAGGTAGACCAAAACTCTTACCAGACGAACTTATATTCAAAGTGAAAGATGTGATAACTGGAGTACGACTAGCTGGAGGTGTTATTTCAAGAAAGATGGCCATGGCAATTGGCACTGGAGTCGTCAAGGCAAGCTCTCCGTAAAAACTAAAAGAGTCATATTGTTCTGTAAGTACAATATGATCATTGTTCGGTGGTCATATTGTACTTACAGAAGGCTGGGCTAGAAATGTATTAAAATCAATGACATGGTCTAAACGAAATGGCATGACTGGTAAAATCGATCCAAGTGAACAGTTTTTACTGGAAGACAAGCTAACAATTCAAAGATAAATCTCCACAGTTAGCAACGACAATGATATTTCGAAGGATCTTATTTCAAATTTGGACCAAACTATTTTATCCTATATGTCTCCTGGAAAATACAATTTCAACCCATAAGGAGTAAAAACTGTCCCAATTAAAGGTACATATGATAAGAGGCAAATCACTGCTACTTTTTATTATCAGCATGACTGGTAAGTTTCTCACGATTCAACTCATATATGAAGGGAAAACAAAAAGATGCCTTCCAAAGTTTGATTTCATAAGTAGCTTTAATGTTATATTTTCTAACAATCTATGGTCAAATACTGAAAAATCAAAGAAGCTGTTCAAAGATATTATTTTTCCGTACCTGAATAAAGTCAAAGTGAATCTGAGATATTCAAAGGAGCAACTATCGTTAATAATCATGGATACATTCAAGGGGCAGGATAACGAAGCTGTTCTCAAACTTTGCCGAAAGAATTTTTGCGAAGTTATAATAGTGCCTCACAACCTAACGAACTCATTTCAGCCACTAGATATATCCGTAAACAAGCCACCAAAATCATTCATTTCTAATAGTTATAATGAGTGGTTTTCACAACAAGTTTCCCAGCAATTGGAGAAAGGTACAAGAGCTGCCGATGTCAAAGTGTCTCTTAATCTAACCGAATTAAAGGTGATGCATGCTAAATGGATTTCAAAGCTGTATGATTACCTATGTGTTCAAGATGAAATTATATTAAACGGCTTTAAAGCTGCTGGTATAACAGGAGCAGTGGAATCGGCTAATGCAATTTTGAAAATAATTGAAAACCCTTTTCGTCGTTAAAAATTTTATTTGCTCTGCTATTGTATGGGCATTTGTTTGTTAGTTATGTTGTTTTTAGTTTTAGTTTTTCTGAGAACATACCATTGTAAGAGAATAAAAAAAGGAGAAATGAAGAAGTGTTTCCTTTAATTTCCTTTTTCCTTTGTATTATTAGGGAGAAGCAAACCTCTTATATCTTTAAGTTGATATTCAAAAATTAAGGTTTTAATTTCACCAAACGACAAAACTGTCCGAAATTTGTGAAAATTAGGACAAGTAAAAAGTCTAAAAACTGCCCGGAATCCCTTGAGAATGTTAAGAAACTAAAAATTCAAGGTAAAAAAGAAATTGGAAAAATCGGTAAAAATTGCCAGTCGGAAAAAAAAGTCGGCGAAAATATTCAGTCAGCAAAAAAATAAGAAATGCTAAAAATTTGGTCGGTAAAGAATTTAGTCACATGCCCAATATTTGGTCACTTTTTGTCTACTTTTTTTTACCGTTAAGGTTTTTTGTTTTGTAACAGGTAAAGGCAGTGGAGGTTTATTAAATTCACACTGCTTTGATTTACACTCAGTATCCGTTAATGAAACATTGGGTGTTAACTAGTACTTTTTCTTCTTAAACTACCAGGCTTTAATATGCTAATTAATAGCAATCACAGAAGCCAATGGTCAGTTTTGAAGCAGTCTTTGTCCACTCAAGCTAGCAGTTTGTGGGATAAAAGGTTTAAAACCACTGTCTTCTGCTTTGTCAAAATTTTATAAGATCATTTGAGAAGCTAAAAACTCAATATTTTTAGCATCAACGAAGTAGAGAATTTGGATAATGTTTACCAAGAAGAAAATTTTATTGAGGGTGTTTTTATTCTACTCAGAAGTCGTCTTTCTTTGTATAAATGAGGGAATGATATTTCCTTTTGTTTTTGCTGCATTTTTGGGAAAGAAGAAAGGTTGAAAAAGTGTAATTCTTTTGGATGTCAATAATACTTTTACTATTACGATGGTATAGTACTTTATTATATAACTATTTTATTTTAAATACACACAGCCCAAATGTATTGACCTCAATAAAAAACTTTAAGTTTGACAAATATTTTCCAGACAATGCTGAATAATAGCAACTAATTGCTTTATCATTGAAATTTAAAGTTTTTTCCTACATTGCAATCAAAGAAGAATCAAACTGCCTGAATAACTATAAAAAACTATAGATAGAAAAAAGTAGTTTATCCCTATCTGGTATTAATTTTGGAAATAAGTATTGCAGTTTGGGTGTTAAGTATGGATTAAAATACCATATTTGTTAAACCCTGTCATGACAATAACGGCAAAAAAATTTAAAGCTAGCACATTGTACTGAATTTACGCATCAGTTTGTGGAGAAAGGCTACTTCGCAATCAAGGCTTAGTATGTTCATTCCTCCAGCAAGCAAATATGTAACAGTGTCAATTTAATCTAAAGATTTAAATTTTTTCATGAATCGTGCTTTGACAATTTGTTGATAAAATTCTAGCAAGAAAATGAAATGATCTCTAATGACAGAGTGGGAAGAGTCAGTTGCAAGAAAAAAGTTGAAAACAAGGAAGGCATTGTTACATTGCCTACTACAGGCTATTGGGGGTCATGTGTCTCTGCAATGTCTGATCCTCCTTGGTCAGTAACAACTAGGGTGTCGCTAGCCTAGTTTTTTTAAGAATTGGGGTTCATGGAATACTTGGACAGTAGTAGCAACAATAAATTAATAAGATATTGCATGCCAATTCCACCCCCCGCCCCGGCAACTGAACAAGAAAAAACGGGTATGGTGTATTGCTTTTTGAAAAACAAAATATTGAAAGAACAACAGAGAACTACGTTCCCGAAATGTCAGGCGGAATCTTGTTTTTCACACTATCAAAATGGAGCAGCTGAGACTGACGTGGGGCACGGTGGCTGGGCTTTCAGTGATCTCCTACGTCACATACTATAGAACAAAGAAATGATATAGAGGCGTAAGCAAAAGAATTCTTCATTTACCGTTTTTTAAATGTTGATAGAGAAACGAAATCGCAATGAACAATTTCACTATTAAGTAATGACTTTATTATCAAAAAATAAAGCCTTCTTTCGTTTCATAGTCTTTTACAGGTTATTCCTGGACCTTAACTTGTCGAAGCACAATATACATAATAGGAAGGTCTTGCTTATGAATGACTTTCTGTAGTATTGCAAATTGTTTTTGTGCTCAGGCATTTGAACCCACAAACCCTTTGTTATATTACAGCTTAACTACCCACTAACCTAGCTCCTTAATAGAAAGTTTAAAAATGTGATTTATAAAAAATGCCTAAAAATCTAGGTATCTTGTATTGTTAACGTTTGTACTTGATTCCATTGTAATCAGTCGTAATCAGTCGTAAGAATAGGGGCTAAATTTGTTGAGTCTCTTGAAGGATTTTGTTTTCCATTAAGTGTGCATGTATGGGTATGATTCATCTGAAGAAGTTTATCGGTTTTCACGAGGTTATAGAAGTAACATTCGAGCCATGCTCCTGTATGCCTCTCCGTCTGTCCAAATGTTCTCAGGTTTCTTGAAAATGACTGCTTATTTTGATGTGAAATCTAGTACAGAAACAAGAGATCCTCGCAAGTGATCCAAACAGCTTTTTTTATAACTTTGTCGTGGGACGTTCCATGCGTCGGATTCCATTTTCTGCGTCGGCGCCACTGCGCATGTCTAATTAAAAGAATACATTAGGGAGCTAGAATGTACTTACATATAATTAAATGCCGGGTATTGTTAGATGCCAGAGATACTTGAAGTGGTTCATAGCAGAATAGAAGCAAAATTTATTTGTACCACAGGCACACACGAAACATCCTGCAGAGGCTAGAATTCTGAGTGGTCTGGACAGCCACAAAATCATGAAATTGCAGTTGCAAAGTAGTTAAGTAGTTAAGCTTCTCGGCCTTTTGGCTAAGATCAAGTGTAGAGCTCTGGTCTCTCCTTGGTCGGGTCTACAGCTATAGGGCCCAACCACACAGGACCAGTCGTCTTGAGGTGCTTGAGCTTTGGCTGATGACNACAAAATTTATTTGTACCACAGGCACACACGAAACATCCTGCAGAGGCTAGAATTCTGAGTGGTCTGGACAGCCACAAAATCATGAAATTGCAGTTGCAAAGTAGTTAAGTTGTTTGTTTATTGTTGTTATGGGTTTGTATTCACAAAGCATCTAAATAAGTTGGAACATTCAAATCAATTATACATTGAATAATGGTCTGCACAGAAGGTAATAGGATTTCAAAGCAGATTAAATAAGATAAAGCAGCTGAAAGATACATCCCTTCTTTTAGTTAAAACTTATTTTTTCCTCTACGAGCTTGTTTTATTAAAACAAAAGAAATATTAAACAAATGGTATAGAGTCGAATACCAGAAATAGAACTTATCCCATAATGAAAAACATTTGTTTCAAAAAAAACTTTGCTGAGAAGATTAAAACTCTGAAAGTTATTTGAAAGGCTCTTACGTTAAAGCTGAGCTTTATTAAAAATAGTTGATCAACATACTTAAAATAGATAAAGAATGAAAGAACTAGTATTAGCAAGCGATTAAAGTTCTTACAGAAGACACAGTCTAATTTCTCAGATGGCTTAAGGCACAATTTTGTTAACACAGAAGCAGATTCAAATACCTAGTGACATTATTTGAAAATTAAGGAAGTCTATGTTATTGTAATGAAAAAACATGGAGACATTAAGCAATGTGAATATAGTAGTGGAGTAAATGATCAATATCTTTTTTGTGAAGAAAATTTAATGATTGTTTTACTGGGTCTATCATTGATGGTACCCCTGATAAACAATGGGCTCAATTTTGTCTTTCACAGATTCCTATCTATGAAAGACTTGAAAGTAAGCAACAGATCAAGAAAAAGTGGGACAGAAAGCACGCAAAACAACATGAAATGAAAGACATACGGTCGCCCCTCCAGGACCCTCCGTAGGAAGGCCCTTCCTCTTGGGTTGGTCTTCAGTTGAGGCTCAAGCATCTCGAGACAACCTTGTCCTGCATGGTTGGGCCTTATAGTAGAAGTCCAGACCAAGGACAGACCAGAGCTCTACACTTGATCTAAGCCAAAGGGCCCAGAAGCGACTGTTTTGCTGCATCTTTTAACATAAGATTTTGCTCAGTTACACGCAATATCGAAATGTTTCAATGGTTAAAATCTCAGA
The DNA here is from genome assembly GCA_003991215.1 of Morbakka virulenta. Classification (NCBI taxonomy): domain Eukaryota; kingdom Metazoa; phylum Cnidaria; class Cubozoa; order Carybdeida; family Carukiidae; genus Morbakka; species Morbakka virulenta. The sequence goes on from RDPX01000122.1 coordinate 1,926,731, forward strand.
ATACAATACACTGAAGAGACACGTTCAATATACACAAAGGAGTAGATTTAATACCATAAAATATGGCACCATGTCTTTTATTAAATCTTCACCATGTTTTTTATTAGAAAGAGTTCTATTGGAGTGACTAGAAACAATGCACTGTACTCAAGAACAGTAGTAAAATAAATATTTGAGTGCGAAAACAAGAAAATGTTGTTTTGATTCTAAAGTTGTTAAACTTAAATCACTGAATTCCTCCTTGTCAGTTCTCTTTAAATATTGATTTCAGTAGTTATGTTAGGGTTTTAAATTGTTATGTAATATCATATTAAGTTACATCAAGCTGGAGAATGGAGTGAAACTATGATACAGCCAATTTCAGAGACATTTTTCCGTACTTCGTTTCAGATGGAATGGAGAGAAAGAAGAGAGTACGAAGGGAAAAATCATGTTCATTGTAAATCAAAAATTGGTTGTAATAGAAAATTTGTTGTATCAGAGCTTGTTATACGAGACCTCCAATGTACATATCGAGTTACATTGTTATATCACGATATATTAAGTTACCTTGTTATATTAAGTTTTATTAAGTTCTATTGAGTTATAATAAATTATAAAAAGCTATATTAAGTTATACTGAGTTACATTGTTATATTAAGTTATATTGAGTTATATTGTTATATTAACTTACATTACGTTATATTGTTTTATTAAGTTATATAAGTTACATTAAGTTAAAATAACTCATAATAAGTTATATTAAGCTATATTGAGTTACATTTGGTTATATTGTTATATTAACTTATATTACGTTATATTGTTTTATAACGTTATATAAGTTATATTAAGTTATAATAAGTCATAATAAGTTATGTTAAGCTATATTGAGTTACATTGCGTTATATTGTTTTATTAAGTTATATTGTTATATTGAGTTATATTAAGTTACATTAAGTTATATTAAGTTATATTAATTTATATTAATTTATATAAAGTTATATTAACTTATATTAAGTTATACTACGTTATACAAAGTTATATTAAGTTATATTAAATTGTATTAAGTTTTAATAAGTTTTATTATCTTGTATTAAGTAACATTAAGTTTTATTAAGTTATACTAAGTTACATTAAGTTATATTAAGTGATATTAAATTATACTAAGTTATACTAAGTTATATTAAGCTATACTAAGTTACATTACCGTCCTGGGTATGACGTTAAACTGCACCCGGCAGCAGGACCCTAGTTCGGGAGTTCCGGGGTTTTGAGGAGAATGTCACTACCTCTTAACTGCTGTTGTGCTGGGTCAACCTTGGGCAAGGTGTAGCACCCAAATGCCTCCCTCACTGGGTTACGTTGTCCCAAGAGCACTGTTCCTTGTGGCTGGTGACAATAAATACTGACCAGAGAGAGATAGCTTTTTGCTCCCACTGCCTTGTGGGTGGTCTTGGCTGACCAGGCTGATGGTGGCTAACA